>CAMQGK010000474.1:235000-545000 GCA_947000775.1 Pterois miles
GGAGTAATACTACTGACAGTAGTCAGGCGCCTGGCGGAGTAATACCTACTGACAGTAGTCAGGCGCCTGGTGGAGTAATACTACTGACAGTAGTCAGGCGCCTGGTGGAGTAATAACTACTGACAGTAGTCAGGCGCCTGGTGGAGTAATACTACTGACAGTAGTCAGGCGCCTGGCGGAGTAATACCTACTGACAGTAGTCAGGCGCCTGGTGGAGTAATACTACTGACAGTAGTCAGGCGCCTGGCGGAGTGATACTACTGACAGTAGTCAGGCGCCTGGCGGAGTAATACCTACTGACAGTAGTCAGGCGCCTGGCGGAGTGATACCTCTGACAGTAGTCAGGCGCCTGGCGGAGTAATACTACTGACAGTAGTCAGGCGCCTGGTGGAGTAATACCTACTGACAGTAGTCAGGCGCCTGGTGGAGTAATACTACTGACAGTAGTCAGGCGCCTGGTGGAGTAATAACTACTGACAGTAGTCAGGCGCCTGGTGGAGTAATACTACTGACAGTAGTCAGGCGCCTGGTGGAGTGATACTACTGACAGTAGTCAGGCGCCTGGTGGAGTAATACTACTGACAGTAGTCAGGCGCCTGGTGGAGTGATACCTCTGACAGTAGTCAGGCGCCTGGCGGAGTAATACTACTGACAGTAGTCAGGCGCCTGGTGGAGTAATACCTACTGACAGTAGTATACACAGGGTACACATTAAAGATGATATATGATATCACTCCATCCTTTCAGGATCAACATCCAGAAACCATCTCAGGAAACAGACGCTGCCTTCATGTATTGCAGCTGTCTTCAGTATCAGAAGTAATCCAGTGATAGTTTTTGTACATCCGTGAGTACACGGAGGAGGGCAGGGAGGGATATGGGGGTTAGAGAGCGCCAACATCCTCCTTATACAGTTGCAATAAAAAGTCTGAATCTTTGGGATTTCTTGGATTTCTGCATAAATTGGTCCTAAAATGTTCTGATCTTCATCTCAGTCACAACAACAAACATACTGCTTAAACTAATACGGCACAAAAAATATGTTTTCATGTTTTTATTGAACACAACATGTAAACATTCACATTTTAACAACATTCAACATTCACACATCATGTTTTCAACATTTTATGACCAATTTATGCAGAAATCCAAGAAACAGTTCACAGACTTTTTCTTCCAACTGAATATAGAAATTTCCTGACAGATTGGTCCCGAACAGCCAACAGGGCGGATCTACTACGCTAGACGGTTGATTTTCTTGAGTTTGGAAAGAAATGTCAATATTAATACCAGCGTTTCATCATATTAAGATAAGATAAGATAAGATATTCCTTTATTAGTCCCACAGTGGAGAAATTTACAGTCATATCATTTAGTTTACGTCTCAAAAAAGCAAAAAGCTCCTCATTAAGAACATTTGTTTCAATGTATATTAAGATAGATAGATATACAGATGATAGATAGACAGATAGATAGACAGATAGATAGAGAGATAGATAGAGAGAGAGAGAGAGATATACAGATGATAGATAGACAGATAGATAGAGAGAGAGAGAGATAGAGAGAGAGAGAGATATACAGATGATAGATAGACAGATAGATAGAGAGAGAGAGAGATAGAGAGAGAGATATACAGATGATAGATAGACAGATAGATAGAGAGAGAGATAGAGAGAGAGATAGATATACAGATGATAGATAGACAGATAGATAGAGAGAGAGATAGAGAGATAGATAGATATACAGATGATAGATAGACAGATAGATAGACAGATAGATAGAGAGATAGAGAGAGAGAGAGAGATAGATATACAGATGATAGATAGACAGATAGACAGACAGATAGATAGAGAGATAGAGAGAGAGAGAGAGATAGATATACAGATGATAGATAGACAGATAGATAGAGAGAAAGATAGATATACAGATGATAGATATACAGATGATAGATAGACAGATAGATAGAGAGAGAGATAGATATACAGATGATAGATAGACAGATAGATAGAGAGAGAGATAGATATACAGATGATAGATATACAGATGATAGATAGACAGATAGATAGACAGATAGATAGAGAGATAGAGAGAGAGAGAGAGATAGATATACAGATGATAGATAGACAGATAGATAGAGAGAGAGATAGAGAGAGAGAGAGATATACAGATGATAGATAGACAGATAGATAGACAGATAGATAGACAGATAGATGAGAGAGAGAGAGAGAGAGAGAGAGAGAGAGATACAGATGATAGATAGACAGATAGATAGACAGAGAGATAGAGAGATAGATAGACAGATAGATAGGGAGATAGAGAGAGAGAGAGAGATAGATATACAGATGATAGATATACAGATGATAGATAGAGAGATAGATAGATAGATAGATATACAGATGATAGATAGACAGATAGATAGACAGATAGATAGAGAGAGAGATAGAGAGAGAGAGAGATAGATATACAGATGATAGATAGACAGATAGATAGATAGAGAGATAGAGAGAGAGAGAGAGAGAGAGAGAGATACAGATGATAGATAGACAGATAGATAGACAGAGAGATAGAGAGAGAGATAGAGAGATAGAGAGAGTGATAGATATACAGATGATAGATAGACAGATAGATAGAGAGAGAGATAGAGAGAGAGAGAGATAGATATACAGATGATAGATAGACAGATAGATATACAGATGATAGATAGACAGATAGACATACAGATGATAGATAGACAGATAGATATACAGATGATACATAGACAGATAGATAGACAGATAGATAGAGAGATAGAGAGAGAGAGAGATAGATATACAGATGATAGATAGACAGATAGATATACAGATGATAGATAGACAGATAGATAGAGAGAGAGATAGAGAGAGAGAGAGAGAGAGAGAGAGAGATAGAGAGAGAGATAGATAGATATACAGATGATAGATAGACAGATCGATAGATAGACAGATAGATAGATGAGAGAGAGAGAGAGAGAGAGAGAGAGAGAGAGATACAGATGATAGATAGACAGATAGATAGACAGATAGATAGACAGATAGATAGAGAGAGAGAGAGAGAGAGAGAGAGAGAGAGAGAGAGAGATACAGATGATAGATAGACAGATAGAGAGATAGAGAGATAGAGAGAGAGAGAGAGAGAGATAGACAGAGAGATAGAGAGAGAGAGATATACAGATGATAGATCGATAGATAGATAGATAGATAGATAGACAGATAGATAGATAGATAGATAGATAGATAGATAGATAGATAGACAGATAGATAGATAGACAGATAGATAGATAGACAGATAGATAGATAGACAGATAGATAGATAGATAGATAGATAGATAGATAGATAGACAGATAGATAGATAGATAGATAGACAGATAGATAGATAGATAGATAGATAGACAGATAGATAGATAGATAGGTAGATAGAAGGTAGTACAAATAATAATAATAACAATAATAATATTGATTTCATCAAATACAGAGATTAGAAACTAAATTATCGACTTCCTCCATTTTCACAAGGAAGGTCAAATTCCTCACTGAGCTGATGAAATGCAGCAGAAATCCACCTTCAGGAACCAGGACCGGGTTTAGGACCGGGTTTAACCCCGTCCTGGTTCCACTGAGGCTGGAGTCATTACAGGCAGAGTCACCCTGACAGCAGTCCCTGAGCTCCAACAGACAATATATAATATATATAAATATATATAATATATACTCACCTATCCATGATGAGAGTCTGTCTGTGAGTCTGTCTGTCTGTCTGACTGACTGACTGTCTGTCTGTCTATCTATCTATCTCTCTATCTATCTGTCTGACTGTCTGTCTATCTGTCTGTCTATCTATCTATCTCTCTATCTATCTGTCTGACTGTCTGTCTATCTGTCTGTCTTTCTGACTGTCTGTCTATCTATCTGTCTGACTGACTGTCTGACTGGTTTCAATATCAGTTGAACTCTGAATATGAAACTCACAGATCAGGAGACTGAAGGAGGAGCTTCAGTTGGTTCAGTTGGTTCAGTTGGTTCAGCTGGTTCAGCTGGTTCAGCTGGTTCAGTTGGTTCAGTTGGTTCTGTTGGTTCTGTTGGTTCAGCTGGTTCAGTTGGTTCTGTTGGTTCTGTTGGTTCAGCTGGTTCAGTTGGTTCTTGTAGTTGATGTGTTCTGTTCTTCTGTCTCTGTTCACATTGACTGTTTCTCTCTCTCTGTGGAGACTTTTATCTCAGGGGAGTAACTCCTCCTCCCCCCTCCCTTTTCCCGGGGGTACCCCCCCCCCTCTCCTCCTCCTCCTCTTCCTCCGTGGAGACTTTTATCTCAGGGGAGTAACTCCTCCTCCTCCTCCTCTTCCTCCATGGAGACTTTTATCCCAGGGGAGTAACTCCTCCTCCTCCTCCTCTTCCTCCGTGGAGACTTTTATCTCAGGGGAGTAACTCCTCCTCCTCCTCCTCCTCTTCCTCCGTGGAGACTTTTATCCCAGGGGAGTAACCCCCTCCTCCTCCTCTTCCTCCATTGAGACTTTTATCCCAGGGGAGTAACTCCTCCTCCTCTTCCTCCGTGGAGACTTTTATCCCAGGGGAGTAACTCCTCCTCCTCCTCCTCTTCCTCCGTGGAGACTTTTATCCCAGGGGAGTAACTCCTCCTCCTCCTCCTCCTCCTCTTCCTCCGTGGAGACTTTTATCTCAGGGGAGTAACTCCTCCTCCTCCTCCTCTTCCTCCATGGAGACTTTTATCCCAGGGGAGTAACTCCTCCTCCTCCTCCTCCTCCTCCGTGGAGACTTTTATCCCAGGGGAGTAACTCCTCCTCCTCTTCCTCCGTGGAGACTTTTATCCCAGGGGAGTAACTCCTCCTCCTCCTCCTCTTCCTCCATGGAGACTTTTATCCCAGGGGAGTAACTCCTCCTCCTCCTCCTCTTCCTCCATTGAGACTTTTATCCCAGGGGAGTAACTCCTCCTCCTCTTCCTCCGTGGAGACTTTTATCTCAGGGGAGTAACTCCTCCTCCTCCTCCTCCTCCTCCTCTTCCTCCATGGAGACTTTTATCCCAGAGGAGTAACTCCTCCTCCTCCTCCTCTTCCTCCGTGGAGACTTTTATCCCAGGGGAGTAACTCCTCCTCCTCCTCCTCCTCCTCCTCTTCCTCCATGGAGACTTTTATCCCAGGGGAGTAACTCCTCCTCCTCCTCCTCCTCCTCCTCCTCCTCCTCTTCCTCCGTGGAGACTTTTATCCCAAGGGAGTAACTCCTCCTCCTCCTCCTCCTCCTCCTCTTCCTCCGTGGAGACTTTAATCCCAGGGGAGTAACTCCTCCTCCTCCTCCTCTTCCTCCGTGGAGACTTTTATCCCAAGGGAGTAACTCTTCCTCCTCCTCCTCTTCCTCCGTGGAGACTTTAATCCCAGGGGAGTAACTCCTCCTCCTCCTCCTCTTCCTCCTCTTCCTCCGTGGAGACTTTTATCTCAGGGGAGTAACTCCTCCTCCTCCTCCTCCTCCTCCTCCTCTTCCTCCGTGGAGACTTTTATCTCAGGGGAGTAACTCCTCCTCCTCCTCCTCTTCCTCCGTGGAGGCTTTTATCTCAGGGGAGTAACTCCTCCTCCTCCTCCTCCTTCTCTTCTCTGGTTTTTCCCAGGGGAGTAACTCCTCCTCCTCCTCCTCCCCCCCCCGCTTTTTCTCCTCCTCCTCCTCCTCCTCTTCCTCCGTGGAGACTTTTATCTCAGGGGAGTAACCCTCCTCCTCCTCCTCCTCTTCCTCCGTGGAGACTTTAATCCCAGGGGAGTAACTCCTCCTCCTCCTCCTCCTCTTCCTCTTCCTCCGTGGAGACTTTTATCCCAGGGGAGTAACTCCTCCTCCTCCTCCTCCTCCTCCTCCTCCTCCGTGGAGACTTTTATCTCAGGGGAGTAACTCCTCCTCCTCCTCCTCTTCCTCCGTGGAGACTTTTATCCCAGGGGAGTAACTCCTCCTCCTCCTCCTCCTCCTCTTCCTCCGTGGAGACTTTTATCCCAGGGGAGTAACTCCTCCTCCTCCTCCTCCTCTTCCTCCGTGGAGACTTTTATCCCAGGGGAGTAACTCCTCCTCCTCCTCCTCCTCCTCCGTGGAGACTTTTATCTCAGGGGAGTAACTCCTCCTCCTCCTCCTCCTCCTCTTCCTCCGTGGAGACTTTTATCCCAGGGGAGTAACTCCTCCTCCTCCTCCTCCTCCTCCTCTTCCTCCGTGGAGACTTTTATCTCAGGGGAGTAACTCCTCCTCCTCCTCCTCTTCCTCCGTGGAGACTTTTATCCCAGGGGAGTAACTCCTCCTCCTCCTCCTCCTCCTCTTCCTCCGTGGAGACTTTTATCTCAGGGGAGTAACTCCTCCTCCTCCTCCTCTTCCTCCGTGGAGACTTTTATCCCAGGGGAGTAACTCCTCCTCCTCCTCCTCCTCCTCTTCCTCCGTGGAGACTTTTATCTCAGGGGAGTAACTCCTCCTCCTCCTCCTCCGTGGAAACTTTTATCTCAGGGGAGTAACTCCTCCTCCTCCTCCTCCTCCGTGGAAACTTTTATCTCAGGGGAGTAACTCCTCCTCCTCCTCCTCCTCCTCCTCTTCCTCCGTGGAGACTTTTATCCCAGGGGAGTAACTCCTCCTCCTCCTCCTCCTCCTCCTCTTCCTCCGTGGAGACTTTTATCTCAGGGGAGTAACTCCTCCTCCTCCTCCTCTTCCTCCGTGGAGACTTTTATCTCAGGGGAGTAACTCCTCCTCCTCCTCCTCCGTGGAAACTTTTATCTCAGGGGAGTAACTCCTCCTCCTCCTCCTCCTCCTCCTCCTCCTCCATGGAAACTTTTATCTCAGGGGAGTAACTCCTCCTCCTCCTCCTCCTCCTCCTCCTCCTCCTCCATGGAAACTTTTATCTCAGGGGAGTAACTCCTCCTCCTCACATATACAGTGTACACTAAATGTGTAAAAGGGAGATTTCAGCTTTTATGTATGAGGACATTTAGTTCAGTCTTCTTCAGGAGTTTGTCTGAACGTATTATGAGGGTTCTTCATATTACACTTTTTCTCACTTTCACTTCGCTCATTTTTGAAAAAGTCTCTAAGCACAGCTGTCACAGCTAAAAGGTGGTAACTCAGCCGAAACTCTTCATTCATGCTTCTTAACCAGTTCTTGTGTCAGTCAGTTGGCCGATGACTCCCAAAATGAAAAGCTGCTTTGTGACCATGTGAGCCAGACTGGTCAAAATCTGTAGACGTTTTGTCACCATGCCAGTCCACCAGCCAAGTCTCTGTTTTGTCCGACTGTTTGCTGGTACTGACTGTTTACTGCATTATACCACAGTGTGAGTCCTTTCCGTCTGAATGCTGCTGTGTGTCACGCTGAGCCCTTTACATTAGCTTTTCCACAGCAGGTGAACATGTTGGGAAACATCATGTCTTCATACGGTAAACGTATTTGTGTAGCAACGTGTTTTTCTCATTTGCTTTGGCTCAGTTTCTTTGTTGTTCACAACTGATATGAATTTTCCATTCATTCAGGCAAATCCCATGTGTTTTAGCACGTGTGGAAAGAGTTAGTATATTTGTCTACAGTTTGCAGAATAACCACGTCTTGCTGATCAAAACTGAGTTGATCCTCAGTGAGGTTGTTGTACTCTTCACAACTTTTAAACATTCCTTCATCTTGTGAGCCATCGCATGCAAAATGACCCATTCAATTATCAAAATCTTCTATACATGTTTATTCCATGAATACAGTAACTATGACATGGTGTTACACACTGTGAGGTACAATTAGTTTTCTTACTTAGCTACACAGACTTTTCATTCTTGCAGGCTTTGTTTGTTTTTCGTCATTTTGTGGCACATTTTCTGTTCACTGTATAAGACTTTATTTTAAAGCTTGTAATATTTACTATTACCTGTAACTGTGATGTTAAGACTATGGGATAGTAACGAGTACCCTATTGGTTGCTGGATGATGCTTGATTGTGACTGGTCCAGAGACAGCTCTCTATATCGGTCTATCTGTGCAGTCTGGATGTGTGGAAGCTAGCAGTTAGCCTGTGTGCAGCTAAAGGTTAATAAAGAATTAAGAGTTACATAGCACACCATCATCCTGAACATTTTGTACATACTGTGCAGAACAAGACATGGTGTCAGAGTAAAATGTCTGCGGCGGGCGAAGATGGACGGCATCAGAGGTCCCTCCCCCCACATGGATTGGGAAGCTAGCAATCTGCCCAAAGCATGGCGAAAGTTCATGCCACATGTGGATGGATTGGGACGCTAGGGACAAGAAGCGACTGCGGAGGCAACCCAGCCGGAGCAGGAGGCGGCAACTGCGGAGGTGACGACTGCGGTGGCGACCCAGCCGTGACAGGAACAGGAGGCTGCGACTGCGGTGGCGACCCAGCCGTGACAGGAACAGGAGGCTGCGACTGCAGGGGCGACCCCACCAGAACAGGAACAGGAGCTGACTGCGGTGGCGAATACCCAGCCGTGACAGGAACAGGAGCCGACTGCGGTGGCGAAGACCCAGCCGTGACAGGAACAAGAGCCGACTGCAGTGGCGAAGACCCAGCCGGAGCAGGAACAGCAGGCGTCGGCTGCGGTGGCGAAGACCCAGCCGGAGCAGAAACAGCAGGCGTCGGCTGCGGTGGCGGAGACCCAGCCGGGACAGGAACAGGACCAGGAGGCTTCGGCTGCGGTGGCGGAGACCCAGCCGGGACAGGAACAGGACCAGGAAGCGTCGGCTGCGGTGGCGGAGACCCAGCCGGGACAGGAACAGGACCAGGAAGCGTCGGCTGCGGTGGCGAAGACCCAGCCGGAGCAGAAACAGCAGGCGTCGGCTGCGGTGGCGGAGACCCAGCCTGGACAGGAACAGGAAGTGTCAGCTGCGGTGGTGGAGACCCAGCCAGGACAGGAGACATAGGAGGCTGCGGTGACGGAGACCCAGCCAGAACAGGAGGCGTCGGAGGCTGCGGTGGCTGCCAAGCCAGGACAGGAAACGTCAGAGGCTGCGGTGGCTGCCAAGCCAGGACAGGAAACGTCAGAGGCTGCGGTGGCTGGCCAGCTGGAACTGGAGACGTCAGAGGCTGCGGTGACAGAGACCCAGCCGGAACAGGAAACGTCAGAGGCTGCGGCGGCTGCCCAGCCCGAACTGGAGACGTCAGAGGCTGCGGCGGCTGCCCAGCCAGAACTGGAGACGTCAGAGGCTGCGGCGGCTGCCCAGCCAGAACTGGAGACATCAGAGGCTGCGGTGGTTGTGGCGTAGACCCAGGGCGACGTGGGGCTGGGGTTGGCCGGACCTCAGACAGAACACATGTGGCTCGCGTTGGCCAGACCTCAGGCCGAACACGTGGGGCCGGAGTCGACTGGACCTCAGGTGAGACATGGGTGCGCTGCTTCTGGGCCCGGCGCTTCTTTCTAGGAGCTCCAGCTCCTAGATAATGCAAGGCTATTGCCAAGCGTGATCCCTCAAAAGGGGACCGAGGCTCCACGAAGCGGATGCCAAAGAGGGCATAATATCGCTCTGCTGGGGTCTTAATTGGTCGGCTCATTCTGTCAAGGGGCCTGGGTAATTAACCAAAGGGAGAGCGAGAGAGAGAGAGAGAGAGAGAGAGAGAGAGAGAGAGAGAGAGAGAGAGAGAGAGAGAGAGAGAGAGAGAGAGAGAGAGAGACAGACCCCACACGCAGAGACACACAGACGAATTTAACAAAAGGCGAGTCTTTAATGTTAGACTGAAAATTAATTCAAATAATACAAAGTAATAATTCAAATGAGAAAGAAATAACTAAGCACGAAGAAACTAATAAGAACTAACAAGAAACTAATACATCAAAACTAGAATTAACACGAGACTAAAATACACAGAGAGACAGGGAGGATACACCAGTGCACAAACACAGACAATTGAAACTCACGACACCCAAGAGTGCAAACCTACCAGGAGGGAAAAGAAACAGGCAACACGGAGAAGCACGAGTAGAAGTAGAAAACAGAGCACGGGGAGATCACAAGGACTTGAACAAATGAGCCGACAAGAACAGAGGGAAAAAAGGTGACTTAAATACACAAAGGGAAAACGACCAGGTGGAAACAATCAGGGGTGGAGCTGCAATCAAGGAAAGTAGGTCAGGGGGTGTGAACCAAGAAAACGGAGGGAAAACACACAAGGGCAGGAAGTAAAACTAGAAATGATATGGAGATGCAAGACTTTCAAAATAAAACAGGAAACCACCAAAGACCAAACACCAGGACCAGGACAGGGAGTGAAACACAAACAAAACACTAGAACAGAAACTCAATATAACAAAGCAGAACCAAATAATAAACTAACAAAAAAGTCCATAACTGTGACAAAAACGCAATGCAGAGGATGATACTCCAACTTCAGAGGCATGATTTCGCCATCATCCACAAACCAGACAGAGATATCATCACATTAATCTGAGATGTCATCACATTAATCTGAGATATCATCACATTAATCTGAGATGTCATCACATTAATCTGAGATATAATCACATTAATCTGAGATATCATCACATTAATCTGAGATGTCATCACATTAATTTTAGATATCATCACATTAATCTGAGATATCATCACATTAATCTGAGATGTCATCACATTAATCTGAGATATCATCACATTAATCTGAGATATAATCACATTAATCTGAGATATCATCACATTAATCTGAGATATCATCACATTAATCTGAGGGGTCATCACATTAATCTTAGATATCATCACATTAATCTGAGATGTCATCACATTAATCTGAGATATAATCACATTAATCTGAGATATCATCACATTAATCTGAGATATCATCACATTAATCTGAGATGTCATCACATTAATCTGAGATATAATCACATTAATCTGAGATATCATCACATTAATATGAGATATCATCATATTAATCTGAGGGGTCATCACATTAATCTTAGATATCATCACATTAATCTGAGATGTCATCACATTAATCTGAGATATCATCACATTAATCTGAGATATCATCATATTAATCTGAGATATCATCACATTAATCTGAGATGTCATCACATTAATCTGAGATGTCATCACATTAATCTGAGATATAATCACATTAATCTGAGATATCATCACATTAATATGAGATATCATCATATTAATCTGAGGGGTCATCACATTAATCTTAGATATCATCACATTAATCTGAGATGTCATCACATTAATCTGAGATATCATCACATTAATCTGAGATATCATCATATTAATCTGAGATATCATCACATTAATCTGAGATGTCATCACATTAATCTGAGATATAATCACATTAATCTGAGATATCATCACATTAATCTGAGATATCATCACATTAATCTGAGGGGTCATCACATTAATCTTAGATATCATCACATTAATCTGAGATGTCATCACATTAATCTGAGATATCATCACATTAATCTGAGATATCATCACATTAATCTGAGATGTCATCACATTAATCTGAGATATAATCAAATTAATCTGAGATATCATCACATTAATCTTAGATATCATCATATTAATCTGAGATCTCATCACAATAATCTGAGGGGTCATCATATTAATCTGAGATATCATCACATTAATCTGAGATGTCATCATATTAATCTGAGATCTCATCACATTAATCTGAGGGGTCATCATATTAATCTGAGATCTCATCACATTAATCTGAGATGTCATCACATTAAAAAACAGATTTTAATTTTTCATTGATTTAAACAAATTGCAAAAGTAAAATAACTACTTGCATACAGTTTTGATTGTCATGACATACTGTACGCAAGTAGTTATTTTACTTTTGCAATTTGTTTAAATCAATGAAAAATTAAAATCTGTTTTAAGCAACAAAATAATTGTTCAGAGGTTTGAAGTTGTTGTTATAAAAACAGAGCTGAACCAGAGCCGATGAGAGAAACTGTGTTTGTGTCTGTGTCTGAAACACTGAGGTGCTTTTATATGTTTCCTGTCTGAAACATCCCATCGTCCACGGTGAAATCAAGGTTAAACAGCATAAAAACATCTTTCTGTTTCCTGTTCTCACATGTCACTGTGACAGAGATCCATTTTCCAGGAATACCAAAGCTTTCCAGGAATTCCAGTGTTTAAGGGTCAGCTTTGCTTGTCGAGTAACTGTGTGTGTGTGTGTGTGTGTGTTCCAGCTGTGTGTTGTCAGACTGAATCATTTGTTTAAGTAACCCCCCCCCCCCCCCCCCCCCCCCATTGACATATAACAGTTTGTCTTCAGGGCTGCTACGAGGCTGTAGCGCCTCCCGGAGGTTAATTCTGAGAAACCTTCCTCTTGATGTTTAAAGCAGAATAAACATGACCATGTTGAAGAACACGTCATTATTCTCCTTCTTGATGTTATTCCTCTTCTTCTTGATGTTAGTACTGGACAGTGCAGGACGTGGAGGGACGCTTGTCTGTCCAAACTACAAGTCAGAATGATGCAACATTCAGTGGGAGTGAAGCAAACATTCAGCCCCCACAGAAAAGGTGAAGGTCCAACAAACACGACGCAAAGCAAGAAGCAAAACATCCGAAAGTAAACAAATACGTGTACAAATGTGCCACATAAGATCAGCTATGTATCTATTACTATTTATAGTGAGCAGATTGTACGTGCGCAGTCTGTTTATATAGTGTGCAGATTGTACGTGCGCAGTCTGTTTATATAGTGAGCAGATTGTACGTGCGCAGTCTGTTTATATAGTGAGCAGATTGTACGTGCGCAGTCTGTTTATATAGTGAGCAGATTGTACGTGCGCAGTCTGTTTATATAGTGAGCAGATTGTACGTGCGCAGTCTGTTTATATAGTGAGCAGATTGTACGTGCGCAGTCTGTTTATATAGTGAGCAGATTGTACGTGCGCAGTCTGTTTATATAGTGAGCAGATTGTACGTGTGCAGTCTGTTTATACAGTGAGCAGATTGTACGTGTGCAGATTGTACGTGTGCAGTCTGTTTATATAGTGAGCAGATTGTACGTGTGCAGTCTGTTTATATAGTGAGCAGATTGTACGTGTGCAGTCTGTTTATACAGTGAGCAGATTGTACGTGTGCAGTCTGTTTATACAGTGAGCAGATTGTACGTGTGCAGTCTGTTTATATAGTGAGCAGATTGTACGTGTGCAGTCTGTTTATACAGTGAGCAGATTGTACGTGTGCAGTCTCTGTTTATATAGTGAGCAGATTGTACGTGTGCAGTCTGTTTATACAGTGAGCAGATTGTACGTGTGCAGTCTGTTTATACAGTGAGCAGATTGTACGTGTGCAGTCTGTTTATACAGTGAGCAGATTGTACTATTTTTAAGTGTGCAGTCTGTTTATATAGTGAGCAGATTGTACGTGTGCAGTCTCTTTATATAGTGAGCAAATTGTACGTGTGCAGTCTGTTTATACAGTGAGCAGATTGTACGTGTGCAGTCTGTTTATACAGTGAGCAGATTGTACGTGTGCAGTCTGTTTATATAGTGAGCAGATTGTACGTGTGCAGTCTGTTTATATAGTGAGCAGATTGTACGTGTGCAGTCTGTTTATATGAGGTAGTCCATGACTGACTCCTGTCAGCTGTTCAGGAGTTGGATGGCAGCTGGAAGGAAGGAGGTCTTTAGTCTGGAGGTCCTGCTTTCAGCCCTCTGTACCTCCGGCCTGAGGGCGGCAGGGTGACCGGTCGGTGCTGGGGGTGGGTGGGGTCCCTGAGGGTGGAGGCGGCTCTGCTCTGGACTCTGTGGTGGTAGATACTCTGCAGAGAGGGCAGTGGAGTCCTGGTGGTCTTCTCAGAAGTCCTCACCGCTCTCTGCAGGCATTTGCGGTCCAAAGCAGGGTTAGGGTTAGGATGATCTGTAGCCAATCAGATGGCTCCCTCAGATGGCGGCAGTAGCTCAGTCTGTGGGAGTTGGCTTGGGACCGGAGGGTCACGGTTAGTCCCGACATGACAAGAACTGAGTGTGAACTGGTAGCTGGAGAGGTGCCAGTTTACCTCTTGGGCACTGCCGAGGTGCCCCTGAGAAGGCACCAACCCCAACTGCTCGGGGCGCTTGTCAGGAGCAGCCCCCTCACTCTGACATCTCTCCATTGTTGATGTTTGTGATGTGTGGTCGGGTGGTCGGTGTACAGGGTAATTGATTTCCTGGGGAAATAAGGATATCTTCTTCTTCTTCTTCTTCTTCTTCTTTTCAGCCAATACCATGAGGGCATGAGTTATGTTGGTCTGGAGAGTCCTGTATCCCTCATAGACAGTAACAGACTCCAAACTTCTTCTTTGAACAAACCACTAATAGAAGTAATGCTGAGCTGATTTAGAGGGAAAGAAACTGTCACAGGTGAGAAAATCTGGAAAAGCTGTTGTTTAGCAGGTTAACTGAGGCGTTCACACCGAGACCTGAGGCTCATATGATACGTGAATATTCACTGTCAGGGAGCTAAATGATGATAAATGATGCTGCTGACAGCGATTAGCATGGCTAGCTAACATTAGCTTCAGTAATCCAGTCAGATATTAACACTGAAGCAGCATCAGACTGTCGTCTCCAACTAGATCTCAGCCTGTAGATCAAACAGTCGGTTAATTACAGACGGGATTCAGTCGGATCTGTAGAGATGTCTGGACCAGTGATATCAGCCTCTGTGATGGACGGGGGAAGACTGGAGGGTCCCTCACTACTGTCTCTGTTTATGCTCCGAGTCCGTCTGAACTTAGACTCTGCTGGCGGTGGTTCACTCAGTGGTTCACTCACCATAAGTCCTCAGTTACTGAGGACTTATGGTGAGTGAAACGAAGCGCTCCATATCTGTTGCTTGCAGCTTACCTGCATTCTGTATTAACCTGTGATTTGACCTTCATCCGTCAGTTTCCCTGCTCTGTGAGCTGGGATGGTAATCTCCTGTGATTCTCTAATCAAACTCTGGAAAAGCAACTTTGGTTTATGGGATCTTCTGTTTTCTACCCCCACAAGGGGTGGTGGTCTCGGCTCTTGACAGTACCTGTATGTCCTGTGACATGTCCTCTGTAGGGACTTGTGGTCTGAGTTGTTGCAGCTGGTCAGGACGCTCTCTGTGGTTCGGTGGACGGTGGACAGGACGGGTGGGGGACAGTGGAGGCTGTGGAGATGCTGTTGTCAACAGTAATGTGCACAATGAGAACAGTGGTGCACCTGCAGACTGGGGGATGTTTGAGAGGGTCCACGGTGAGGACATCCAGGGACTCTCTCACACCATAACGGACTACATCCGGTTCTGTGAGGAGAGCATCGTACCCACCAAAAAAGTACAAACCCTGGATCACAGGACACATCAAAACCCTATTGAACAGGAAGAAGATGGCTTTCATGGCCAGGGACACAGAGGGGACCAAGGCTGTCCAGAAGGAGCTCAAGAAGGAGCTTCAGCTGGCTAAGGACGCCTACAAGGACAAGCTGGAGGGGACACTACAAGCCAGCAGCTCCAGGGAGGTGTGGGGAGGCTTCAGGAGGATAACGGGCTACAAACAGCCAGGCCCTGCAGTGGAGGGGACGCTGGAACAGGACAACCAGTTAAACCTGGTCTTCAACAGGTTTGACCATTCGGCCCCCAACAGCCCAGCAGGACATCCTGAGCCTCCACCACCACCTCCCAACATGCCTCCTGCAGGAGTTCTCCGAGGACTCCTCCATCGTCGGCTGCATCACAGATGACAACGAGGAGGAGTACAGGACCCTTGTGGAGAACTTTGTGAGGTGGTGCGACATCAACCACCTCCAGCTCAATATTGGTAAGACCAAAGAGCTGGTGGTGGATTTCTGGAGGAGGAGGAAGAGCTCCCCTACTCCCATCACCATCCGTGGGGAGGAGGTGGAGGTGGTGGACAACTACAAGTTCCTGGGAGTTCACTTAAACAATAAACTGGACTGGCCCAACAATTCCTGTCCTTTCTGTTGGTGGCCATCAGCCTCCAGAACCAAGGTCTGAACCAGAACCAAGGTCTGAGCCCCATGTGACTCTGATCATCTGCTCCGTATTTATTCCAGGACCAAATGTATATAATATATATATATATATATATATATATATATATATATATATATATACCCACCACCTGCTGCACTTTACCTATTACTGTTACTTATTTATTTTATTGCCAGTTTCCTTCATTGCACCTTCTCCTTTACTTTTACGGTACTGTATTCATCTGTACTGTTGACACCGAATTTCCCTCCGAGGATTAATAAAGGTTCATCTTATCTTATCTTATCTTATCTTATCTTATCTTATCTTATAGAGTAGCGTGTAGTTCACACTCCGGGTCAGTGGGAGGCGGAAATGCTCCTGAAAACTAAACTTTCAATAAAACCAACGAAGAAGAAACACAACGCAGCCTCTGATCCGGAAATGAACCGCTTTTACTTCCTGTTTCCGTCAACACACGTGTATATGTGTGTGGAGAGAACGACAGAGAACCTCTACAGAACCGGTTTTGGAGCCGTTTAGAACCGGTCTACAGTCCGTTGACAGTCTGTTGTGCAGGTACCGGAGGGCAGTCCGTCATGCTGGAGGAGCTGGGTCTGATCGGGACGATCCGGGACGAGGACGAGAGTCCGGAGGAACCCGAGACCGAGTCCGACCAGGAGGTGAGTCAGGCCGGCCATACAGCTAAACCTCTCCCGGAGAAATGACAGAACCAGGTGGCTGCTGGAGGAGAACCAAAGCCCGGATGGAAAACAGCAGATTAACCGCTGTTTGATCCAGTTAAGGAAGTAGTTCATTAAGTCTTCTCTGATCGAGCTAATGAGAACACGTCTGACTAGAATATAAACCGAGTTCATAAAGGGACTCAGTCAGTTCATTATACACATAATGTGTATATATATATATATATATATATATATATATATATATATATATATATATATATATATAATGCGTATATGGCTACATTCACATGACAGGGCTTTATATTCAGCTCTGATATGCAGCCCAGGTGCAGTCAGTCTTTTTGCTGACTGTATATATATATATATATATCTATATCTATGGATATATATATATAGATATAGATGATATATATATATATAGATCTATATAGATATATATATATATATAGATCTATATAGATATATATCTATATCTATCTATATAGATATATCTATATAGATATATATCTATATAGATAGATAGATAGATATATCTATATAGATAGATAGATAGATAGATATATGTATCTATCTATATATACGTATATATATATGTATATATATATGTATATATAGATAGATAGATAGAAGCGACTGACGTCTGAGAGCTCTGCTGAGTGAAACATGACTCCGAGCTGAGCAGCAGAACTCTGTAATATATGAAATACCAGGTAACAGCCGTGATCAGGGACCTATAACCAGTGATGCTCTGCCACTGTGGAGAGAGGTCCTCCTCCTGTAGATTCAGCAGGCCGGATCATGTGGTTATTGATCTGCATAACGTGGAGCCACACTTCAATTCTGATACGAGCATTCTCACACCGACCCCAGAGGTGATTGACTATGACAAGATCAGATCTGTGTCACTTCAGAGGAAATACTTGGGCCTTCATTGCACCTTCTCCTTTACTTTTACTATACTGTATTCATCTGTACTGTGTTGATGCTGCTAGGACACCCCAATTTCCCTCCAAGGATTAATAAAGGTTCATCTTATCTTATCTTACCTTATCTTATTTGCTTGTAATGTGAACGCTGTAATATTTTTATGCAGCGTGGGCTTGGTGTATGTTTTTGTATATTAACTGTGGTGTGGTGTGTGTGTGTGTGTGTGTGTGTGTGTGTGTGTGTGTGTGTTTCAGGATGAACCGATTGTCCTAAACAGGAAGAAGAAGTTTGGGAGTCGTGAGGTGAAAGACTTCAACGTTGACTTTGAGTTTGGAGAGAGAGACGGACTGAACGATGATGACGAGTGGGTGATGGCTGACGTCATGAAACAGCTCAAAAACAAGGTAGAACGTGTACCAACACATTTATATACTGACATTGCTGAATTTCTCTACGGGGATTAATGAAGGTTCATCTTATCTTAACTTAGCTTATCTTACATACTGACATGCAGCTGGTGGCCGTGACCAGAGAGCAAAAAAGCATTTGTCCCCGTCCTGATTTCTTTTATTTTTACATATTTGTCACATATAAATGTTTCAGATCATCAAGCAAATTTTAATATGAGACAAAGATAAGCTGAGTAAATAGAAAATGCAGTTTGCAACCCAGACCTGATCACTGCCAGACCTGATCACTGCCAGACCTGATCATTGCCAGACCTGATCACTGCCAAACCTGATCACTGCCAGACCTGATCACTGCCAGACCTGATCACTGCCAGACCTGATCACTGCCAGACCTGATCACTGCCAGACCTGATCACTGCCAGACCTGATCACTGCCAAACCTGATCACTGCCAGACCTGATCACTGCCAGACCTGATCACTGCCAAACCTGATCACTGCCAAACCTGATCACTGCCAGACCTGATCACTGCCAAACCTGATCACTGCCAGACCTGATCACTACCAGACCTGATCACTGCCAAACATGATCACTGCCAGACCTGATCACTGCCAGACCTGATCACTGCCAGACCTGCTGGATCAATAAATCCCTTCAATAGAAGCTGTCTGACAGTTGAAGGAGGCTAAATGATCTCAGACAGCAGCACATCATGCTGCGATCTGAAGAGATTCAAGAAGAGAAGAGAACCAAAGTCAGGAGGACCCAACAGAACCAGAACCACATCTACAGAGCTGCAGGCCTCACTTCCTCAGTTAAGATCAGAGTCCAGGATTCAACCAGAAGACAGAGACCGGGCAACAACGGCATCATGGGAGAGATCCGAGGAGAAAACCACCGCTGACCCACAACTACACAAAGACTCGTCTCCCATTGGTCTAAAACATCTTGATGGTCTGAAGACTTCTGGACCGACAAGACAAAGGTTGGACTTTCTGGACGGTGAGCTTCCCGTTACATCTGGAGGAAAACTAGCAGCATTTCATAGAAACACCATCACAGCAACAGTCAGACATGGTGGTGGTGTGGTGGTCTGGGTCTGTTCTGCTGCTCCAGGAACTGGACCACTCGCCCTAACTGATGAAACCATGAAGATCCTGAAGGAGAACGTCCGGCCATCAGTTCCTGACCTCAAGCTCAAGACCACTTGGGTTCTGCAGCAGGACAATGATCCCAACACACCAGCCAGTCCACCTCTGAATGGCTTAAAACAACTAAATGAAGGTTCTGGAGCGGCCCAGTCCAAGTCCAGACTTCAGTCCCACTGAGGTGCTGTGACCTGAACCGGGCCGTTCATGTTCAAACCCTCCAGCGTGGCTGAATTCAAACAGCTGTGTACAGCAGAGTGGGCCGACAGTCCTCCACAGCCACGAACAGACTCATCTCCAGTGATCACAACGATTGATCTCAGCTGTTCCCGCCAAGAGAGGAGCAACCAGTTATTAGGTTTAGAGAGCAGTTACTGGTCCAGTCTGGACAGGGGGGTTGGTGGTTTTTACTTAATCAATAAAATCAACCAGTTATTAGGTTTAGAGAGCAGTTACTGGTCCTCTGGACAGGGAGGTCTGGGTGGTTTTATACCTTAATCAATAAAATCAACCAGTTATTAGGTTTAGAGAGCAGTTACTGGTCCACTCTGGACCAGGGAGGTCTGGGTGGTTTTAGACCTTAATCAATAAAATCAACCAGTTATTAGGTTTAGAGAGCAGTTACTGGTCCACTCTGGACCAGGGAGGTCTGGGTGGTTTTAGACCTTAATCAATAAAATCAACCAGTTATTAGGTTTAGAGAGCAGTTACTGGTCCACTCTGGACCAGGGAGGTCTGGGTGGTTTTAGACCTTAATCAATAAAATCAACCAGTTATTAGGTTTAGAGAGCAGTTACTGGTCCACTCTGGACCAGGGACGTCTGGGTGGTTTTAGACCTTAATCAATAAAATCAACCAGTTAGTAGGTTTAGAGAGCAGTTACTGGTCCACATAGACTAGGCATAGGTCTGGATAGATTTATTCGCTGAATGAAGGAAATCATCATTTAAAAACTGCATTTTCTATTTACTCAGATTATCTTTGTCTAATGTTAAAATTTCTTTGATGATCTGAAACATTTAAGTGAGACAAATATGCAAAAATAAAAGAAATCAGGAAGGAGGCAGATGCGTTTTCACAGCGCTGTATAACAGACCGTTGCTATGGGCGCAGTTGTGCTGGCGGACTCTGGCGGACTGTTTTGTGTCGAGGGCGACCTATATGGGGGGGTGGGGTTTACGGCCAATCCCGATTCTGTACTGATTTTTGGGGGGCTGATGTGTTAGGCTGATTCCTCCGTTTGATAAAATATAACAGCTTAATAATAATTTAATAAAAATAATCTCAACTTCAGTAAATATTTATTGAACAACACCTATGGTCTGTCGCTCCAATCTACATTCTGTGTCTGCACTTATATATTTTAAATAAAAATAATGTATAAACTAAATATCCAGTACATGAAACAGGTGATCAAAAAACTAAACTTTGTCAAATAAACTTTTGGATTAAAAAGTAATGTTTTAGTTTCTTAGCAGCATTTATCTGAGCTGCAGAGTTACCGAGGGTTTTAGTTCAGGGTCTGATTCCCGCTCCTCCAGTTCAGGCTGAGACGTGATGAGCAGCCAGCTGGGTGCCGCTGAAGGGATCCCCGGTTCTGCTGTGCTGACGTCCCGCTCAGTGGACGAGGTGAGGACGTGACCGGTGGCAGCGCTGTGGCGACTGCGTTAGCGTCCATGTTACCGGGTTAGAGCTGCCACGCCGCCGCCCGCCCGCGTGACGCGCGTCTCGCATCTTGGGTCTTTTAGAGATCTGAGGTTTGATTTCTCATGTAAGCAGAAGAGTACTAAGAAAGAAACCCGTTTAGGGCGATGAGAACCACCCCGCTCTCCACGCCAGGGTTCGCCTTCGCTGTGAAGGGGTTCCTTTCACAGCAGTACCAGTTACTGCTGTACGTTATCCCTCATGTTCCCATGATGCTGCTCAGAGTCATCACAGCGACCATATGCAGAACGTAGTCAGTCCCACTTCTGGCAAACTTGATTGTGTTGTCGATGTAACTTTAAATGGATAAATGTCCATGTTTTCATCAGTCTACACTCAATATCCCACAATGCCAAAGTGAAAACGTTTTAGATATGTCACAAAATGTCTTAAAGATCAGACATTTAGCTCCTCTAGCGTTCTCCGGCAGTCTTTTGGTCCTCTAGCGTTCTCCGGCAGTCTTTTGGTCCTCTAGCGTTCTCCGGCAGTGTTTTGGTCCTCTAGCGTTCTCCGGCAGTGTTTTGGTCCTCTAGCGTTCTCCGGCAGTGTTTTGGTCCTCTAGCGTTCTCCGGCAGTCTTTTGGTCCTCTCGCGTTCTCCGGCAGTGTTTTGGTCCTCTAGCGTTCTCCAGCAGTGTTTTGGTCCTCTAGCGTTCTCCGGCAGTGTTTTGGTCCTCTAGCGTTCTCCGGTAGTGTTTTGGTCGTCTAGCGTTCTCCGGCAGTGTTTTGGTCCTCTAGCGTTCTCCGGCAGTCTTTTGGTCCTCTAGCGTTCCCCGGCAGTCTTTTGGTCCTCTAGCGTTCCCCAGCAGTGTTTTGGTCCTCTAAGGTTCTCCAGCAGTGTTTTGGTCCTCCAGCGTTCTTCGGCAGTGTTTTTTCAATTGTGTGCTATATTTGCAGAGAACTGCGACCACTCTGGACCAGAAAATAGAAAAAATCAGGAAGAAGAGGAAAGCCGAGGTGAGTCCAATGTAATGTCTACTTTCTGCCGGTTCTGCTTCTACTTCCTGTGTTTAATGTGGAGTTTGTTTTGATATGCAGGAGAAATCAGCTGAGAGTGACACTGCTGAAGGTTCTGCAGGGAAGAACCAGGAGGAGGATGATGAAGATGATGAAGAGCAGGATGTGAAGCCTCCTTCAGGAGAGGCTGATGGAGGTGATGATGATGATGATAATGATGAGGAGCAAGAAGAAGATGAAGACGAAGATGAATTTGATTCAAGTGATGAGGAGATTCTGACCAAATCAGGTGAGGCCATCACAGGCTTTTATTTTGATATTTGACAGGAAGCAGAAACATTTGAATTATTTTGATTCAGTTGTTTCAATAACCAGATAATCAATAAATCAAATCAAATTTAAATGACATTATGATATATTTCAGCCCAACAAAACAAACATAGCTGAACAGAAATTAGTTAATGAAGAGTGAACTTCATTTGACATTCTTCTTAAAATTGTAAAAAAAAAAAAAAAACGTTGAAGATATAACTTTGTTTTAATTGTTGACTTCCTGTTTTCTGTCAGACACCCTGAGAGACAAAGAACGACGGGGAAAGAAGAAGAAGACGATGGGAGAGGAGGTGAGGAAGAGGCGCTGATGACTTCTGGTTCATTCAGTCTGTACTGGGTTACCATGGTAACAGCTGTCTTTTCAGGCGCCAGAGTCGTTCTATGAAGATGCGTCTCAGTACGACGATCAGCTGACCTTTGATGATATGAACCTGTCCCGACCCATCCTGAAGGTAACCGCCTCCAGAATGACTGGAGATCAGCTGACTGATGTATGAGATGATGAACTACCTCGGTGACCTCTGCTGTACCTCTTTCACACCAATGACCAGGGTCGGACCAGGGTTATCTGACCCTGGGCCCTCCTTGTGTCAGTTCAAACCAAACCGGCCAAAGCGGGCCGAACCCTGATCGGGACAATTCAGATACGACCCGGATCACAACCTGGAGGGGGGTTACGGGTGTGAAGGGTTACAGAGAGACGGGTGGTAGTGGCAGCAGTAGTGATAATGCCAAAGAATGATGTACGTTTTGGGGGTACAGTGTAAATATAGTACGCAGCATGTTTAGCTTCATAAATGTAGAACTGCTGTGTGTATGGAGCTGTAATTTATACAACACTATACAGACAGCATACAGATTTACAGGATCTGTTCATCAACATGAAGCTTTTTTCCTCATTGATCATATATTAGACTACATTGTGATATCTAATATGATGACATGGATGAATATTTCACCCTCTCCACCATCCCAGCAATGATTAGCTTCATAGAGTCGACCTGCTAAAGGTTTTCAGCTTGTCCAAATATCATAAAAGGACTTTATATTTCGTTTAGTTTGCTAACTTGATGATGTAATGAACTGGACTGGGTTTGTTTCTTTATGCAGGTAGCAGGTGGATCTTTTTACAGGTGGAAAATTTAAAAAGTTAGTAACGTTACTCATAGAAAATGTGCAAACGCACTTTGAAAACAGCTGCATGTACAACCGGAGGCACCGTGAGGTGGTCGGTTTATTATGACCACGGTGTGTTTAGGTGACGTAACGGCCGATGTCGCTGTCATTCGGCAGACTCGTTATGTTTGTTTAAAGTTACGCAACGTCGTCTGTCGTCCCGTCGTCTGTCGTCCCGTCGTCTGCCGTCCCGTCGTCTGCCGTCGTCTGTCGCCGCCGTCCCGTCGTCTGTCACTGTTGTCTGCCGCCGTCCCGTCGTCTGCCGCCGTCTGTCGCCGCCGTCCCGTCGTCTGTCGCCGCCGTCCCGTCGTCTGTCACTGTTGTCTGTCGCCGTCCTTTTGTCTGTCGCCGTCCTGTCGTCTGCCGCCGTCCCATCGTCTGCCGTCGTCTGTCGCCGCCGTCCCGTCGTCTGTCACTGTTGTCTGTCGCCGTCCCGTCGTCTGTCACTGTTGTCTGTCGCCGTCCTGTTGTCTGTCGCCGTCCTGTCGTCTGCCGCCGTCCCATCGTCTGCCGTCGTCTGTCGCCGCCGTCCCGTCGTCTGTCACTGTTGTCTGTCGCCGTCCCGTCGTCCGCCGCTCTATTCTTCCTCGCCGTGGACGGCCGGCAGCTCCCACACCTCAGAGTCTCTCCACACATCCACGCTGTTCAAGTCATCCGGCGTTCGCCTCCTCCGTGTCTGAAATCGTCCCTGCTGCCGTCCCACCATTTCTTCAAGCTGTGGTGACCGGTCAGTCAAGTCAGTCAACTCAGGTTAACCTTTCAGATGCACCGTGAAACCTGGTTGGGTCCTTGGGGTGAAAGGGGTATTAGAGAAGTGAGCAAAGCTCAGTCATTCATTTGGCTGAACCTGAAGGCCCAGCCACCAGGTGGTTGGTGTTGGTTGTAGAAGAAGAAGAAGAAGATATTCCTTTATTAGTCCCACGAGGGGAAATTCAATTTTTTCACTCTGTTGTTAACTTATACACGGTACATGCAGACCTGAACACACACATGCACAAACATGCAACAATGGAGAGATGTCAGAGTGAGGGGGCTGCTCCTGACGAGCGCCCCGAGCAGTTGGGGGTTTGGTGCCTTGCTCAGGGGCACCTCGGCAGTGCCCAAGAGGTAAACTGGCACCTCTCCAGCTACCAGTTCACACTCAGTTCTTGGTCCATGGCGGGACTTGAACCGGTGACCCTCCGGTTCCCGAGCCAACTCCCTTCAGACTGAGCTACTGCCGCCCCCAGTTGTAACCTCCTGCTGTGTCCCTGCAGGCCATCACAGCTCTGGGCTTCAAGCTGCCGACTCCCATCCAGAAGGCCTGTGTTCCTGTGGGCCTGCTGGGCAGAGACTTGTGCGCCTGCGCTGCTACTGGGACAGGTAACGCTGACATACTGGGACCACTTCATCATACTGGATTTGGTTTATAACTCTGGAATCAAATGAACTAATGAAACAATTCCTCTTCTCAGGGAAGACGGCAGCCTTCATGTTGCCGGTGTTGGAGCGTTTAATTTATAAGCCTAGGACGTCTCAGGTGACCCGGGTCTTGGTTCTGGTTCCTACCAGAGAGTTGGGGATCCAGGTTCACTCTGTGGCCCGTCAGCTGGCCCAGTTCACCTCCATCACCACCTGCCTGGCTGTCGGTAAGCCTGCTTACTGTTTAGTGACCGACTGACTTAGCTGCAGGTTGGGCACGGCTGCTATTCTGTCTTTCAGAGGCTTTTTGCATCCTGACTTTTCAAGCTAGAGTTAAGATACTGGTATCGTGAAGAGAAGGAGTCCATTGGTACCATGTCACTTGATTGAAAAATAATGCTAGGAAAATATGCTAAATTTTGTTGAGACAAAACTGTCCTGGTGATATTCAAAGGGGTCTCTTGACCTCTGACCTCCAGATGTGTGGATGTAAATGGGTTCTCTGGGTCCCCACCAGTCCCCCCTTTACAGACATGCCCACTTTATGATAGTCCCAGTCAGTTTAGGGAAAAAAAAAACATGCAATTATTTCCACCTTTTCTAAAATTTACTGATAGACCAGAATGTCATCTGCGTATAATGCCACCTCGTGGTCTTCTCCATTTATGGGGATACCTTTAATATTTCCAGACTGTCTTAACCACTGTGCAAGAGGCTCTATATAAGGTGCAGAAAGCAGTGGGGAGAGTGGGCAACCCTGTCTTGATCCCCGTTGTAGCATGACTGTATCTGAAAGGCGTCCATTAATTTTTATGCAGGCTGATGGTTTATCGTAGAGCGTACGGATAACCTTGATAAAGTGTATGTTAAATCGTTCAAGGACCTTATACAGAAAAGTCCAACTAACTGAATCGAAGGCCTTCTCCACGTCAAGACTAACTAGGAAGGCTTCAAGATTGTTATATTGGATATGGTTAAGTATATGCAATGATCGCCTGATATTATCATGGGTTTGTCTTTGTGGAATGAAACCAGTTTGGTTGTTATGTATAAGCTGAGGAAGAATCTTTTCCAGCTTTTTGGCGACGATAGTTGCGTACAATTTATAGTCAACATTCAACACTGATATTGGCCTGTATGAACCACATTCCAATTTGTCCTTGCCCTCTTTAGGGATAACTAAGATGACTGCTTCAGACCATGAAGGGGGCATTTTTGAATCTGTAAGAACTGTATAGTAAGCCTGAAGTAGGCTTGGTATTAGCTCAGCCCTAAAAGCCTCGTACCAATCTGAAGGAAAGCCATCTTTATGGAACTGGATTATGGAATTATTTGGAAAATTCATTTGTTCTGTTTAAAAAAAAAAAGGTTAAAAATATGATGTTAACAAAATATAGAGAATTGTGTTAAATTGTTTTGATTCTATTCTAACCTGTTGATGGCACCTGAAATGGCACTGCTGAGTTCAGTCTCGGTTACTGCAGCTGGTAGGACTGGCGAGTCCTACCAGGCAAGCTTAAAGAATTAAGAGACTCACTGAAGTGTTGCTCAGCCTCTAAAAGAGGTTGTGTATACAGAGACTTTTTTCAAAAGCTTTTTGTATTTCATCTCATTTATATTGTATAGTTTTACAGTCTGGATCCTTTATTTACAGCTGTGCTCATAGTTTACATACACTGGCAGAATTTATGATTTCTTGGCCATTTTTTAGAGAATATGAACAATAACAAAACCTTTTTTCCACTCATGGTTAGTGGCTGGTGAAGCCGTTTATTGTCAAACAGCTGTGTTTACTCTGTTTAAATCATAATGACAACAGAAACTTCCCAGATGACCCTGATCAATAGTTTCCATCCCCAGGTCTTAACACCTCGTATTGCTCCTTTAACATCAGTGGCAGCTTGAAGTCTCTGGTGGTCGTTGTGGATCAGGTCCTGTATCTCCTCTGATGGTAAAGCAGCCCGTTCTTCTGGGCTTCTTGGCCTCCAGTTCCTGTAGATTGTTGGACCGTCCTGCATGAACTGCTGGTCTGAGATCTGCCCAGAGAGGCTCAGTGATCCTGAGACGGCCTCTCCAGAACCTCCACTTTATTCTGCTGGAACCGATGACAGCTGGACTCGGCCTCGTGTTCTGGACCGGCGTCATGGTGGAACGTCCGAATACGTCCCATGAGCAGCTTCCGGGCTGATGAGTGTGAATTTTCCTCCAGTATTTTCTGATAACATGCTGCATTCATCTGACCATCAGTTTGACCAAGTTTCCTGCCTTTGTAGCTCCCACATCCCCAAACATCAGCGATCGGCCTCCGTGTTTCCCAGTGGGAACGCTGTTCGCTCATCATCGGCTTCCGTGTTTCCCAGTGGGAACGCTGTTCGCTCATCATCGGCTTCCGTGTTTCCCAGTGGGAACGCTGTTCGTTCATCATCGGCTTCTGTGTTTCCCAGTGGGAACGCCGTTCGTTCATCATCGGCTTCCGTGTTTCCCAGTGGGAACGCCGTTCGTTCATCATCGGCCTCCGTGTTTCCCAGTGGGAACGCCGTTCGTTCATCATCGGCCTCAGTGTTTCCCAGTGGGAACGCCGTTCGTTCATCATCGGCCTCCGTGTTTCCCAGTGGGAACGCTGTTCGTTCATCATCGGCCTCCGTGTTTCCCAGTGGGAACGCCGTTTGTTCATCATCGGCCTCCGTGTTTCCCAGTGGGAACGCCGTTCGTTCATCATCGGCCTCCGTGTTTCCCAGTGGGAACGCCGTTCGCTCATCATCGGCCTCCGTGTTTCCCAGTGGGAACGCCGTTCGCTCATCATCGGCCTCCGTGTTTCCTCTAGTGGTCCCAGACACAAAGCCTCCCTAAATGGCTGATAATGTTTAAACTGCACTGAGAAATAAAATCTTTCCCAAGAAACAAACACAAGGCCCAAACAAATAAGAGAAACAGTTTTGAACATAACATCACCCAGACGGTGTAGAACAGTTGTTTCTGATGTGGAGGCTCACGTCCGATGAGCCTTGTGGGACCAAGTATGGTAAAGGTCCTGGGGAGGGAAAAACCCACCTCGGATCCGTGGTGGGGCCCTGGAAGATGGCCACGTATTAGACAGTATATCATGACGAATTCGCCCAGTTAGCGGGACCAGACTCTTTAATTAGGCAGCCGTAGGAGTGCCACATAACGTTATGTAAGACACCTTGGTAGACGACTAGAAAATGATCAGACAGATATAATCACGCATTATTTAGAAGGGACTCATCTGCCCACCTCTGCCCACCTTGGATTAGCTCTCTGTGTGCAGCCGCCGCCCGCTGCATCGGCCTCCCGGTCTCCGCTCGGTCGCGCCGTCCTCCAGCCACCTGCCCGGTAGACAGGAGCTGGATCTCCTCTTGATCTGGTATGATGGAGGATCCCACCATTTGAACTGGAAACCCTCATGAAGCCATGTCCCCCCGCTTCTGGAGCATTCTGGAGTCGAGTGCCGTCATCAAGGTGGTGCCACAGCTCGGTGCGCTCGTTCTATCCCGAATCCCCGATCCTGGGGAAAGTCGAGCGCGTTCTTCAACAGCTTATCAAGAAAGCTCAGTCCATAAGGACTTGGGTTAGGACGTGGAGGACGCCGGTTCAAGACCCCCATGGACCAAGACCAACTGGTTGCTGGAGAGATGCCAGTTTACCTCTTGGGCACTGCCGAGGTGCCCCTGAGCAAGGCACCGAACCCCCAACTGCTCTGGGCGCTTGTCAGGAGCAGCCCCCTCACTCTGACATCTCTCCATTGACGCATGTATATGTACTGTGTGAACAACAGAGTGTAAAACTGAATTTCCCCACTGTGGGACTAATAAAGGAATATCTTCTTCTTCTTCTTCTTATCGGTACCCTCCTTTTCTTCGGGTATTCCATAAATCCTTACATTATTCCTCCGAGCTCGAGCCTCGGGGTCAATCAGCCTGGCTTCCAGATTAGCTTGGCGCTGTGTTCGCCTCTTAATTAGCGCTGAAGCTTGAAGCACGGTCTCCACTTCATCAATTCGTCCCTCTGCCTCGTCCAGTCATTTGCTCTCTTTAATTTGTGCTTAATGTCCGTCAGCTGCTCCCCGTCTCTTCAAAACTCATGAAGCTCTGTAGGAATACTCCGCTAGCTAGGTTCAGGTACAACCTCGCTACGAGGGCTTGACTCGGCTTGCTTTGGCTGCCTCGCCTTATGTCAGACTCATTTTCGTCACGTTTGTGGTCGTCCCACTTCTAGTAGTAACCCTGGTCTCGATTTTTAAAAGAAATACTCACTTAGGTTTGTAAGAGTAAAGTTTTAGGAGTTATTTAAGAAAACCGTCAGGGAGCTTATAAATTAGGCTGTTATCCTCAGTGGCGGAAGACAGTGCATGTCACTATTTAATTGAATCAATTAATTAATTTATTAATTAAAATTTATTTCGTATTATTAACTAGAACAACTTAACACAGGGCTGAGCTACATCTCAAATTCATCTTCAGGTTCCAGATACGTACACCACTTCTACTGCTGACCTGCTATCTGCCCCTGAACATCAGCAGCTCCCATCTCAGTCTCAGACTCAGTCTGACTCTGAACTGGACTCTTGACTCTGGACTCAGTCCATCTCTGGACTTTAGATGTCAGTCTCTGGATTCGGTGTGTCTCTGGAGTGCACTGTATACTGAGGCTGACCTGGTCCTCAGGTTGCCTGTCTCGTTGTGTGTCCAGGTGGGTTGGACCTGAAGTCTCAGGAGGCTGCGCTGAGGGCAGGACCTGATGTCCTGATAGCGACACCTGGTCGGCTGATCGATCACCTCCACAACACGCCGAGCTTTGAGCTGGCTCACATTGAGATCCTGATCCTGGACGAGGCCGACAGGTAAACGCCGACACCTGTAGTCAAGGAGGCACCACGGAAAAAAGACTTATTTTCCAATAAACACAGCCGTGAAGCAAAGACTCACCTGTATGGTTCTATTCTGTGTCTCTGTGTGTTTCTCTGTCAGGATGCTGGATGAGTACTTTGAGGAACAGATGAAGGAGATCATCAGACTGTGTTCCTACAACAGACAGACCATGCTGTTCTCCGCCACCATGACAGAGGAGGTGTGTGTCATGTGACCTGTGTCTCCAGATGATAGTGTGTCATGTGACCTGTGTCTCCAGGTGTTAGTGTGTCATGTGACCTGTGTCTCCAGGTGTTAGTGTGTCATGTGACCTGTGTCTCCAGGTGTTAGTGTGTCATGTGACCTGTGTCTCCAGGTGTTAGTGTGTCATGTGACCTGTGTCTCCAGGTGTTAGTGTGTCATGTGACCTGTGTCTCCAGGTGTTAGTGTGTCATGTGACCTGTGTCTCCAGGTGTTGGTGTGTCATGTGACCTGTGTCTCCAGGTGTTAGTATGTCATGTGACCTGTGTCTCCAGGTGTTAGTGTGTCATGTGACCTGTGTCTCCAGGTGTTAGTGTGTCATGTGACCTGTGTCTCCAGGTGTTAGTGTGTCATGTGACCTGTGTCTCCAGGTGTTAGTGTGTCATGTGACCTGTGTCTCCAGGTGTTAGTGTGTCATGTGACCTGTGTCTCCAGGTGTTAGTGTGTCATGTGACCTGTGTCTCCAGGTGTTAGTGTGTCATGTGACCTGTGTCTCCAGGTGTTAGTGTGTCATGTGACCTATGTCTCTAGGTGTTAGTGTGTCATGTGACCTGTGTCTCCAGGTGTTAGTGTGTCCTGTGACCTGTGTCCTCAGGTGTTAGTATGTCATGTGACCTGTGTCCTCAGGTGTTAGTGTCGTGACCTGTGTCCTCAGGTGTTTCACTGTGTGTCATGTGACCTGTGTCTCCAGGTGTTAGTGTGTCATGTGACCTGTGTCCTCAGGTGTTTCACTGTGTGTCATGTGACCTGTGTCTCCAGGTGTTAGTGTGTCATGTGACCTGTGTCCTCGGGTGTTAGTGTGTCATGTGACCTGTGTCCTCAGGTGTTAGTGTGTCATGTGACCTGTGTCCTCAGGTGTTAGTGTGTCATGTGACCTGTGTCCTCAGGTGTTAGTGTGTCATGTGACCTGTGTCTCCAGGTGTTAGTGTGTCATGTGACCTGTGTCTCCAGGTGTTAGTGTGTCATGTGACCTGTGTCCCCAGGTGTTAGTGTGTCATGTGACCTGTGTCCTCAGGTGTTAGTGTGTCATGTGACCTGTGTCCTCAGGTGTTAGTGTCATGTGACCTGTGTCTCCAGGTGTTAGTGTGTCATGTGACCTGTGTCCTCAGGTGTTAGTGTGTCATGTGACCTGTGTCTCCAGGTGTTAATGTGTCATGTGACCTGTGTCTCCAGGTGTTAGTGTGTCATGTGACCTGTGTCTCCAGGTGTTAGTGTGTCATGTGACCTGTGTCTCCAGGTGTTAGTGTATCATGTGACCTGTGTCTCCAGGTGTTAGTGTGTCATGTGACCTGTGTCCTCAGGTGTTAGTGTGTCATGTGACCTGTGTCCTCAGGTGTTTCACTGTGTGTCATGTGACCTGTGTCCTCAGGTGTTAGTGTCATGTGACCTGTGTCTCCAGGTGTTAGTGTGTCATGTGACCTGTGTCTCTAGGTGTTAGTGTGTCCTGTGACCTGTGTCCTCAGGTGTTAGTATGTCATGTGACCTGTGTCCTCAGGTGTTAGTGTCGTGACCTGTGTCCTCAGGTGTTTCACTGTGTGTCATGTGACCTGTGTCTCCAGGTGTTAGTGTGTCATGTGACCTGTGTCTCCAGGTGTTAGTGTGTCATGTGACCTGTGTCTCCAGGTGTTAGTGTGTCATGTGACCTGTGTCCTCAGGTGTTAGTGTGTCATGTGACCTGTGTCCTCAGGTGTTAGTGTGTCATGTGACCTCTCTTCCCAGGTGAAGGACCTGGCGGCGGTCTCGTTAAAGCAGCCAGTCAGGATCTTCGTTAACAGTAACACTGACGTTGCTCCTTTTCTGCGACAAGAGTTTGTTCGAATCCGACAAAACAGAGAGGGAGACAGAGAGGCTGTGGTTGCTGGTAGGTACGGATAATACTGCAGTACTACTACAGTACCAGTACTAATAACATGATACTATATATATATATATATATATATATATATTATACTACTAACACTAACTGTTATGCGTTTTGTTAGCTCTGCTGACTCGGACATTCCAGGATCACGTGATGTGTTTCACTCAGACCAGGAAACAGGCTCACAGACTCCACATCCTGCTGGGACTGATGGGGCTAAAGGTTGGAGAACTGCACGGAGAACTGAGTCAGAACCAGAGACTGGAGAACCTCAGGTACACACACTCACAGAACCAGAGACTGGAGAACCTCAGGTACACACACTCACAGAACCAGAGACTGGAGAACCTCAGGTACACACACTCACAGAACCAGAGACTGGAGAACCTCAGGTACACACACTCACAGAACCAGAGACTGGAGAACCTCAGGTACACACACTCACAGAACCAGAGACTGGAGAACCTCAGGTACACACACTCACAGAACCAGAGACTGGAGAACCTCAGGTACACACACTCACAGAACCAGAGACTGGAGAACCTCAGGTACACACACTCACAGAACCAGAGACTGGAGAACCTCAGGTACACACACTCACAGAACCAGAGACTGGAGAACCTCAGATACACACACACTCACAGAACCAGCGGCTGGAGAACCTCAGGTACACACACTCACAGAACCAGCGGCTGGAGAACCTCGGGTACACACACTCACAGAACCAGAGACTGGAGAACCTCGGGTACACACACTCACAGAACCAGAGACTGCAGAACCTCAGGTACACACACTCACAGAACCAGAGACTGCAGAACCTCAGGTACACACACTCACAGAACCAGCGGCTGGAGAACCTCAGCTACACACATACACTCCTGATCAAAATCTTAAGACCAGTTAAAAAATTGCAAGAATTTCTCCTTCAACGCCACAAAATTGCCCGTTTGGCCTTTGCGAGGGAGCACCAAACATGGGACGTTCAAAGTTGGAAGAAAGTTTTATTCTCTGATGAGAAAAAATTGAACCTTGATGGTCCTGATGGCTTCCAACGCTACTGGCATGACAAGGAGATGCCACCTGAGATTTTTTCAACACGGCACAGCGGAGGGGGCGCCATCATGATCTGGGCTGCTTTTTCCTTCAATGGAACAATGGAGCTCCAGGTTGTGCAGGGCGTCAAACAGCAGCTGGCTACGTGGAGATGTTGCAGCGGGCATCCCTCATGACTGAGGGCCCTCGTCTGTGTGCTGATGACTGGGTTTTTCAGCAGGACGATGCTGCGATTCACAATGCCCGTCTGACAAAGGAGTTTTTTCAGGAGAATAACATCACTCTTTTGGATCATCCTGCATGTTCCCCTGATCTAAATCCAATTGAGAACATTTGGGGATGGATGGCAAGGGAAGTTTACAAAAATGGACATCAGTTCCAGACAGTGGATGCCCTTCGTGAAGCCATCTTCACCACTTGGAGCAACATTCCTACAAGCCTTTTGGAAACACTCGCATCAAGCAGGCCAACACCAATTTTTGAAGTGATCAACAATAATGGTGGAGCTGCTCATTACTGAGTCTGTTTTTGAGACTTTAATTTCTGTTTTAGGTTTTTTTGAGCTATGGTCTTAAACTTTTGATCAGCTGATGAACAGCCTATTTCAGTTAAATTGTTCTTTTCAATAAATTGCCTGCTCAAAACATTTAGTCTCTTGCTCTCATTTCTTCTTTTTGCATTTTGAAACTCTATTAGAACCTTCTTAAGATACAACAGTGCAAAACGTAAATTCTTGCAATTTTTTAACTGGTCTTAAGATTTTGATCAGGAGTGTACACTCACAGAACCAGAGACTGGAGAACCTCTGGTACACACACTCACAGAACCAGAGACTGGAGAACCTCTGGTACACACACTCACAGAACCAGAGACTGGAGAACCTCTGGTACACACACTCACAGAACCAGAGACTGGAGAACCTCAGGTACACACACTCACAGAACCAGAGACTGCAGAACCTCAGATACACACACACAGAAAAAGTCTTGTGTAGCTGATAATTTGGAGTGTGTATTTACCGTCTTTGTTCTACATGTTCTCAATGTTCCTCAGGCGCTTTAAAGATGATCAGATTGACATCTTGGTAGCGACAGATGTAGCAGCCAGAGGTCTGGACATTGACGGAGTCAAGACGGTGAGTCACTTCCTTAAGTAGGTCCGAGGGGTGGAACCGTTTGGGGGTCATGTTGTAAAACAGAAATAATGATCCTGATTTTCTTTCATTTATTTTTTGAAAGGTAAATATTCAACAGTGGCTCGTTGGGATCAACGACGGTCAAAGTGATCGCCAATAGCTGATGTCTGCCAATATAAAGACGTTTAGCTTATTTCCTTTTTTCATGAAATCATTATTATTATTAGTAGTAGTAGTGGTAGTAGTAGTGGTAGTAGTAGTAGTAGTAAGGTTTTATTTGCCCATATATCAGACACACTCACTGCCGTTGCTACTGAATGGAGTAAAGGAGGGATGAACAGAACTGGGGCTGTGAATTTCTCCACTGTGGGACTAATAAAGGAATATCTTATCTTATCTTACCGACTGGTTCATGATGTGGACATTTGAATTATTATCGTTATTAATAATAATCATTCTTTCTAACACACGGCGCTCAGTCCTCCTCTCTGTCACTGTCTCGTTGGGCTGGCCCAATGGCGTCTCCGAACACCTTCTTTGTTATGGGCTCGTGCTCGAAGTGGACCGGGACACAGTCTTGTCTCAGTCCAGGTCTTTATCCAACGACATATTCAGCTTCCATCTTTCAAAAACCACATTTTCACTGTGCCGATGGGTGACGATGGGATGATTTATACAGCGCTGTGAAAAAGCATTTGTCCCGTCCTGATTTCTTTTGTTTTTACATATTTGTCTCACTTAAATGTTTCAGATCATCAAGCTAATTTTAATATTAGACAAAGATAAGCTGAGTAAATAGAAAATGCAGTTTTTAAATGATGGTTTTATTTATTAAGGGTATAAAGTTATCCAGACCTCCCTGGCCCTGTGTGAAACAGTAACTCCTCCCTTGTTAAACCTTGAATTAACTGAAAGCTGAGTTCAGTTTCAGCAGCTCCATCCAGACCTGATTACTGCCAGACCTGATTACTGCCAGACCTGATCACTGCCAGACCTGATCACTGCCAGACCTGCTGGATCAATAAATCACTTCAATAGAAGCTGTCAGACAGTGAAGGAGGCTAAAAGATCTCAGATAGCAGCACATCATGCTGCGATCTGAAGAAATTCAAGAACAGATGAGAACCAGAGTCAGTGCCATCCATCAGTCTGGAAAGGGATCCAGATCCATTTCTAAGGCTCTGGGTCTCCAGAGAACCACGGTGAGAGCCGTTATCCACAGATGGAGGAACCCTGGAACAGCGGAGAACCTTCCCTGGAGAGGCCGGCCGACCAGAATGACTCCCAGAGCTCATCGACGACTCATCCAGGAGGTCCCGACAGAACCAGAACCACATCTACAGACCTGCAGGCCTCACTGCCTCAGTTAAGATCAGAGTCCAGGATTCAACCAGAAGACAGAGACCGGGCAACAATGGCATCATGGGAGAGATCCAAGGAGAAAACCACCGCTGACCCACAACTACACAAAGACTCGTCTCCCATTGGTCTAAAACATCTGGATGGTCTGAAGACTTCTGGACCGACGAGACAAAGGTTGGACTTTATGGACGGTGAGCGTCCCGTTACATCTGGAGGAAAACTAGCAGCATTTCATAGAAACACCATCACAGCAGCAGTCAGACATGGTGGTGGTGGTGTGGTGGTCTGGGTCTGCTCTGCTGCTCCAGGACCTGGACCACTCGCCCTAACTGATGGAACCATGAAGATCCTGAAGGAGAACATCCGGCCATCAGTTCCTGACCTCAAGCTCAAGACCACTTGGGTTCTGCAGCAGGACAATGATCCCAACACACCAGCCAGTCCACCTCTGAATGGCTTAAAACAACTAAATGAAGGTTCTGGAGCGGCCCAGTCCAAGTCCAGACTTCAGTTACCTAACCCTAACCCTGCCTGAGGTGCTGTGACCTGAACCAGGACGTTCATGTTCAAACCCTCCATCATGGCTGAATTCAAACAGCTGTGTACAGCAGAGTGGGCCGACAGTCCTCCACAGCCACGAATAGACTCGTCTCCAGTGATCACAACGATTGATCTCAGCTGTTCCCGCCAAGAGACGAAAAAATCTGGTTGAATAATCTGTTACATGATCCCCATTCTGTGTGACAGGAAATGACCTCACTCTGCCACTAGAGCTTCACTGATGTTAAGTCCTGAGAGTTTCTGGTGTTTTCAATGTGATCAGGACATAATGCTCCTTTAGCAGAGGATTCAACTATTTTGACACTGTCCCTGTCCCCATCTCTCTCTCTCTCTCTCTCTCTCTCTCTCTCTCTCTCTCTCTCTCCCCCTCTCTCCCCCTCTCTCCCTCCCCCCTCAGGTGATAAACTTCACCATGCCGTCCACAGTGAAGCACTACGTCCACCGTGTGGGCAGGACGGCGAGAGCCGGTCGCTCTGGACGGTCGGTGTCTCTGGTTGGAGAGTCTGAGAGGAAGATCCTGAAGGAGGTGGTGAAGTCGGCCAGGAACAGCGTGAAGGCTCGGGTCCTGCCACCAGGTATCCATGGAGAGGCCGGTAGTTCAGGAAACCTGGGACAGGTGAACTCCTGAGTCCCAGAAAGCTGTTAAGAAGACCTTACCTGTTACCTGAAGCTGTCTCTCTCTGTGTGTCTCTCGCCCAGAGGTCATCCTGAAGTTCAGGGATCTGATCTCTAAACTGGAGAAAGACGTTGAAGCTGTGATGAAGCTGGAGAGAGAAGAGAGAGAGCTGGCTGCTTCTGAGGCCAAGGTACACCTGAACACCTGAACATCCCAACACCTGAACATCCCAACACCTGAACATCCAAACACCTGAATACCTGAACACCTGAATACCTGAACACCTGAACACCTGAATACCTGAACACCTGAACATCCAAACACCCAAACACCTGAACACATTAACATCCAAACACCTGAACACATTAACATCCAAACACCTGAACACGTTAACACCTGAACATCCAAACACATTAACATCCAAACACCTGAACATCCAAACACCTGAACACGTTAACACCCAAACACCTGAACACATTAACATCCAAACACCTGAACACATTAACATCCAAACACCTGAACACGTTAACACCCAAACACCTGAACATCCAAACACATTAACATCCAAACACCTGAACACATTAACATCCAAACACCTGAACATCCAAACACATTAACATCCAAACACCTGAACATCCAAACACCTGAACACCTGAACATCCAAACACCTGAACACATTAACACCTGAACATCCAAACACCTGAACACATTAACACCTGAACATCCAAACACCTGAACACGTTAACATCCAAACACCTGAACACATTAACACCTGAACATCCAAACACCTGAACACCTTAACACCCAAACATCTGAACATCCAAACACATTAACATCCAAACACCCGAACACCTGAACATCCAAACACCTGAACATCCAAACACCTGAACACCTGAACATCCAAACACCTGAACACATTAACACCTGAACATCCAAACACCTGAACACATTAACACCTGAACATCCAAACACCCGAACATCTGAACATCCAAACACCTGAACATCCGAACACCTGAACATCCAAACACATTAACATCCAAACACCTGAACACCTGAACATCCAAACACCAGAACACGTTAACACCCAAACACCTGAACACATTAACATACAAACACCTGAACACATTAACATCCAAACACCTGAACACGTTAACACCCAAAAAAAAACAAAAAAAACACCTGAACACGTTAACACCCAAACACCTGAACACATTAACATCCAAACACCTGAACACATTAACATCCAAACACCTGAACACGTTAACACCCAAACACCTGAACATCCAAACACATTAACATCCAAACACCTGAACACATTAACATCCAAACACCTGAACACCTGAACATCCAAACACCTGAACACCTGAACATCCAAACACCTGAACATCCAAACACCTGAACATCCAAACACCTGAACATCCAAACACCTGAACACATTAACACCTGAACATCCAAACACCTGAACACATTAACACCTGAACATCCAAACACCTGAACACATTAACACCTGAACATCCAAACACATTAACATCCAAACACCCGAACACCTGAACATCCAAACACATTAACATCCAAACACCCGAACATCCAAACACATTAACATCCAAACACGTGAACATCCAAACACCTGAACACCTGAACATCCAAACACCTGAACATCCAAACACCTGAACACATTAACATCCAAACACCTGAACATCCAAACACCTGAACACCTGAACATCCAAACACCTGAACATCCAAACACCTGAACACATTAACACTTGAACATCCAAACACCTGAACATCCAAACACCTGAACACCTGAACATCCAAACACCTGAACACCTGAACATCCAAACACCTGAACACCTGAACATCCAAACACCTGAACACATTAACACCTGAACACATTAACATCCAAACACCTGAACACCTGAACATCCCAACACCTGAACATCCCAACACCTGAACACATTAACACCTGAACATCCAAACACCTGAACACATTAACACCTGAACATCCAAACACCTGAACACATTAACATCCAAACACCTGAACACATTAACATCCAAACACCTGAACACATTAACATCCAAACACCTGAACACCAGAACACCTGAACACCTGCAGCCATGACATTTTAGTTGACGATTCTCGTACATATTCATTTTGTTTGCATCAAGGCTCACAGTAAAATACTGAATAGAAGCAGAATTTACACATCAAAACATAGAAATGTTTACATGATTGTACACAATAAAAACTCTACGTTTATCTGTACACAGCACCAATGCATGATGATGTAAGAGGGAGAATATAAACACATTTACAAATTACAGCTGTCAAAGGCTGAATAACACTCCTAACATACGCTAAATTTCAGGGTCCTCTGACCTCCAGATGTGTGGATGTAAATGGGTTCTCTGGGTCCCCACCAGCCTTTACAGACATGCCCACTTTCTGATAGTCCCAGTCAGTCTGGATCAAGTCCTAGTCAAGTCAGCACTCTGACACACTGACAGCTGTTGTTGCCTATTGGGCTGCAGTTTGCCATGTTCTGATTGGAGCAGATTGTTGATGCTAAAGTCAGAACCTGGGAGGGTTTCTGGTCAATATCTGTTATTGATTAGTGTTGGTATTGATTTACTATAATAGATATATACAGATAGATAGAAGATAAATCCCCCTTTAAGGCACATTTTGAACTGATGAATGTGTGATAAATTTGCAGTTAATCACGATTAAGTATTTCAATCGACTGACAGCTGATAATATTTAGTTTATTTGTCTGTGAAGTCCTTCGGGTGTGGAGCTTTCACACATCTGTTATTTCTGTAGAACATAAAACATTTCATGAAGAAATGCATAAAACTGATTTGTGCTTATTCTCACTGATTTACAGACATACAGATAGTTTAAATGAAAAAGGGATTAAAAACTTTCCAGTTAAGTTAGACTCAGTAAGTTGAAAAAGGGGCGCAGGTTTACTGACATGGTTGGTCCCGGTAGCTCCTCCGGTACCGGGACCAACCAGTGGCATACCCGAAGGAGATCCCAAGGGAGTTGAGGAGGGAGAGACGAGGAAGCCGGGCTGGAGTAACAGTGAAAAATAAGAAGATGGAGGGGAGGTGGAGAAACAAACCCTGTCTTCCGGTCATCATGGGGAATGTACGTTCACTTCTGAACAAAACAGATGAACTGGCAGAGGATCGGGAGTACAGTGTGTCATGTCTGACGGAGACGTGGTTGAACGGGAAGACACCAGACTGGTCATTGGAGCTAGCCGACTTCTCGCTAGTTCGGGCAGACGGAGACAAACAGAGCGGTAAGAGGCCGGGCGGTGGGCTCGCTGTTGTAACCCGGGACGTGACCACAAAGACGAGGACATGCAGACACGGCACCCTGACGCTCTCATCAGAATAAACAGAGATTTTAACCAAGTTACCATCTCAGACACTGACTAACTTCACCCGGTACGTGACCTGTAACATCAGTGGAGACAAGATCGGACTTACTGTATGCCAACGTTAAGGAGGAAAATCAGACCACTGTCTGATACAAGTAACTCCTACATACAAGCCTGTTGTTAGGAGAGAGCCCATTACCAGCAGAGTTATACAGCAGTGGTCAGTGGAGGCAGAGGAGACCCTGATGGATGCTTCAGGACAACTGACTGGGAGACGTTTCAGGAGGATTACGGTGATGATATTCAGGGACTCTTTCAATGCATCACTGGCTGCATCAGGTTTGGTGAGGAGAGTGTCGTCCCCACCAGGAAAGTCTGGGGGAACGGGGGAGGAAACGGAGGAGGAAACGAGGAGGGAACGGAGGACAGAACGGAGGAGGGAACGGAGGAGGGAACGGAGGACAGAACGGAGGAGGAAACGAGGAGGGAACGGAGGACGGAACGGAGGAGGAAACAGAGGAGGAAACGGAGGAGGGAACGGAGGACAGAACGGGGGGGGAGGAGGGAACGGAGGAGGGAACGGAGGACAGAACGGAGGAGGAAACAAGGAGGGAACGGAGGACGGAACGGAGGAGGAAACAGGAGGAAACGGAGGAGGGAACGGAGGACAGAACGGAGGAGGAAAGGAGGAGGGAACGGAGGACAGAACGGAGGAGGAAACGAGGAGGGAACGGAGGACAGAATGGAGGACGGAACGGAGGAGGAAACGGAGGAGGGAACGGAGGACAGAACGGAGGGAGGGAACGGAGAACGGAAGTGAGGAGGGAACTGAAGAGGGAACGGAGGAGGGAACTGAAGAGGGAACTGAGGAGGGAACAAAGGCGGGAACGGAGGAGGGAAGAGAAGAGGGAACGGAGGAGGAAATGGAGGACGGAACTGAGGAGGGAACGGAGGAGGGAACTGAAGAGGGAACGGAGGAGGGAACTGAAGAGGGAACGGAGGAGGGAACAAAGGCGGGAACGGAGGAGGGAAGTGAAGAGGGAACGGAGGAGGGAACGGAGGACGGAATGGAGGAGGAAACAGGAGGAAACGGAGGAGGGAACGGAGGACAGAACGGAGGAGGAAAGGAGGAGGGAACGGAGGACAGAACGGAGGAGGAAACGAGGAGGGAACGGAGGACAGAATGGAGGACGGAACGGAGGAGGAAACGGAGGAGGGAACGGAGGACAGAACGGAGGAGGGAACGGAGAACGGAAGTGAGGAGGGAACTGAAGAGGGAACGGAGGAGGGAACTGAAGAGGGAACTGAGGAGGGAACAAAGGCGGGAACGGAGGAGGGAAGAGAAGAGGGAACGGAGGAGGAAATGGAGGACGGAACTGAGGAGGGAACGGAGGAGGGAACTGAAGAGGGAACGGAGGAGGGAACTGAAGAGGGAACGGAGGAGGGAACAAAGGCGGGAACGGAGGAGGGAAGTGAAGAGGGAACGGAGGAGGGAACGGAGGGCCAAAGACGAGTACAGAAACAGGACTGAGGGGAAAGTTCTAACGAGCGCAGACCCGGCAGATGATGCCCCAAACCCCATCCAAACCTGTGCTACCCCCCTCTTCACAGCTTCTTTATGTCTCCCAGCAGAGCAATTCCCTCGACACCACCACAGCTCCTCGACACCAACACAGCTCCTCGACACCAACACAGCTCCTCGACACCACCGCTCCTCGACACCACCGCTCCTCGACACCACCGCTCCTCGACACCACCGCTCCTCGACACCACCACAGCTCCTCGACACCACCGCTCCTCGACACCACCACAGCTCCTCGACACCACCGCTCCTCGACACCACCGCTCCTCGACACCACCACAGCTCCTCGACACCACCACAGCTCCTCGACACCACAGCTCCTTGACACCACCACCGCTCCTCAACACCACCGCTCCTCAACACCACCACAGCTCCTCGACACTACCGCTCCTCGACACTACCGCTCCTCGACACCACCGCTCCTCGACACCACCGCTCCTCGACACCACCGCTCCTCGACACCAACACAGCTCCTCGACACCACAGCTCCTCAACACCACCACAGCTCAGTTCCTCGACACCACCACAGCTCAGTTCCTCGACACCACCACAGCTCAGTTCCTCGACACCACCACCGCTCCTCGACACCACCACCGCTCCTCGACACCACCACAGCTCCGCTCCTCGACACCACCACAGCTCCTCGACACCACCACAGCTCAGTTCCTCGACACCACCACAGCTCCTCGACACCACCACAGCGCCTCGACACCACCACCGCTCCTCGACACCACCACAGTTCCTCGACACCACCACCGCTCCTCGACACCACCGCTCCTCGACGCCACCACAGCTCCTCGACACCACCACCGCTCCTCGACACCACCACAGCTCCTCGACACCACCACCGCTCCTCGACACCACCACCGCTCCTCGACACCACCACCGCTCCTCGACACCACCGCTCCTCGACGCCACCACAGCTCAGCTCCTCGACACCACCACCGCTCCTCGACACCACCACCGCTCCTCGAGGCCACCACCGCTCCTCGACGCCACCACAGCTCCTCGACACCACAAGCCAAACTGATTAAATGACTGAAAGTTAAAGGGTTAATGTCACAACCATCTGTTAATACCTGTTACTGCTCATTCTGTACATAAGGTCCACTGCTCGGTATGTAAGGTTCTATACACGGCACATTTTATTTTTCTATTTCTTATTGGTTTATATACATACTAAGGCACATTGCACACAGCAATTTTGCACAGGACATATGCAGATGTCATATTGTCAGATATGTTTACAGTACTTTTTAGCCTTTCTTGTGTACAGTACTTCATTTTTTTCCGTATATAGTATTCCTACTGTCTTCTTTACACGCTGCTACCTTCTCCTCTGTACTGCTGTTACCTGAAACTTCTCCCAAGGGGATCAATAAAAGCGTATCTTAGCTTATCTTATCTTATCTTAATAGACTATTATAGTTTAACTTCTTACATTGTCTCTTGTATTTGTGTGTGTAAACAATATTTTTTGCAACCGTGAACTGTTATGTAAAAATATGCTGAGTGATTATCACCAATGGTTTCTACATTTTTATAGACGTCTTTGTTATTTTACTCATTTTGCTCCTGAAAGCTTCACCTGTGTGTGTGTGTGTGTGTGTGTGTGTGTGTGTGTGTGTGTAGTTGAGTGTGGCTCAGAAGCGTCTCGATGGGTCCTCCTCTTCCTCCTCTGGTCAATCCCGAGTTTGGTTTCAGACTCAACAGGAGAGGAAACAGAGCCGCAGTGAGTAATTAATACACTAATACACTGAGTGAACTACTCCATCCTCTGTAGTACTGCACTAATACACTCTGTATTACTCCATCCTCTCCCCACGCTGTAGTTTAACTCTAACCCTCCTCTTCGTCAGTGTCCAAGGCTCTGCAGGAGTTCGATCTCGCTCTGAGAGGGAAGAAGAAGAGAGAAAAGTTTGTCAAAGACAGCAGAAAGAAGGAGCTGACGGTAAGAACTCTGATGTGAGACGAACCAATCACAGGCTTTGATAAGCCTAACTCTGATGTGAGACGAACCAATCACAGGCTTTGATAAGCCTAACTCTGATGTGAGACGAACCAATCACAGGCTTTGATAAGCCTAACTCTGATGTGAGACGAACCAATCACAGGGTTTGATAAGCCTAACTCTGATGTGAGACGAACCAATCACAGGGTTTGATAAGCTATAAAGTTACTACAAGGAACTTTGAACTGGCTATGAAACAGTCTCAGTTTAATACTGAGGCCTCTGTGTGAGCTGCATTAGCAAACGACACTGTCAGTGAGAATATTGGCAATTTTTATTATATATATATACATTATATATTGTCAAAATAATTCAACCACCATTATATATGAGGCTTACTGGGAAAATACACAATTTCTCAGCTGTTTGCAATAAAGAAATTACACGAGCTGTTTAGGTAATTCAGTGAAAGTAATATTTTAGGGGTTTTGCTCCTTTTAATGGCTCCTGCAGTCTCAGAGTGATTCAGGTCTTCATGGCGTCCTCGGGTCTTAGTCGATCATCCTGTTGCTGTTACGGCCAGACGGCAGTTTCTGAGTCCTGAGGACTCCTCGGCCAGTCCTCCGGGCCAGCGGCCTCCCGTTCAGTCATATTCGTGGCTGTTTTGCAACCGTTTTCTTCACATCCCACTAGAGATTTTCTCTGAGGTCGAGTCAGGTGACTGTGACGGCCACTCTAGAATCTTCCACTTCTTCTTCTGAAACCGGGCCTCGTGGTCTTTCAGGTGTTCTTGGGATCCCAGTCCTGTTGGAAGGTCTAATGTTTGCTCCAATGTGGGCAGCGTGGTTCTGTTCAGCTTCATCCTTCGTCCTCCAGACGTACTGCTGTCCCATCGGCCCCAGAAACATCCAGTTTAGTTTCATCGGTCCACAGAGCCGTAAAGTACTGATGTCGTGGGCTTATTTACACAGTTCAGAGCATCTGGAGTCGACTTTTCTGTCCTTTTGTCTCTTTGGGTCAGTAGTGGTGGACGTCTGGGAGTCCAGGCGTGGAGCCGTTGGGTGTTTAGGATGCTCCTCACTGTGCTAAGTGAAACCTCAGCGTCTGCTGCCACCGAGTCCTGCTGCTGCTGTTTTGCAGTCACTCGAGGGTTTTTGACCACTTTCCTCTTCAGGAATCTGGAGGCAGCCGCTGATCGTTTCCTCGTTTTGCCATCTCAACATGAACTAATGAAGCCCTTTGTTAGTTGCATCGGGTGTGCCTGAGACGGGGTGAATCACTCTGAGACTGCAGTAGTGATTAAAAGCAGGATTTTGTGTTGAATTTGGATAAAAACAATGGTAGTATTAGTTTTATTAAACTATTTCAACTCTTCTTGTCTACTTTGTTTATTGGAAACAGCTGAAAAAATTGTACATGCTGCCAGTAAGTGTAATATGAAATGGGGGTTTAACAATTTTGATTGCAACTGTGGTATGACCCCCAATATGAGAAGAAACAGGTTCATCAGAAACTCCTGCTCGGACTCCAGCGGGGCTTCTGGACAGACCCAGATCCGACATTGCTGCCGCTTTGCCCTGCAGTCGGAGATCCATCGGGAGGTGGAGAGCTCTGCATTCGGCAGGTGGAGCAGAGCTTCGCCTCGCTGCTACTGGGCCGTAACGCTGGGCCCGCTGGAGGGAAGGGAGGCACGGGAGAACCAGAACCAGGACTGCGTGGGGCAGACTGTCAGACCCTGTCGCTGTAAAATTAGAGGTTTTCTGAACGGACTCTGGTCCTCAGGAACGCTACCGCTTTTCACAATTTTTGTGCTCTTGACAAAATCAACACATAATGAATGAATAATGAAAGTTGGTTGCAGTAGTATTGCAGCAGTAGCTTCAGAGGTGAATCCACCGTCAGCGAGCCTGGGCTGAAGTCGTCGCCAACTTCAGGGCTAACTCCTCTCACTTTAATTAGGTGGCGGCAAGCAAGTTCACTACATGTACAACACATTATAGCTAAAATAATATCTTTAAAATACTATTTTCTTAATTCCCCAATGGGTAGGCCCACCAGGCTTGCAGTACGCTGGTGGAATCCTGGATCAGTCAGTAATCAATTAGTATGATCAGCTGAGTCTCAAGGTGATTTATTCCAGTCGACTGAGTTCAGTTTTAGTGTCGCAACAACTTCAGCTGAACCAACTGTTGTTCACTGTGAACTTCTGATCGAGCTACTGACTAACTCAGACAGAGTGAGAGCTCTGCTTACGATCGATGATCTTTGTTGTCAGTCTGAGGAGCGCGCTCAGTTCGAGATCCTGAAGGCTCAGATGTTCGCTGAGCGGGCGGCCAAGAGAGAGAGGCGCCCGAAGAGAGCGAGAGCGATGCCGGAGGATGAGACGCCAACCAAAGGTCAAATATACCACATCAGGACTTTAAAGTACTCATAAATACACAAATATAACACATCAGTACTTTAAAGTACTCAGAAATGCACAAATGTCCCACATCAGTACTCATAAATACACAAATATTCCACATCAGTATTTTAATATACTCAGAAATTAGAAATATACCACATCATTACTTTACAATACTTATAAATACACAAATATACAACATCAGTACACAGATATGCTACATCAGTACTGACAGACGTACTAAACTGAAGTGTCTCTGTAGCAGCCAATCAGAAAGCAGGAAAAGGAGGGAAGAAGTCAGTGTTTGACAAAGAGCTGACCAACACCAGCAGCAAGGCTCTGAAACACTACAGAGCTGGGTGAGTCAATACACCTGTCTGTCTGTCAGTACACCTGTCTGTCTGTCTGTCTGTCAGTACACCTGTCTGTCTGTCTGTCTGTCAGTACACCTGTCCGTCTGTCTGTCTGTCAGTACACCTGTCTGTCTGTCTGTCTGTCTGTCTGTCTGTCAGTACACCTGTCCGTCTGTCAGTACACCTGTCTGTCTGTCAGTACACCTGTCTGTCTGTCTGTCAGTACACCTGTCTGTCTGTCTGTCTGTCAATACACCTGTCTGTCTGTCTGTCTGTCAGTACACCTGTCTGTCTGTCTGTCTGTCAGTCAGTACACCTGTCCGTCTGTCTGTCTGTCAGTACACCTGTCTGTCTGTCTGTCTGTCTGTCAGTACACCTGTCTGTCTGTCTGTCTGTCTGTCAGTACACCTGTCTGTCTGTCAGTACACCTGTCTGTCTGTCAGTACACCTGTCTGTCTGTCTGTCAATACACCTGTCTGTCTGTCAGTACACCTGTCTGTCTGTCTGTCCACTTGTCTGTCTGTCTGTCAGTACACCTGTCTGTCTGTCTGTCTGTCTGTCTATGTCTGTCTGTGTCTGTCTGTGTCTGTCTGTCAGTACACCTGTCTGTCTGTCTATGTCTGTCTGTGTCTGTCTGTGTCTGTCTGTCAGTACACCTGTCTGTCTGTCTATGTCTGTCTGTGTCTGTCTGTCAGTACACCTGTCTGTCTGTCTGTCCACTTGTCTGTCTGTCTGTCAGTACACCTGTCTGTCTGTCTGTGTCTGTCTGTCAGTACACCTGTCTGTCTGTCTGTCAGTACACCTGTCTGTCTGTCGGTCTGTCAGTCCACCTGTCTCACCTGTCTCTGTCTGCTTACAGACCGTCCTTTGCAGACAGGAAGCGTCTGGGTTGGGACAGGAAGCGTCCCGGCAGCTCCAGGTGAGTCTGGTCTCCGTCTCTGGGCGTCCTCACATGGATCCTGGATACGGGGCCACCGCTCAGCCTCGCTGTCAAACAGCTGTCAACGTTGATGCATAAATAACTCATCAAGCAAATTCATTTTCAATACACTACTTTAAGATAAGATATGATGAACCTTTATTAGTCCCCGGATGGAAATTATCTTTCAGTCACATCCTGTCCAAGAAACACAAAACGACAGCGAAATCTACCGGGGGGACTGAGGGTCTCCAGGTTAGATGAGAGAAAGGAGGGAGGGAAGGAAGAAGAGGGAAGCACCTCCAGACTGGGCTCCTGTAGGGGCGTCCTTCTTTCCCGCTCAGTCTCAACCCATTGTCTCTGATGACCCAGACACGGCTGGTTGCCGTGGAGACAACCTTTGAGACGGAGCATCTAACCGGCCTCGGGAAGGCTGGTTGTCTCAGGGAGCCGATGAAAACACTCAGTTTTAACGCTAGAGTGAACATTTGGGCACCTTATGAAACTTAACCATAAAACCCAGTCAGTAAGGAGGCCAAACAGTGGTCCAACTATTCAAGATGTAGGCGATGGAGGCATCTTCAAAGGGGGCCCGTGACCTCTGACCTCCAGATGTGTGAATGTTTCAAAATGAAAGTTGGTTCATACCCCTGCTACCGGTTATTAATGTGAAACACTGAAAACCAAAACACGTCAGTTATTATAAGTGCAGCGAATGAAAGACAACGACAGTACTGTGGGAGTGGGAGGCGGCGCTGTACCAGTGGATCAGTAATACAGATAATGGTTGACGACTTTTCAGCAGGCTGGAGTCAGGAGTCACTCGGTCCCAAGTGGCATTGATCGTTATCGGACTGATTATCTGATTCTGTTATCCAGAGTAAAGACGACGCTCTGTTCTGTCCGGCAGGTCCAAGAAGAAGAAGTGAGAGCAGACATGGCCGCCCGGAGCAGCAGTTCTCTCCACGTCGTCTCTTTGTCTTCGCTGTCTAAATCTCCTACAGTTGTTTGCTCATTAAAGAAGTTTTCAATAAAGTTGCAGTGTGTATAAAAACACATCTGTAGTTTCATCTGAAGGTTTACAAGAGAGACATCCCCACAAACAGGAGCAACATCCCCACAAACAGGAGCAACATCCTCAGAGATCAGAGCAACATCCTCACTAACCAGAGCAACATCCTCACTAACCAGAGCAACATCCCCACAAACAGGAGCAACATCCCCACTAACCAGAGCAACATCCCCACAAACAGGAGCAACATCCCCACTAACCAGAGCAACATCCCCACAAACAGGAGCAACATCCTCAGAGATCAGAGTAACATCCTCACTAACCAGAGCAACATCCTCACTAACCAGAGCAACATCCCCACTAACCAGAGCAACATCCCCACTAACCAGAGCAACATCCCCACAAACAATAGCAACATCCTCACAAACAGGAGCAACATCCCCACTAACCAGAGCAACATCCTCACAAACAGGAGCAACAGCCCCACAAACAGGAGCAACATCCCCACTAACCAGAGCAACATCCCCACTAACCAGAGCAACATCCCCACTAACCAGAGCAACATCCCCACAAACAGGAGCAACATCCTCACTAACCAGAGCAACATCCCCACTAACCAAAGCAACATCCCCACTAACCAGAGCAACATCCCCACAAACAATAGCAACATCCCCACAAACAGGAGCAACATCCTCAGAGATCAGAGCAACATCCTCACTAACCAGAGCAACATCCCCACTAACCAGAGCAACATCCCCACAAACAATAGCAACATCCTCACAAACAGGAGCAACATCCCCACTAACCAGAGCAACATCCTCACAAACAGGAGCAACATCCCCACAAACAGGAGCAACATCCCCACTAACCAGAGCAACATCCCCACAAACAGGAGCAACATCCCCACTAACCAGAGCAACATCCCCACAAACAGGAGCAACATCCCCACTAACCAGAGCAACATCCCCACAAACAGGAGCAACATCCCCACTAACCAGAGCAACATCCCCACTAAACAGGAGCAACATCCTCACAAACAGGAGCAACATCCCCACTAACCAGAGCAACATCCTCACTAACCAGAGCAACATCCCCACTAACCAGAGCAACATCCCCACTAACCAGAGCAACATCCCCACAAACAGGAGCAACATCCTCACTAACCAGAGCAACATCCCCACTAACCAGAGCAACATCCCCACAAACAGGAGCAACATCCCCACTAACCAAAGCAACATCCCCACTAACCAGAGCAACATCCCCACAAACAATAGCAACATCCCCACAAACAGGAGCAACATCCTCAGAGATCAGAGCAACATCCTCACTAACCAGAGCAACATCCCCACTAACCAGAGCAACATCCCCACAAACAATAGCAACATCCTCACAAACAGGAGCAACATCCCCACTAACCAGAGCAACATCCCCACAAACAGGAGCAACATCCCCACAAACAGGAGCAACATCCTCACAAACAGGAGCAACATCCCCACTAACCAGAGCAACATCCCCACTAACCAGAACAACATCCCCACTGACCAGAGCAACATCCCCACAAACAGGAGCAACATCCTCACTAACCAGAGCAACATCCCCACAAACAGGAGCAACATCCTCACTAACCAGAGCAACATCCCCACTAACCAGAGCAACATCCCCACTAACCAGAGCAACATCCCCACAAACAATAGCAACATCCCCACTAACCAGAGCAACATCCCCACAAACAGGAGCAACATCCTCACTAACCAGAGCAACATCCTCACTAACCAGAGCAACATCCTCACTAACCAGAGGAACATCCCCACTAACCAGAGCAACATCCCCACAAACAATAGCAATATCCCCACAAACAATAGCAACATCCTCACAAACAGGAGCAACATCCCCACTAACAGGAGCAACATCCCCACTAACAGGAGCAACATCCTCACTAACCAGAGCAACATCCTCACAAACAGGAGCAACATCCCCACAAACAGGAGCAACATCCTCACTAACCAGAGCAACATCCCCACTAACCAGAGCAACATCCCCACAAACAGGAGCAACATCCCCACAAACAGGAGCAACATCCCCACTAACCAGAGCAACATCCCCACAAACAATAGCAACATCCTCACAAACAATAGCAACATCCTAACAAACAGGAGCAACATCCCCACTAACCAGAGCAACATCCCCACAAACAATAGCAACATCCCCACAAATAATAGCAACATCCTCACAAACAGGAGCAACATCCCCACTAACCAGAGCAACATCCTCACAAACAGGAGCAACATCCCCACAAACAATAGCAACATCCTCACACACAGGAGCAACATCCCCACAAACAATAGCAACATCCCCACTAACCAGAGCAACATCCCCACTAAACAGGAGCAACATCCCCACTAACCAGAGCAACATCCCCACTAACCAGAGCAACATCCCCACAAACAATAGCAACATCCCCACAAATAATAGCAACATCCTCACAAACAGGAGCAACATCCCCACTAACCAGAGCAACATCCCCACAAACAATAGCAACATCCTCACAAACAGGAGCAACATCCCCACTAACCAGAGCAACATCCCCACTAACCAGAGCAACATCCTCAGAGATCAGAGCAACATCCTCACTAACCAGAGCAACATCATCACTAACCAGAGCAACATCCTCACAAACAATAGCAACATCCCCCTAAACAATAGCAACATCCCCACAAACAATAGCAACATCCCCACTAACCAGAGCAACATCCCCACAAACAATAGCAACATCCTCACAAACAGGAGCAACATCCCCACAAACAATAGCAACATCCTCACAAACAGGAGCAACATCCCCACTAACCAGAGCAACATCCTCACAGATCAGAGCAACATCCCCACAAACAATAGCAACATCCTCAGAGATCAGATCAACATCTTCGCAGATCAGAGCAACATCCCCACAGACAATAGCAACATCTTCACAGATCAGAGCAACATCTTCACAGATCAGAGCAACATCTTCACAGATCAGAGCAACATCTTCACAGATCAGTGTTCATTACAGATTTTATAATGCATTACGTTACCATTCTGGATTGTTCATTTTGGATTTTGGAACGTGTTACATTACAGAGCAACATTCTCACAAATCAGTGTCCTGGCACTGAACGTTCTGGACATTACCTGTCTGGAATGTTCTCCTTGGATTTTACAGCGTTACATGACGATTTGTTAATGTTCATGTCGGATTTTAGAAGGCATTACGTTACCATTCCACAATATTCAGTTTGGATTTTAAGACGTGTTACATTACCATTCTGGAATGTTCAGCTCAGGTTTTAGAACTCGTGACATTACAATTCCTAAATGTTGCGATCAGATTTTAGAACGCATATGAATACCATTCCAGAATATTCAGTTTGGACTTTAGAATGCGTTAGGTTACCATTCCAGACTGTTCATTTTGGATTTTAGAACACATTACATTACCATTCTGGAATGTTCACTTTGTATTTTAGAATGTTACGTGACAATTCCATAATCTTGAGATGGGATTTTTAAATATGTTACATTCCCATTCCGGAGTGTTCCGTTCAGTTACGATTCTGCATATATATATATATATATATATATATATATATATATATATCATATATATATGATATATCATTCCAGAATGTTCTTTTTTGTTTTAAAATTTATAATATATTTATATTTATAATATTTATAATATATAATATTTATATATTTATAATATATATATATATATTATATATAATGCATTAAGTTAGAATTCTGAAATATTCAGATCGGATTTTAAAACGTGTCACATTACCATTCTGGAATGTTCAGCTAGGGTTAGGATTTTAGGATTGGATTTTAGAATGCATTCCGTAAAAATTATGGAATGTTCACATCAGAATTTAGAATGCATTGTATTACAACTCTGGAATGTTCAGTTTGTATTTTAGAATGTGTTACATTACAATTCTAAAATGTTAAATTCATATTTTACAATGTGTTACGTGACAACGGAATGTTCATGTCAGGAGAACGGTGGGAGGACCAGGGGAATCTTAAAGTTCATCCCAAAGGATAACCAAAAAAATCGCGATTGAAAGGGAGAGAGGGGAAACACCAGATGAATACAGGGCTTAACGGAAGGCTCCCTGCACTCAGTATATCACGAAAAGACTAAATCTGAATCGCCGCCGCCGAGCAGCCGACTCGAGGGATCAGTTAAGGCCGGCAGTCCCCCCCCCCCCCCCCCCCCCCCCCTCCCCCATAGATAAAAAATATAGAGGCGGATGCTGCCCAACAGACATGTTTGCTGGCTCGAGAAGGTGGAGGCCCGAGGAGGTGGAGCCTGAGAAGGTGGAGGCCTGAGAAGGTGGAGGCCCGAGGAGGTGGAGCCTGAGGAGGTGGAGCCTGAGAAGGTGGAGGCCCGAGGAGGTGGAGCCTGAGAAGGTGGAGGCCCGAGGAGGTGGAGCCTGAGAAGGGTGGAGGCCCGAGGAGGTGGAGCCTGAGAAGGTGGAGACCCGAGGAGGTGGAGCCTGAGGAGGTGGAGGCCCGAGGAGGTGGAGCCTGAGGAGGTGGAGGCCCGAGAAGGTGGAGCCTGAGGAGGTGGAGCCTGAGAAGGTGGAGCCTGAGGAGGTGGAGCCTGAGAAGGAGGAGGTGGAGGCCCGAGGAGGTGGAGCCTGAGAAGGTGGAGCCTGAGAAGGAGGAGGTGGAGGCCCGAGGAGGTGGAGCCTGAGAAGGTGGAGGCCGAGGAGGTGGAGCTGCCGTCTGGCCGACTGTACAACCCAGACTCACTGATTCGGTTTCAGACTCACAAACGACTGAAGATGGTTCACTGAGTTTATTGTAGTTAAAGGTTTTTAATTAACATTGAAATACAATCAGACAGGAAAAGTTCTGTACAAACAGTTCTGGTCTAACGACTTTCATCTGGACTGACAGTGAGACCATGTGGTTTAAACCGGTTCTGGATGTCTGGACACACAAGTGGACAAAACATGAATTAGATAATTAGCTTAATATTTTCAGGTTTAACACATTTATTACAATAAGACGACTGCTTCCTTTTCGTTGTGCGACAGCTCAGTGGTCTCCAGGGAAACGGTGAATAAAACGTGTTTACATTCAGATGAATGAATGAATGCGTTACAGCGAATCAACAGGCAGCAGGTCAGTGAATGAGTCTCTGCCAAGAGCCAATCAGAGGAGAGCTGATTGATCAGCTGATCACACATGAATCTTTAGCTGACTGATCTGATCAGACTCAACGTTTACAGTTTGACCATGGCAGATGCCAAATGTACCCAATAAACGTAGGTCAGGTTAAGGTTAAGGTTAAGGTTAAGGCTCGGCATCGACATTCAGTGGGTTCACTGCAGCGCCCACCTCGGCCCATCTTCCTCCTGAAACCTCGTGTCTCATATCTGTGGCTTCTGGAGGCGCCGCCTCACGACAAACTCATTGTCCACAGGGAGGCAAATAGCTCAGGCAGTAAAAGAGACTCTTATTTTGGTAGGTTAGTCTTATTTTGGTTTCCCGAAGTGAGACTGACCATCCTGACTGTCCCTCTGTCAACAACCATTTACATTCCTGTCGCTGGGTTACTGAGTCAGCTGTTGGGTTTTAGTGATGAATATTAATCATAAAATAATTCACAGTTGGGGATGATTACATTTTAGTGATGAATATTAATCATGAACTAATTATCAGTTGGGTATACAGTATTTACAGTACATACTCATATAATTGAGTTGATTAACTGAGTTTCTGATTCGTTGACACCGTTCACATCGCCATCCGAGTCTGAACTGACCCCTCCCCCGTAGAGCGGCTGTCCAGTCACAGCTTAGCGACTGTAACTAGGCAACGGGTCTGTCTAGTTACAGTCGCGTCTTTTGGTGAGTCGTGTCTTTTCATCAACTTTCAACAACAGCAAAAGTGAAAGAAAAATGATCCGATAGACAATAAATCAAATTATTTAACTACACCTCTATAAATGTCCATAAAGGACCTGGTGATCCACTTTCTAAGTCTGATCTAAATCATTTTTTCCTGAATTTATGACTCAAGAACAGCTAAATAAACGTTTAAATCTTTCTTAGTTCCTATTTTTCTGTGAAACGGGTGGAAAAAAATTACATTTCTACACAAAAGAAAGATATGACAGTAATGTTCACTAACCTGCTAACTGCCCATCATGACCACTTCACAGCTGTAAATGTATAGATTCCAGATGTGTCCCAGTTTATTTCCTGTTACACTGGATGTGAATAACAAACTAGGACAGGAAGTAGAGAGACCCAAGCTGTTGCCTAGCAACGGTCTACATGTACCTTGTATGTAGAGTCACCCAGAAGAACCTGACTGCTTGGTCCCATGTGGACCATACGGTGGTGCTGCACTCTGGTGGACAAAATCAGTAATACAACAACAAATACTTTACATGTATTCGGAGTAGTAGTAGTTTTCAAAGGAAAAAAACACACTTCTTTCCCACCTGTTTCACAGGGAAAAAAAGAAAAAAGGACTTCCTGGCAAAACATTTTTTCACCTGTTCTTAAGCCATAAACACGAGAGAGAAATTTACTGAGATCAGACTGAAAGAAAAAAACCTCGCTTTCCTTTCAGGGCTTCCATCATAAATAGATCGATGAAAATAAATTGAAAGGTCCTCACCTGAAGAATATCCACAGATGGAGCACAGGTTCACATTTTTAGGAAAGCTGTTTGGGTCTCCGACAGTGATTTATTGTAAAATAATCTAAAAAGACAAAAGAAAACGTCCCGACCGTTGTCCTCCGGTCTGAAGGCCTCCCCTCAGCGACCGTTTGTGTAGTTACAGCTCTCTGCCTCTAGAGGTCAGGATAACCGAAGGACGCGTTCATGGCGTTTCCTGCAGAGAAGTTCAGGTTTCAGGTGAAAGCTCAGGATCACGATTCTGTGTTTGAGCTCTGGAGAGCTGCTGAGTCTTGTTCCCATCATGCTTTGTGTCAGAGTTTTTAAAACAATAAATGTATACATCAATGTACCGGTGGGCTGCGGTTATGTGACGCTGATCATAGTGTCTTAAACATGGAAACAAGCAACCAATTAGGTGTAAGCATGTCCCAGCAGTGAACCAATCAGTGATAGTGAGAACAAACATCTGCTGTACAGGTAGAAACATTCATATGGATAAAACCTCCATGACATTTCCCATGATGCTTCACTCTGTAATTCCAGCTGGTGTTAAAGTTAACTCGTACCTGTTTCACACAGTTTACATCACATTTTGATTACTTTAATTGTTCTGCTGGTTCTGCTCTGGTTTACCTTCAGTTCTACTTGGTTCCGGTCCAGGCCCGATCCGATTGTGGCGAGGGAGCGCAGAGCTCCGAGTCAGAGTCTGACTCCCCCTCTGCGATGTATGGCCGGATGGCGGCGCAGCGCCCGGTGCGTCCGGCGCCGCCGCCTCCTCCTCCTCCTCCTCCTCGGTGGTCTCCCAGGTTTGTGGAGGAGTAGAAGCTGGTGTTGAGGAAGTCCAGGTTCTCTCTGGACTGGGAGATGGAGAAGCCGCTGAAGGAGCGCTCCAGCTCCTCGTGGTCCACAGACGGGATGGAGATGGAGGCGTCACTGTCTGGCTTTGCCTCCTCTCCTCCTCCTTCCCCAGTCCCATTGGCCCCCTCCCGCCCCCTCTCCGGTCTCTCTGCGCCCCCCGGTCGCCAGTACTGTGCCGGTTCGATCGATTCCCGCTGTGTCTCTCTCCGGCCGGTGGAGGCGGGAGTCGAACCAGCGACCCGTCCCCCACTGGACTCGGTGTGTTGCCGTGGCTGCGGTGAGCAGGGGGCGGGACCTGCTGGTGGAGCTGTGAACTGATTGGCTGCCAGGAGGTGGAGGGCGGGCAGGTGGGGGCGTTGTAGCTCCTGTGTCCAGTGGAGCTGCTGGAGCGGACCATCTTTGTCTTCTCGGCGTGGTCGGCAGGCAGCACCCTGCACAACACGAAAACAGCACGTTAACAACCGAACGGAGGGACTACGCCGTCAGTCAAAGCTGCAGCAGGCAGAATCCCATCACAACCGTCTGCGCCTCCTCGTGGCTCGTTGACAGAAAATCTGTCCTGACAGAAAACTTTGACCAATTCATTTCAGAGACAGAGCGTTCCTATTGGCCGTTCATTCAACGGAGGCAGCTGTCAATGGATCAATATTCTGTTACTGTGATGAGTTTTTCTCTCCTCACAGCCGTCGTTACTGTTCAGCCTTAAATGAGGAGGAGCTCTGGCTGGTGGGCGGGGCTTAGTGTTTCCTCAGCTGATCTCAACATGGCTGCCAGGTCACAAACTTTCATGTCTGATCAGCGCTGCCTAGTTTAACCGTTTGATCAGAGTTCACAGTGATTGACAGCTGATTGATGGCAGGCTCCAGATCAGCTCTGATTGGTTGTCTCAGGCATTACTGTCAGGATATACTGACTTTTAGATTTTTTACAAAAATAACATTTTTATTATCATATTTGCTCCAGTCTGCCTACTTCAGCTTTAACATGTAGAGGCGTATTAACAACAGGTCCTGGCATGTTACTGGTTCTGTGGTTTCCCACTGATGGTCCACACTGACTGCAGGATCTTGGAGATGGACTGGCTCTTTTCCAGCTGATCCACTGGACTGTGGTAGGGTGGGGCTGGGTCCGGCTCCTTGGATCCAAAGTAGGCGTCGGTCTCAGCCTGAGGGATTCCCATTCGCTGGATGTAGATGTTAACCAAGAAGTCCAACTTTCTCTCCATGGACAGGACCTGTGGAACCAGACCAGAAAGGTTCAGAGCTTTCGCCGCTCCTCTGCTGAACGTCTTCTTGGCGCCAGACTAGCTGCCATTTGTTACCTGCTTCTCCACCTTCCCCAGCCGTCCCATCATGCTTGGGTCCTCAGGAAGCTCCTCATTGGCTGTTTTGGGACGGTCCTTGTCTGCGATTGGTGTCCCTCTGCCAACTATCTGATCCACCCTGCCAGTCAGGGGACAGTAAGAGTCAACACCAGGACATCGTCCTCACACAGAGTGAATTGTGAAGGTGAAGTATGACCTAAACAAAGCGCTGGCCTGATGCTTATTCTGCATTTGAGAATATTAAAAGCTTACGACCAGTAACGTGACTTTTTTCAGTGAATGGGTTTTGATTGTTTAAAGTGAAACAAAGTCCGATGTCCCACCGGCAAGGAAAACATGTAGGACCTAAACATACATGCAGGGGTCGGAGGTCGTACCTGGACTGGAGGTTCTTGATGCGGGCGAGCATGTCCAGGTGTCCGGCCGAATACTGTTCAATCACGTCCATTACGTCATAGGGACGAAGACTCTCCTTAAACTTCCTCTTAGACACCATGAAACGCATTATACTGAGAGAGAGGGAGAAACAGGAAGTCGGTTGTCGCCGTCAACCTCTATTGGCTAGGAGGAGGTCATGTGGTCTGAGGCACTAACAGCACTGATGTGGGGAATCTAGTCCGGATGCTGTAAACCCTGCTTCTTTCATGTGAACGTGCTCATAGCCAGACTGAGAAACCCGAGTTGGTCTACTGAGCGGATAAAGCAGGACGGCATCTGTAGGGTCAGTGAAGCCACATTATATAATCTATAAGAGAAGATACTCGTCAGCTCGCCTCAGGACTGACAGAAAACCAGACCAGAGACGAAGTCCACATTCAGACATGGAGATTATGTGCTGAGGGTTTTTACAGCGACTGCCGTTCAGCTCATCCACAATCTGGTTCTGATACCAGACCGTATAAACCCACCGTACAGATGTGGACTTCAAATGACCAGAAGAAGAGGAGCTGAAACAACATCTGGAGGGCGGACACAAGCAGCAGCAACAACAACAACAACATTAATAATAATAATATTAATAATAATAACAATGCCTTACCAAACAACATGGAGCTTTGATCAGGAGGACCACAAGAGTCATGTAAATAGGAATAGAGCATTTCACTGATTGACTAATTGTACAATAAAAAATAGGCATGAATAAATCTGTTTACAAATTCATTTATTAATCTAAGAATAAATGGACAAATTAAAGTAATTAATTATTTGACATTTTAATGGCCAATAAAAAGATGAATTATGAAAAGATTTTACAAATGAAATATGAATCCATCAATAAATAGTTCAAATTAAGAAGTGATTTACAAAAACACCATAAAACAGTCGATAAGTACATCATTTAAAAGTACATTAATGATTTCATAAATAAACAATGGAATTTTAAATCCTATTTGAAAATGCAGTTTAAAAGGAGAAATAAGCTGAACTGAAAGTGAATTTAGAAAACAGGTTTGAATCAGACATTTAAAACCAACCACTCCATTTAGCCTCTGCATTTAGCTTTAACGTGAGCCTCACGGTCCTCCACCAATAAAACGATGCCAGTTAGCCACATGGGCTGCAGCAGGCTCTCTGATTGGCCGTCAGCTGGATGTCCCTCTGGCCATCCACAGTATCGCACACTTTGCTTTTTACGGTAAATCTTGTGGGTCAATTTACCGTCTAAATATATGAAATAAATGAGCAGTAGTTCAACATGAATTACATGTACGCGAGGAGCTGTCGTACGAACAGTGTTATATACGTACAGACTCTGACTGTGTAGTTCACAGGCGCTGGGATGACCTGGCTTTGACCTACGATCTGTCTGGCTTAGTTAAGACTGGTCCTAGTTTAGTTTAGTCTTCGCAGAGAGAGTAGCTCTCTGCCTTGTGTGTTGCTGTAATCTCAATTCAATTTGTGGATCCACTTATTTATTTCTCCTTATTTATGAATTCATTCGTGTATTTTAAACGACGCACTAACTGACTGTTTTAGGGTGTTTTTGTAAACCCTGTTTTAATTTGAGCTATTTTTGAAGGATGATTATTTCATTTGTAAATGATTTTTCTGTTTTTGATTGCCCATTAAATGTTCATTCATTGATAGATTAATAAATAAATTTGTACACACATTTATCAACTCTATTTTTACTTTTACTTAACTACTTATTAATCAATTAAACGCTCTATTACCATTTCTGTGACTCCTGTGGTCCTCCATAACTTTAGTGGCAGCCTGGCAGGCAACAGAAAACAAAGAAACCAAGTGGAGGTCAAACTGACTGGTCTTACCCAACAGCTGATGGTGACCTTTGACCCTTGGGTGGGCACAAATAAATATAAAAAACAAACAAACAAAAAAGTAATGTGATTAAAAAGCAGAATGAGTTCAGCGCATAATAACCAGCAAATAAACGATGAGTAAAGCGATGGCTGATGAGGAGAGACGTTCTCAGTGAATGTAAACGGCTGATACCAGATGGCTCTGATGGTGACCTTTAACCCCGGGGTCAGATCCTGAGGGACGAACTCACAGTGGCAGCTCTTGTTGTCGTCGGCCATGTCTTCCCCTGGCAGGCTGGCCTCTGAAACAGCAAGCATTCAGCAAACCTGACAGCATACTGCTCGCTGCATAACGTAATATACATACATACATATATACATACATACATATATACATACATATATACATACATATATACATACATACATATATACATACGTACATATATACATACATATATACATACGTATATACATACATACATATATACATACATATATACATACATATATACATACATACATATATACATACATACATATATACATACATACATACATATATACATATACATACATACATACGTACATATATACATACATATACATACATACATATATACATACATATATACATACATACATATATACATATACATATATACATACATACATATATACATACATATATACATACATACATATATATATATACATACATATATACATACATACATATATACATACATACATATATACAAACATACATATATACATACATATATACAAATATATACATACATATATACATACATATATACATACATATATACATACATATATACAAAAAAAAAAAATATACATACATAATATATACATACATATATACATACATACGTATATACATACATATATATATACATACATACGTATATACATACATACGTATATACATACATATATATACATACAATATATACATACAATACATACATATATACATATATACATACATACATATATACGTATATATATATATATATATATATATATATATATATATACACACATATATATATATACATACATATATATATTACATTTAGATGTACTGATCACTACTCTGTTAATGGCCACCCAACCTGCGCAAACATTTGCTGCTGAGGGTCCCCACTGACCCTCCACCACCCTCCACCCTTAATTAATTTGTTGGTCGGTCAGTTGGTCGGCTGGTTGGATGGTCGGTTGGTTGGTTGGTCGGTTGGTTGGATGGTCGGTCGGTCGGGTGGTCGGTTGGTTGGTTGGTCGGCTGGTTGGATGGTCGGTTGGTTGGATGGTCGGTCGGTCAGTCGGTTGGTCGGCTGGTTGGTTGGTCGGTTGGTTGGATGGTCAGTCGGTCGGTCGGGTGGTCGGTTGGTTGGTTGGTCGGCTGGTTGGATGGTCGGTTGGTTGGATGGTCAGCTGGTTGGATGGTCGATCGGTCAGTCGGCTGGTTGGTTGGTCGGTTGGTTGGATGGTCAGTCGGTCGGGTGGTCGATTGGTTGGTTGGTCGGCTGGTTGGATGGTCGGTTGGTTGGATGGTCAACTAGTTGGATGGTCGGTCGGTCAGTCGGCTGGTCGGCTGGTTGGTTGGTCGGTTGGTTGGATGGTCAGTCGCTCGGGTGGTCGGTTGGTTGGTTGGTCGGCTGGTTGGATGGTTGGTTGGTTGGATGGTCAGCTGGTTGGATGGTCGGTCGGTCAGTCGGTTGGTCGGCTGGTTGGTTGGTCGGTTGGTTGGATGGTCAGTCGCTGGGTGGTGGTTGGTTGGTCGGTTGGTTGGTTGGATGGTCAGTCGGTCGGTCGGGTGGTCGGTCGGTTGGTTGGTCAGCTGGTTGGATGGTCCGTTGGTTGGTTGGTCAGCTGGTTGGTCGGCTGGTTGGTTGGTCGGTTGGTTGGTCAGCTGGTTGGATGGTCCGTCGGTCGGTTGGTCGGCTGGTTGGATGGTCGGTCGGTTGTTCAGCTTTTTCTTTAGGGGTGTAAATAACTTTATTGATGACAGAAGAACGGAGGGGGTGTGTTAGGTGTGTGTGTGTGTGTGTGTGTGTGTGTGTGTGTGTGTGTGTGTGACTCTGTGTATTAGTGTTTTCTGGTCTGAATCAGATGGTGAGTTTGTCGACCTGGTTTGGTTTCTTTTGGATCTATAACTGGACACAGTTTATGAGGCAGACTCCCGTTCGGTCCTATGAGAGAACCGGGACCATCCGGTGAGCTTCCTCATCCATTGGAGCAGGGCACTAGAGTTTCCTTTAACTCCAACTCATTCACATGAACAGAAGAAGAAAATAACTCTGGATTCAGCTGTTAGGACCTCATGATTTAAATAAGGACTATTAGAGAGTCCGTACTGGGTTAATTTACCTAAAAAAAACCTCTGCCGATTTACAGACCAATGTAAGTCTATGGTAAAAAGTAAAACAAAAGGGTATTTCCACCATTTGGCTACTACAACATTTGTTTCAATGTCTGGCTTGTTTCACACAAAGAAGAGAGAAAGCCAAGTGAACCACAATACATCACTTCAAACCACGTGTGCTCATTGGTCAGATGTTCTGGGGTGGCTGAGTTCTTGGACTGGTGCATATTTCTGACAGAGAAACTTACAACATGGTATTGGCAGAGCTGCCATCTTCTCATAACTGATAATTATCTGAGCAGTTTTCCAGGCTAAACCATACCAGCAGAATGCCGAATGCAGGAAACATCTAGAAATGCTACTGTAGTGCTTCACACGTTGCAAAGAAGATGTTTCTGCCTTCAGACGACTGAGTACAACATACAGGTGCAAAGCACACCTGGCTACAGGAGCCGTACAGCTCAGACTGGACTGGAGGCTGGTAGTGGGGTCGGATCGAGGTCCGGTTATATTCCCACCACAAACAAACCGCTGCAGAGTTTGAGACGACCTCCTCGCTATCTATCTATCTATCTATCTATCTATCCATCTATCTATCTATCTGTCTATCTATCTATCTATCTATCTGTCTATCTATCTATCTATTTATCTATCTGTCTAACTATCTATCTGTCTATCTATCTATCTGTCTGTCTATCTATCTATCTATCTATCTATCTATCTATCTATCTAGCACCAAAGGGGAAAACAAACCAGAGTCTGATTTAAGCCTTAGGACCAGACATAGCAAGTAGACATCAGAGAACTACAGGTGATGTAGGCCGACTGTTGACAAGTTGCATTTGAACACACCATAAAGACAACAGCCGAGGGCCAGTTAACAAGTCCGTTCTGTGCCTGAAGCGGTCGTGTCTAGAAAGGAATCCACAAATTGCAAAACCTGATCTGAGCTCTGCATAAGCTCGCAAAAACTCAGGCGAGACTCACTGCCCAATGAGCTGCCCTAACCTTAACCTAGTTGATACCTAGCCTTAAAAATCTCACAAGGGTTTCCCCGGTTTGCTGGTTCTCTTCTAGACACTACCCAGCAGGCGGTGGTAGTCTGTCTTTTCATTCAAAAAGGAAAACGGGAAGACCGATGACTGCAGATATACAAGCCGTTGTTACGATACGTACATGAAACAAGACGACGTTCGTCGACCATTTTCACACCACTCTCACTCTCCACTTAGCTTCATTCCAGATGTTCACGTCTTAAAAATATCTGTGTTGAAATGATCAGATGAGATGAAGATGAACCCTGAGAAGCCTTCTGTGTGTCCTCTAGACTTTAGTCGTTGGCTATCTTTCCTTTCTCTTCTCGTACACTGATTCGCTTAAGCTGAACAGCCAATTAGAGTGATTTCTGTCACTGACTTGCTTTGTCGCCGATCCAACATGCTGAATCGGCCTAAAAACCTCTGACGTGGGCAGACTAGAGCCGACAGTGTAGAACACACCACAGGAACGAGGGCGACGGACGACGGCCGACAGACAGCGGCCAACCGACATCCGCCGACAGATGGCGGCCGACCGACGCCCGCCGACTGACACTAGCCAACAGACGCCCACCGACAGACACCCCGCTGACAGACGCCCGCGGACGAACACTAGCCGACAGATGCCCGCCGACCAATGCCCGCTGACGGACGCCCGCCGACAGATGCCCGCCGACCGACGCCCTGCCGACAGATGCCCGGCGATAAACACTAGCCGATGGATGCCCACCAACCGACGCCCGCCGACCGACGCCCGCTGATGGACGCCCACCGACGGATGCCCACCGACGGATGCCCGCCGACCGACGCCCGCTGACGGACGCCTGCCGACCGACGCCCTGCCGACAGACGCCCACCGATGAACACTAGCCGACGGATGCCCGCTGACCGACGCCCTGCCGACAGACCCCCGCCGATGAACACTAGCCGACGGATGCCCGCCGACGGATGCCCGCCAACCGACGCCCGCTGACCAACGCCCGCCGACCGACGCCGGCCCCGGACTGCGTGGAGTGTGTGTGCTGGTGTCAGAGTGTGTGTGCTGACCTGGGGAGCTCTTCTGTCTGAACTCTTCGTCCTGCATCTCTATCAGCACTGCAGGAGGAGGAGAGAAGACAAACCTCAGAGGAAGATTACACTCCGATCATCACCATCATCGTCTTCATCTCAGAGCTACAGCCAGAGAAACGCCGTGGTAGCTCTCGAGTGTTCGCTCTTCCAACTTGATTCATCTACTGCTCCGGTGTTTACACCAGATCGTCAATATGCTTATTTTACATCAAACTCCGCCCAGCTGATGTGACACCAGCGTACGCTGGGACAGACCAAGGTCAGAGGGATTATCTTCCTGTATGTGGCATTAAATTTAAGACAATGAGATGGTGGCTATACAATGATTTCTGTTTTAATTTTTATGTTTTTGAATGGTAGTGAAAAGGGAGGTATGAACATAATGTAGTCCTCATAATAAAGCATACTAGACACTGGACTTGAACATAAACAAACATTAACACATACAGTGATTTTGGCTTATGGATATAATAATATAGTATATTTCGATACATTTCTTATATGTTGTGACTGAACATCATCGGTTGATCTAAAGTTTAAAGAGTTTAAAGTTTCATAGATGGACCTGTCCGGTTCTTGTGATGCTCAGCAGGTTCTGGGTTTAACCTCCAGAGAGTTCGACAGACATGCTGTTGATTCAGTCCAGGTCACAGAGCATATTAAAGGTTTACTGTGCGTCACAGTCAGTGTGGCTGGATATTAGTTAGTGATCTAAATTCACCACGTCTGTGCTGTCAGCCGCCGTCAGCTCAGAATAAAACCTCTGCATGTCCTCCTCTTTCTTTAATAACATGGTTACTGTCACTTTGTTGGAGCAACTCCACTAAAATGTTTATTGCACATAATGTGTTATCACTTTAAATAGTAAAAATCAGCTTAGACACATAAAATCAGTGAATAACGATCTTTATCGCTCATGATGTGATTGATCGCTCTGATGGAACATAATTCCTATAATATTGGAGATTATATGTTAATATTTCTAAGTGAGCCAGATTTGTGAGTTTACAATCTCTGATCTGTATATATCTATATATGTGAATTATGAAAATGTATTTTTCATCTTCAGTTACTGGCCCGTGTTTTGTCTCCATCACATTAAAGCAGCGGTAGGCAGATTGGAGCAAATACGATTAAAAGAAAGCTATGAATATATTTAAAGGGCATCTACAACATTTCACAGATCGGACAAAAACAACCAATCAGAGCTGATCTGGAGTCTGCCGTCAATCAGCTGTCAGTCACTCTGAACTCTGATCAAATGGTCAAACCAGACAGCGCTGATCGGATATGGATCAATACTCTGTTATTGATCATTGTGTTATTGACCTTTTTCCCCATTCTGACTGTGTACAGTCCACATATACATGTATTCATGTCTCGACGCTGACCGGACTAAAATGGGGGTTGGCCTCTTGTTTACCTGCTTCTGTGGTGAATCCCAGTACCGGAGCTCCGTTGATGATTTCACTCACCATGCACAAGCTTTCCTCAGACTGAACATGCTCAGTGTTGATTGAACTGACTCCGATCAGAACCCAAACTCAGTTTTACATCTGAGGACTCAGAGTTCAGGGTTAGGCTCAGTTAACTCTGCTTTCTGAAACAGGCCCCAGACACTCTGAACTCTGACTGTAGACTACATCACATGAGAGGACAGATCCTTTGAGTTTTGGCTTTTCGTGGTTTTCTGTACTTGTGGATGTCTCAGCTCCACCTGTAGGAGTTTTGACTTACATGCAGACTGTTTTGGCTGGACTCTGCCCCTCTTACCTTCAGAGTTTTGGCGGGAGGCAGCTCCTCGGATCCTGAAGGCCTGTCTAGTTCTGCTGCGTTCACCAAAGCTCCAGCTCTTTGGAACCTTGCTGGGACTCTCCTCCAGACTGGGCTCCATGCTGGGGGACCGCCGCAGGGCCTGGACGCTCCCCAGGCCACCAGGACCCCCAGGAACTCCAGGACCAATGGCAGGAGCGACACCAGGGACGACTGTTGGAACCACTAGAGACGGAAAGTAGGGACGGAAAGACGGAGGTCAAGAATGGGACACACCACTATCAGGTTTGTTGTCCTGGTTAATGTCAGTCTAACAGTCTTCAGGTTTTTATCCAAACCAGTTCCTTCAGCAGCAGCAGTTCCACCAAAAAGTTCATCCTGTCTGGTTAAAGGTTTGTTAAACAAGTAGATTATCTAGTTGTTACTGGCTGATGGGAATAAAAACCTGCAGACTGCAGAGTCTCCACAGAGCAAACCAAACCAAACTACACTCTGTTCATTCAGTTCAAAACCCCCAAAGATACAGAAAACCACAAATATGCGCCAACCATCTTTATGTCTTGCTCAAACTTCATTATTCAACAGAGACCCTGTTGGGAGGATCAAACCAAAAACCTGATCTGATCCGCTTTTCATCTGCCACACTACCGGAAACCTACGACAATAATAGTATTTTTCTCTGAACTGTTCAACAACTACAACATTTAAAATAACACCCACCATGCTGAGGAGAACCTTTCCCTTTGGTTCCTGAACTCCGGGGAGATGAGAAGACCCTCTCCTTCAGACTGACTTTCTGACTACAGGGACAAGAAACACAGACAGGTTTAATCGGCATCCGGCAGGAGTCCGGGAGAAAAGGTCCTGAGTGGTCTTCTCTGTGGAAGCATCCTCCCTGTTTGCTCTCCTTCTCCAAACATGTGACATGTTTTATTTCCTGTCCAATATTTCTGTGTTGGACTTCTGTACAAACAGGATGATGAGACCACAACAGTGAATTACAACATCAGGGACAGGTTCCGAGTATCAGGCCTTCTTGAAGACTCTGGGTGGGAACTGATGGAGAGACATAGAGGGAGGTCAGGCTAATCTGAACCCGAGTGGTATTTGGTTGTTAGCCATGGATTGATCATAACAAAAACCATGTTGAAACATAAGGGAGTTCATAAGTGTACCTGGTACCAGAACACCAAACTGACCAAAGACTGACTGTGTAGTCTTTTGATCAGATCTGCAGCTGTTTGTCGTGAACATGGGGATAAAAAGAAGAGCTGTCAGCTGATCCCCACTTGGAGGTGAGTTGGATCACATGTTGGGTTCTGCTGGACAGACCTGGTAAACCAATATAGGAAATGAGGATGAACTGGGAGGATTTCTTTCTGCATCCAAGGGGAGGCTTTGAACATGGAGTCTGAGTGGTTGGTGTTCAGATCCTTCATTGTGGAGGTAACAGTTGACAGTTGTGCTCAGAAGGACATCACTGCTTGTCATGGCAGCAACCAAAGAACCAAGCTGCAAGCTGAAGGCAACCTTTCACGCTTGGTTAGCACAAAATGTCTTCTTCTCCTGAACTCCTTAAGTGTTAGACAGGTATCAGGTCACGTGAGGCTGGCTCCAAAAGGGAGTCAATGGTGCCTATGTAAGGAGAACTGGATACAGCATTGGAGGGAGGTTCATGTTCATTCCTATGAAGGTTACTCAGTGACATATGAAGGCAAAAAGGCTTGACCACAGAGTGATAGAATATCCAGATCTTTGGCAATCTTCCTCATCAATTTAACCCGCCTCCCATCCCTCGGTCCAGCCTTGGTCCAGGGCTCATTCACATGAATGGAGGAAGAGTGTGTTTGTACTGGAGAGCTGATTTGAACTCTGGTGCTGGAAAATCTTAGATTGACCGATTCACATTGGGAGTGTCTGGAGCTCAAGTGGTAGTGCAGGTTGGCCATTAATCGCAGGGTTAGTTGTTCCTTCAAGGAGGTCCAGTATCTCAGGGGCTTGTTCACCACTGAGGGTTAGTTGTGAGATCAAGAGTTGGATTGGTGCTCATCAGTAGTGATGCAGTTGCTGTAACAGTTTGTGGTGGTTCACAGGGATCAGATCCTGGAGGTAAAGCTCTGGATTCACCAGGTCTCTGGATATTCTGGCAACAACTGAATCGAAGGCAACTGGACTTAGATTTGTCTCTGAAGTGACTTCATCAGTTCCAACACTACTGGCTAGTCCCCACTAGTCTGACTAGTCCCCACTAGTCTGTCTAGTCCCCACTAGTCTGACTAGTCCCCACTAGTCTGTCTAGTCCCCACTAGTCTGACTAGTCCCCACTAGTCTGAATAGTCCCCACTAGTCTGTCTAGTCCCCACTAGTTTGACGTCTGACATCAGAGAGGGGAGGAGAGGGGGGGGGGGAGGGAGGAGAGAGAGAGAGATGATAGAGAGAGAGACGGGGAGAGAGGGGGGAGAGAGGGGGAGAGAGAGAGAGATGATAGAGAGAGAGACAGGGAGAGAGGGGGGGAGAGAGAGAGATGATAGAGAGAGAGGGGGAGGGGGGCGGAGAGAGAGGGGGGGGGGAGAGACAGTACATGTGTGACGGACAGTAGGTACAATGTTAACAATAAACCTTGAACTGTGACCTTTAAGGTGGATCAACTGATCTTTAAGGGGGATCAGCTGATCTTTAAGGTGGATCAACTGATCTTTAAGGTGGATCAGCTGATCTTTAAGGTGGATCAGCTGATCTTTAAGGTGGATCAACTGATCTTTAAGGTGGACCAGCTGACCTTTAAGGTGGACCAGCTGACCTTTAAGGTGGACCAGCTGACCTTTAAGGTGGACCAGTCACATGTAAAAAGGCCTGCTGAGTTGAGTTGAATACTGAGACTTAGCCAATAATATCTATATACACATCTACAGATTTATACATTTACAAATCTCACCACACTGGCACATGTAAATATAGATTCCAGATATAGGCTGAGTCTGTACAGAGACTCTCCCTGGCTTTAGTTAGTGCTGAGGACTTGTTTTGAGCCAAGAACTAGACACTGACCTGGGAGACGGTTCAGGCTGGACATCCTTCCTGCAGAAAAACAGATAGTTATGATTAAAGGGAAAATTTGTCACGTTTAATGCAGATGTCCAGTCAGTGCTAAAGGTAAATGTAGTCCGCTGAAATAACGTCCTCAGCCACGCTGCAGTTTATCGACTGATACAGCTGATCAGTGCTGCATGTACCCAGCTTCATCGGCCCTGTTCGCAGCCATTTTGCCATGTGACTGCAGGTAAACACAGTTGGAATTAAAAGCATTAATTATGGCCCTGATTGGGGCGCTGTCGTGGCTAGCTTGGTGAAGCTGGCCCCCCATGAGCTAAGGCTGGGTCCTTGCTGCAGGGGCCCCGGGTTCAGGTCCGGTCTGGGGCCCTTTGCTGCCTGTCGTCCCCTCTGTCTCCCCCTTTCAACGCTGCCTGGTTGACTCATCATGAAGCTCCCTTCACTCAAACGGACCTAAACCACCTTGACTAGTCTTCCTATCATATCAGCAAATCTGACACACATGAAGAAAAGACAGACTTCTTGGTCGCTGTAGCAGCACTGAGGAAGTCACTGCTTCTGTTGACTACGTTCACCATCAACTCTGACTGAACATCCACACAGAAAGAGGCAAATTTCTCCTCTAACTACTGAATTCATTGTATTGATGATTCCGACTTCATTAAATGTGAACAATGTTAGACAGTCTTCATCACTACAAAGTAGAGTACTGCAGTAGTTGTAGTAACAGCAGGTTTGTGTACTTGTTGTGATGTTGTAATGTGATTTCCTTCCTAACCCATTTCAGACCTGAATGAGAGTCCTGATTTGTTCTTGAGGTTCCTCAGTAAATCCAGCTGATTGAGAGGGGGAATCAACCTGCAGACACACAGAAACACAATTATTCAGGGTGACGGGTCATGACATAAAAATCATAATCATGAGAATATTTACAGCAATGTAGTCTCACCTGTACATGGGGACAGAGACAGTCCTCTCGTAATAATCCCAGGTTGAAGTGAGATCAGTTCGGCTCAGGTTTGTAGCATAAACCCTCCACGCCGCCTGTAGGGCCGAGACGAGATGACTGTTTCCATGGAAACAACTACAAACCAGATCCTGACAGGAAGGAACCTGTAGACTCCAGTGATTTTCAGATTTAAGGCGCTACGCTACTTCTGTCCAGTGGAGGTCATTTCAACATCACCTGCTCTGGGCGTGATTTCAGTCAGTTTGTGGGTTATCGCTGCAGAATTACCAACTAGTGTAAACGTAAATGTAAAAAATGTTGGGCTGTCAATCAATCAAAGTATTCAGATGTGATTAATCACATTTGTTATCAGTTGTAAATGAACCTTAAAAGGAGATCAGTCCAGTATTTAATCCACTTATCACCATGTTAGTGGACAAATATGCTGTTTTATGTAAATGTATATATCTATTAAAGTAAATCAATAACGCCACTAATCAATGGCAGATGTTGTCCAGAAACCCTCCCAGGTTCTGACTTTAGCATCAACAATCTGCTCCAATCAGAACATGGCAAACTGCAGCCCAACAGGCAACGAGGCAACCTGTCCTCTGTCCTCCTCCCTCTGCTGATGTGAACCACTACAGGTCCTGTCAGTCAGACTACAGAGCCTACTGCCAGCTTTAGTTTACTACTGAGATACATGACAAACTAACCTAAACAGACTACAGAGCCTACTGCCAGCTTTAGTTTACTACTGAGATACATGACAAACTAACCTAACAGTCAGACTACAGAGTCTACTGCCAGCTTTAGTTTACTACTGAGATACATGACAAACTAACCTAAACAATCAGACTACAGAGTCTACTGCCAGCTTTAGTTTACTACTGAGATACATGACAAACTAACCTAAACAGTCAGACTACAGAGTCTACTGCCAGCTTTAGTTTACTACTGAGATACATGACAAACTAACCTAACAGTCAGACTACAGAGCCTACTGCCAGCTTTAGTTTACTACTGAGATACATGACAAACTAACCTAAACAGACTACAGAGCCTACTGTCAGCTTTAGTTTACTACTGAGATACATGACATACTAACCTGAACAGACTACAGAGCCTACTGCCAGCTTTAGTTTACTACTGAGATACATGACAAACTAACCTAAACAGTCAGACTACAGAGCCTACTGCCAGCTTTAGTTTACTACTGAGATACATGACAAACTAACCTAAACAGTCAGACGACAGAGCCTACTGCCAGCTTTAGTTTACTACTGAGATACATGACAAACTAACCTAAACAATCAGACTACAGAGCCTACTGTCAGCTTTAGTTTACTACTGAGATACATGACAAACTAACCTAAACAGTCAGACTACAGAGCCTACTGCCAGCTTTAGTTTACTACTAAGATACATGACAAACTAACCTAAACAGTCAGACTACAGAGCCTACTGTCAGCTTTAGTTTACTACTGAGATACATGACAAACTAACCTAAACAGTCAGACTACAGAGTCTACTGCCAGCTTTAGTTTACTACTGAGATACATGACAAACTAACCTAAACAATCAGACTACAGAGCCTACTGTCAGCTTTAGTTTACTACTGAGATACATGACAAACTAACCTAAACAGACTACAGAGCCTACTGCCAGCTTTAGTTTACTACTGAGATACATGACAAACTAACCTAAACAGTCAGACTACAGAGCCTACTGCCAGCTTTAGTTTACTACTGAGATACATGACAAACTAACCTAACAGTCAGACTACAGAGCCTACTGCCAGCTTTAGTTTACTACTGAGATACATGACAAACTAACCTAAAACAGACAACAGAGCCTACTGCCAGCTTTAGTTTACTACTGAGATACATGACAAACTAACCTAAACAGTCAGACTACAGAGCCTACTGCCAGCTTTAGTTTACTACTGTGATACATGACAAACTAACCTAACAGTCAGACTACAGAGTCTACTGCCAGCTTTAGTTTACTACTGAGATACATGACAAACTAACCTAAACAGACTACAGAGCCTACTGTCAGCTTTAGTTTACTACTGAGATACATGACATACTAACCTAAAACAGACTACAGAGTTTACTGCCAGCTTTAGTTTACTACTGAGATACATGACAAACTAACCTAAAAGTCAGACTACAGAGTCTACTGCCAGCTTTAGTTTACTACTGAGATACATGACAAACTAACCTAAATAGTCAGACTACAGAGTCTACTGCCAGCTTTAGTTTACTACTGAGATACATGACAAACTAACCTAAACAGTCAGACTACAGAGCCTACTGCCAGCTTTAGTTTACTACTGAGATACATGACAAACTAACCTAAACAGACTACAGAGTCTACTGCCAGCTTTAGTTTACTACTGAAATACATGACAAACTAACCTACACAGTCAGACTACAGAGTCTACTGCCAGCTTTAGTTTACTACTGAGATACATGACAAACTAACCTAAACAGTCAGACTACAGAGCCTATGGCCAGCTTTAGTTTACTACTGAGATACATGACAAACTAACCTAAACAGTCAGACTACAGAGCCTATGGCCAGCTTTAGTTTACTACTGAGATACATGACAAACTAACCTAACAGTCAGACTACAGAGCCTACTGCCAGCTTTAGTTTACTACTAAGATACATGACAAACTAACCTAAACAGACTACAGAGCCTACTGCCAGCTTTAGTTTACCACTGAGATACATGACAAACTAACCTAAACAGACTACAGAGCCTACTGTCAGCTTTAGTTTACTGCTGAGATACACGACAAACTAACCTAAACAGTCAGACTACAGAGCCTATGGCCAGCTTTAGTTTACTACTGAGATACATGACAAACTAACCTAACAGTCAGACTACAGAGCCTACTGCCAGCTTTAGTTTACTACTGAGATACATGACAAACTAACCTAACAGTCAGACTACAGAGCCTACTGCCAGCTTTAGTTTACTACTGAGATACATGACAAACTAACCTAAACAGACAACAGAGCCTACTGCCAGCTTTAGTTTACTACTGAGATACATGACAAACTAACCTAAACAGTCAGACTACAGAGCCTACTGCCAGCTTTAGTTTACTACTGAGATACATGACAAACTAACCTAAACAGTCAGACTACAGAGCCTATGGCCAGCTTTAGTTTACTACTGAGATACATGACAAACTAACCTAACAGTCAGACTACAGAGCCTACTGCCAGCTTTAGTTTACTACTAAGATACATGACAAACTAACCTAAACAGACTACAGAGCCTACTGCCAGCTTTAGTTTACTACTGAGATACATGACAAACTAACCTAAACAGACTACAGAGCCTACTGTCAGCTTTAGTTTACTGCTGAGATACATGACAAACTAACCTAAACAGTCAGACTACAGAGCCTACTGTCAGCTTTAGTTTACTACTGAGATACATGACAAACTAACCTAACAGTCAGACTACAGAGCCTACTGCCAGCTTTAGTTTACTACTGAGATACATGACAAACTAACCTAAACAGACAACAGAGCCTACTGTCAGCTTTAGTTTACTACTGAGATACATGACATACTAACCTGAACAGACAACAGAGCCTACTGTCAGCTTTAGTTTACTACTGAGATACATGACATACTAACCTGAACAGACTACAGAGCTTACTGCCAGCTTTAGTTTACTACTGAGATACATGACAAACTAACCTAAACAGACTACAGAGTCTACTGCCAGCTTTAGTTTACTACTGAGATACATGACAAACTAACCTAAATAGTCAGACTACAGAGTCTACTGCCAGCTTTAGTTTACTACTGAGATACATGACAAACTAACCTAAACAGTCAGACTACAGAGCCTACTGCCAGCTTTAGTTTACTACTGAGATACATGACAAACTAACCTAAACAGACTACAGAGTCTACTGCCAGCTTTAGTTTACTACTGAAATACATGACAAACTAACCTAAACAGTCAGACTACAGAGTCTACTGCCAGCTTTAGTTTACTACTGAGATACATGACAAACTAACCTAAACAGTCAGACTACAGAGCCTATGGCCAGCTTTAGTTTACTACTGAGATACATGACAAACTAACCTAAACAGTCAGACTACAGAGCCTATGGCCAGCTTTAGTTTACTACTGAGATACATGACAAACTAACCTAACAGTCAGACTACAGAGCCTACTGCCAGCTTTAGTTTACTACTAAGATACATGACAAACTAACCTAAACAGACTACAGAGCCTACTGCCAGCTTTAGTTTACTACTGAGATACATGACAAACTAACCTAAACAGACTACAGAGCCTACTGTCAGCTTTAGTTTACTGCTGAGATACATGACAAACTAACCTAAACAGTCAGACTACAGAGCCTACTGTCAGCTTTAGTTTACTACTGAGATACATGACAAACTAACCTAACAGTCAGACTACAGAGCCTACTGCCAGCTTTAGTTTACTACTGAGATACATGACAAACTAACCTAAACAGACAAAGAGCCTCTGCCGTTTGTTTACTACTGAGATACATGACAAACTAACCTAAACAGTCAGACTACAGAGCCTACTGCCAGCTTTGTTTACTACTGAGATACATGACATACTAACCTAAACAGTCAGACTACAGAGCCTATGGCCAGCTTTAGTTTACTACTGAGATACATGACAAACTAACCTAAACAGTCAGACTACAGAGCCTATGGCCAGCTTTGTTTACTACTGAGATACATGACAAACTAACCTAACAGTCAGACTACAGAGCCTCTGCCAGCTTTAGTTTACTACTAAGATACATGACAAACTAACCTAAACAGACTACAGAGCCTACTGCCAGCTTTAGTTTACTACTGAGATACATGACAAACTAACCTAAACAGACTACAGAGCCTACTGTCAGCTTTAGTTTACTGCTGAGATACATGACAAACTAACCTAAACAGTCAGACTACAGAGCCTACTGTCAGCTTTAGTTTACTACTGAGATACATGACAAACTAACCTAACAGTCAGACTACAGAGCCTACTGCCAGCTTTAGTTTACTACTGAGATACATGACAAACTAACCTAAAAGACAAAGAGCCTCTGCCAGCTTTAGTTTACTACTGAGATACATGACAAACTAACCTAAACAGTCAGACTACAGAGCCTACTGCCAGCTTTAGTTTACTACTGAGATACATGCATACTAACCTAAACAGTCAGACTACAGAGCCTATGGCCAGCTTTAGTTTACTACTGAGATACATGACAAACTAACCTAAACAGTCAGACTACAGAGCCTATGGCCAGCTTTAGTTTACTACTGAGATACATGACAAACTAACCTAACAGTCAGACTACACAGCCTACTGCCAGCTTTAGTTTACTACTAAGATACATGACAAACTAACCTAAAAGACTAAGAGCCTACTGCCAGCTTTAGTTTACTACTGAGATACATGACAAACTAACCTAAACAGACTAAGAGCCTACTGTCAGCTTTGTTTACTGCTGAGATACATGACAAACTAACCTAAACAGTCAGACTAAGAGCCTACTGTCAGCTTTAGTTTACTACTGAGATACATGACAAACTAACCTTAAGTCAGACTACAGAGCCTACTGCCAGCTTTAGTTTACTACTGAGATACATGACAAACTAACCTAAACAGACAAAGAGCCTATGCCAGCTTTAGTTTACTACTGAGATACATGACAAACTAACCTAAACAGTAGACTAAGAGCCTACTGCCAGCTTTAGTTTACTACTGTGATACATGACAAACTAACCTAACAGTCAGACTACAGAGTCTACTGCCAGCTTTAGTTTACTACTGAGATACATGACAAACTAACCTAAACAGACTACAGAGCCTACTGTCAGCTTTAGTTTACTACTGAGATACATGACAAACTAACCTAAACAATCAGACTACAGAGCCTACTGTCAGCTTTAGTTTACTACTGAGATACATGACAAACTAACCTAAACAGTCAGACTACAGAGCCTACTGTCAGCTTTAGTTTACTACTGAGATACATGACAAACTAACCTAAACAGTCAGACTACAGAGTCTACTGCCAGCTTTAGTTTACTACTGAGATACATGACAAACTAACCTAAACAGTCAGACTACAGAGCCTACTGCCAGCTTTAGTTTACTACTGAGATATATGACAAACTAACCTAACAGTCAGACTACAGAGTCTACTGCCAGCTTTAGTTTACTACTGAGATACATGACAAACTAACCTAAACAGTCAGACTAAGAGCCTATGGCCAGCTTTAGTTTACTACTGAGATACATGACAAACTAACCTAAACAGTCAGACTACGGCCAGCTTTATTTTACTACTGAGATACATGACAAACTAACCTAACAGTCAGACTACAGAGCCTACTGCCAGCTTTAGTTTACTACTAAGATACATGACAAACTAACCTAAACAGACTACAGAGCCTACTGCCAGCTTTAGTTTACTACTGAGATACACGACAAACTAACCTAAACAGACTACAGAGCCTACTGTCAGCTTTAGTTTACTACTGAGATACATGACAAACTAACCTAAACAGTCAGACTACAGAGCCTACTGCCAGCTTTAGTTTACTACTGAGATACATGACAAACTAACCTAAACAGACTACAGAGTCTACTGCCAGCTTTAGTTTACTACTGAAATACATGACAAACTAACCTACACAGTCAGACTACAGAGTCTACTGCCAGCTTTAGTTTACTACTGAGATACATGACAAACTAACCTAAACAGTCAGACTACAGAGCCTATGGCCAGCTTTAGTTTACTACTGAGATACATGACAAACTAACCTAAACAGTCAGACTACAGAGCCTATGGCCAGCTTTAGTTTACTACTGAGATACATGACAAACTAACCTAACAGTCAGACTACAGAGCCTACTGCCAGCTTTAGTTTACTACTAAGATACATGACAAACTAACCTAAACAGACTACAGAGCCTACTGCCAGCTTTAGTTTACCACTGAGATACATGACAAACTAACCTAAACAGACTACAGAGCCTACTGTCAGCTTTAGTTTACTGCTGAGATACACGACAAACTAACCTAAACAGTCAGACTACAGAGCCTATGGCCAGCTTTAGTTTACTACTGAGATACATGACAAACTAACCTAACAGTCAGACTACAGAGCCTACTGCCAGCTTTAGTTTACTACTGAGATACATGACAAACTAACCTAACAGTCAGACTACAGAGCCTACTGCCAGCTTTAGTTTACTACTTAGATACATGACAAACTAACCTAAACAGACAACAGAGCCTACTGCCAGCTTTAGTTTACTACTGAGATACATGACAAACTAACCTAAACAGTCAGACTACAGAGCCTACTGCCAGCTTTAGTTTACTACTGAGATACATGACAAACTAACCTAAACAGTCAGACTACAGAGCCTATGGCCAGCTTTAGTTTACTACTGAGATACATGACAAACTAACCTAACAGTCAGACTACAGAGCCTACTGCCAGCTTTAGTTTACTACTAAGATACATGACAAACTAACCTAAACAGACTACAGAGCCTACTGCCAGCTTTAGTTTACTACTGAGATACATGACAAACTAACCTAAACAGACTACAGAGCCTACTGTCAGCTTTAGTTTACTGCTGAGATACATGACAAACTAACCTAAACAGTCAGACTACAGAGCCTACTGTCAGCTTTAGTTTACTACTGAGATACATGACAAACTAACCTAACAGTCAGACTACAGAGCCTACTGCCAGCTTTAGTTTACTACTGAGATACATGACAAACTAACCTAAACAGACAACAGAGCCTACTGTCAGCTTTAGTTTACTACTGAGATACATGACATACTAACCTGAACAGACAACAGAGCCTACTGTCAGCTTTAGTTTACTACTGAGATACATGACATACTAACCTGAACAGACTACAGAGCTTACTGCCAGCTTTAGTTTACTACTGAGATACATGACAAACTAACCTAAACAGACTACAGAGTCTACTGCCAGCTTTAGTTTACTACTGAGATACATGACAAACTAACCTAAATAGTCAGACTACAGAGTCTACTGCCAGCTTTAGTTTACTACTGAGATACATGACAAACTAACCTAAACAGTCAGACTACAGAGCCTACTGCCAGCTTTAGTTTACTACTGAGATACATGACAAACTAACCTAAACAGACTACAGAGTCTACTGCCAGCTTTAGTTTACTACTGAAATACATGACAAACTAACCTAAACAGTCAGACTACAGAGTCTACTGCCAGCTTTAGTTTACTACTGAGATACATGACAAACTAACCTAAACAGTCAGACTACAGAGCCTATGGCCAGCTTTAGTTTACTACTGAGATACATGACAAACTAACCTAAACAGTCAGACTACAGAGCCTATGGCCAGCTTTAGTTTACTACTGAGATACATGACAAACTAACCTAACAGTCAGACTACAGAGCCTACTGCCAGCTTTAGTTTACTACTAAGATACATGACAAACTAACCTAAACAGACTACAGAGCCTACTGCCAGCTTTAGTTTACTACTGAGATACATGACAAACTAACCTAAACAGACTACAGAGCCTACTGTCAGCTTTAGTTTACTGCTGAGATACATGACAAACTAACCTAAACAGTCAGACTACAGAGCCTACTGTCAGCTTTAGTTTACTACTGAGATACATGACAAACTAACCTAACAGTCAGACTACAGAGCCTACTGCCAGCTTTAGTTTACTACTGAGATACATGACAAACTAACCTAAACAGACAACAGAGCCTACTGCCAGCTTTAGTTTACTACTGAGATACATGACAAACTAACCTAAACAGTCAGACTACAGAGCCTACTGCCAGCTTTAGTTTACTACTGAGATACATGACATACTAACCTAAACAGTCAGACTACAGAGCCTATGGCCAGCTTTAGTTTACTACTGAGATACATGACAAACTAACCTAAACAGTCAGACTACAGAGCCTATGGCCAGCTTTAGTTTACTACTGAGATACATGACAAACTAACCTAACAGTCAGACTACAGAGCCTACTGCCAGCTTTAGTTTACTACTAAGATACATGACAAACTAACCTAAACAGACTACAGAGCCTACTGCCAGCTTTAGTTTACTACTGAGATACATGACAAACTAACCTAAACAGACTACAGAGCCTACTGTCAGCTTTAGTTTACTGCTGAGATACATGACAAACTAACCTAAACAGTCAGACTACAGAGCCTACTGTCAGCTTTAGTTTACTACTGAGATACATGACAAACTAACCTAACAGTCAGACTACAGAGCCTACTGCCAGCTTTAGTTTACTACTGAGATACATGACAAACTAACCTAAACAGACAACAGAGCCTACTGCCAGCTTTAGTTTACTACTGAGATACATGACAAACTAACCTAAACAGTCAGACTACAGAGCCTACTGCCAGCTTTAGTTTACTACTGAGATACATGACATACTAACCTAAACAGTCAGACTACAGAGCCTATGGCCAGCTTTAGTTTACTACTGAGATACATGACAAACTAACCTAAACAGTCAGACTACAGAGCCTATGGCCAGCTTTAGTTTACTACTGAGATACATGACAAACTAACCTAACAGTCAGACTACACAGCCTACTGCCAGCTTTAGTTTACTACTAAGATACATGACAAACTAACCTAAACAGACTACAGAGCCTACTGCCAGCTTTAGTTTACTACTGAGATACATGACAAACTAACCTAAACAGACTACAGAGCCTACTGTCAGCTTTAGTTTACTGCTGAGATACATGACAAACTAACCTAAACAGTCAGACTACAGAGCCTACTGTCAGCTTTAGTTTACTACTGAGATACATGACAAACTAACCTAACAGTCAGACTACAGAGCCTACTGCCAGCTTTAGTTTACTACTGAGATACATGACAAACTAACCTAAACAGACAACAGAGCCTACTGCCAGCTTTAGTTTACTACTGAGATACATGACAAACTAACCTAAACAGTCAGACTACAGAGCCTACTGCCAGCTTTAGTTTACTACTGTGATACATGACAAACTAACCTAACAGTCAGACTACAGAGTCTACTGCCAGCTTTAGTTTACTACTGAGATACATGACAAACTAACCTAAACAGACTACAGAGCCTACTGTCAGCTTTAGTTTACTACTGAGATACATGACAAACTAACCTAAACAATCAGACTACAGAGCCTACTGTCAGCTTTAGTTTACTACTGAGATACATGACAAACTAACCTAAACAGTCAGACTACAGAGTCTACTGCCAGCTTTAGTTTACTACTGAGATACATGACAAACTAACCTAAACAGTCAGACTACAGAGCCTACTGCCAGCTTTAGTTTACTACTGAGATATATGACAAACTAACCTGAAACAGACTACAGAGTCTACTGCCAGCTTTAGTTTACTACTGAGATACATGACAAACTAACCTAAATAGTCAGACTACAGAGTCTACTGCCAGCTTTAGTTTACTACTGAGATACATGACAAACTAACCTAAACAGTCAGACTACGGCCAGCTTTATTTTACTACTGAGATACATGACAAACTAACCTAACAGTCAGACTACAGAGCCTACTGCCAGCTTTAGTTTACTACTAAGATACATGACAAACTAACCTAAACAGACTACAGAGCCTACTGCCAGCTTTAGTTTACTACTGAGATACACGACAAACTAACCTAAACAGACTACAGAGCCTACGGTCAGCTTTAGTTTACTACTGAGATACATGACAAACTAACCTAAACAGTCAGACTACAGAGCCTACTGCCAGCTTTAGTTTACTACTAAGATACATGACAAACTAACCTAAACAGACTACAGAGCCTACTGCCAGCTTTAGTTTACTACTGAGATACATGACAAACTAACCTAAACAGTCAGACTACAGAGCCTACTGCCAGCTTTAGTTTACTACTGAGATACATGACAAACTAACCTAAACAGTCAGACTACAGAGCCTACTGCCAGCTTTAGTTTACTACTGAGATACATGACAAACTAACCTAAACAGACTACAGAGCCTACTGCCAGCTTTAGTTTACTACTGAGATACATGACAAACTAACCTAAACAGTCAGACTACAGAGCCTACGGCCAGCTTTAGTTTACTACTGAGATACATGACAAACTAACCTAAACAGACTACAGAGCCTACTGCCAGCTTTAGTTTACTACTGAGATACATGACAAACTAACCTAAACAGTCAGACTACAGAGTCTACTGCCAGCTTTAGTCTCAGCTTGTGTAGTCGAGGGTTACGTTGCTCCTAAACTTTATGAGGATAATATATTAATAACATGGAGGCTCTGTAGTTCAGACCCTCATCAATAACAGATCATCACCTCTTCACTGCTACTCTTCCTCCCTTCACAATAAACTCCTGAACAACTGCTGATCACTGCTGACTAGAAGGAACTACAGTCATTTACTGACATGTTTACTATTAGCTGTTAGCCGCTGAGCTAACGTGTGGTGACGAGCTAATAACTGAGGTAGTGTGAATATAGTGGTGGTGTTGACAGACATGCTCAGTTAAAAAAATTTAAATATAATTCAACTTTTATTGTCACACACTGTATTGTGCACAGCACACAGCGAAATTTAGCCTCTGCATTTAACCCATCATAGTTCTGAAAGCATTGGGCAGCTACTATAGAGCGCCTTGAGAGCAGTTTGGGGATTCTGGGTCTTGCTCAAGGGCACCTCTGCAGTTCCCAGGAGGCACCTTCCCAGTTACAAGTCCACCGTCCATACATGGTCTGTCCAGGGACTTGAACCGGCGACCCTCCGGCTGAGCTACCGCTGCCCAGCGGCTCCTGACTGCAGGTTAGCCATGGATGTACAGACAGCTATCACTGGGTTACTCTGATCCTGAAGGAAACTTAAAACATGATGATTCTCAGGTAAATTTTCTTGTGATTTTTAAGTGTATTTATGGAATTTTTTTCTGGAAGGACATCAGAGACGATGTCCTCGGAAAGTCACACTGAATGATGTCAATGTATGTTTCATGTCTGGTTTAGAGACGCCTACAGTCAGAGTGGTGGTTCACCTGTATGAGTCCAGCTGCTGGGTTTCGTCTCTTCTCAAAGTGTTTCTGTCGGTGCTGCTCCTGAACCTTCAGAGCAAAACCAGAACCAAGGATCCCCTGAGAGACAGACAGAGAATGAGCTGGGATGAACCAGATGGAGGTTCCCCTGTGCAGGTAAACTCAGGTAAACTCAGGTAAACATTCGAGTGACTCACAGCAGGCAAAGCAAAGAATGAAACTCCGATCAGAGTGAAGGTCGCAGCCAGCAGACGCCCGTTCCAGGTGATGGGAAACTTGTCTCCATAGCCGATGGTTGTCAAGGTAATCTGACAGAGACAAAGACCAATCAGATTGTTCAATCACTGAGGAGTAGACGGGAGGAGTGCTCCTGTTGAAATGTGTGCCATCAGTTTGTGACGGAGAATAGCTGCTCAGCATCAGCACACCTGTACACGGCTGTACTGTGATAGACACACTTTATAAGCACCGAAATAAAACTACTGATGGAAGATATAGTACATCCTGTTTAGGTTGTACACCTCAACTCAACAGTCAAGTTGTCTGTCTAAAACATCATCACCTCATCATTTTATCTTCTTAGATATCAGTGTGCTAGTGTCATAATTAGCATATGAATTCCAGAGATACGGCCAAAAGGTCACAATGACCTTGACCTCTGAGTACCAACTTCTCATCAGCTCATCCTTGAGTCCAGGTGGATGCCCTTCCCAGATGTAATACCATTCCCTCCAGGCGATCCTGAGATACTGCGTTCATGGGAGGGGCGTGAGGTCACGTGACCTCCGACCACCTAAAGCTACTCAGGACGGAACAGCTGAAGACGTAATGAAACATCATTAATACAGAGTGACCGCCTCTGTTTTCACGTATATACTGTCTATTAGGGCTGAGAGGAAGGGCGTCCACCAATCAGAAGGTTGTGGGATCAATCCCTGGCTGCTCCGGTCCCAAACCTGTATAACTATGCAGGAGGTGGAGTCAGGAAGGACGTACACATATGAGCCTGATGATTGGCTGTGGCGAGCCCTGAGGGGAGCAGCCGCGAGGAGAACAACTGTCTATTAGGGCTGTGGACGGTTAATCTGGCGGTGCGATATGTACCGATACTGTAAACAAGGTGATATATCGAGATTTTTAAAATCTAATTATTCGAACACTGTCAGAATAAAGAACGCACCACCATATCAAACATGGCGCTGCGTGGTGGCCGCCTGTTACAGCAGCTCCTGCTCATTCTAGAGTTTTCTCTTAAAACTTTTTATTCTTTTTTTATTTGCCATTATTAAGTCCTTAATTTAACAGTTTTCCGGAATTATGGAGACAAAGAGCAGCTTTGGTCGTAACTTTCATCACTTTTCACGATGTTTACGTCCGTGTGCGGGGACCCGACGAGCAGACCCTTTGTTTACACAGGGATAGCTGTTGGCGCTCGCAACACAGCGCCTGCACAGAGGAAAGACCCGCTGTTCGGAGATAAAGAGGAGAAGAAGAGGATGTGGGTGGAGCTAGCGTCGCGCACGGAGGATGAAATACAAACCAGTCCTCCGTCTGTTTTGATGGGGAATGTGAGACCCCCAAAAGATGGACGAGCTGGCGGCGCTGACCCGACATAGAGGGAATATGGGAGTGCAGTATGATGGTGTTCACCGAGACGTGGTGACGGCGGCGACCACGGACGCGGTGACGGAGCTGGACGGGTTTAGGTTGGTGCGGGCGGAAGGACGAGAGAAGCGGTAAGAGGAAAGGAGGAGGACTGGCGGTGTTTGTGAATGATAGATGGTGTAACCCTGGTCACATCACTGTTAAAGACCAACACTGCAGCAGGGACATCGAGCTGCTCGCCTTAGCATGAGGCCGTATTATTTACCGAGGGAATTTACAATGTTATTATGATGGCTGTGTATGTTCCCCCTCTGCTACGGTGACACAGCTTGTGATGTCGTCTATTCAGTCACTAGCAGGCTGCAGACACAGCACCCTCAGGCCCTCCTCCTGGTCTCTGGAGACTTTAATCATATCTCTGTCCTCCACTCTACCAACTTTCACCCAGTATGTGTCATGCTGCACACGGGACAATAAAATCCTGGACTTACTGTATGCTAACTGAAGGAGGCATACACATCATCCCCCCTCCTGGGAAGATCAGACCACAACCTGGTTCTTCAGCCTGTGTACAGACCCCTGGTACAAGAGAACCAGCCGTCTCCCGAAGTGAGGACATGGTCAAAGAAGCTGAGGAAGCTTGAGGACTGTTTAGCACAAAGTGTGGGAGGAACTTGGGACTCTATGGGGAGGATATAGACGGACTGACGGGCTGCATACGGACTACATAAACTTTGGTGGAAAACACCTTACAACAGGACGGTAAGGTGTTTTTCAATAACAAACCGTGGATTAATCCTGATATAAAGGCCCTCCTTAAGGAGAAGAAGAGGGCCTTTAGATAGGAAATAAGGAGGAGCTGAAGGCTGTTAGAGGGAGCTAAGGAGGAAAATAGGGAGGGGAAGAAAGCTAAGGAAGAAGATGGAGGAAAGCTGCAGCAGAACAAATAGTGGAGTCTGGAAAGGCCTAAAAACCATCTAGGCAAAGAAACAGACTAAGGCTGTGGGAGACCTAAAGTGGGTGAATGATTTGAACCACTACTTTAACAGGTTCAATGAGTCACCTACACCTCCCCTCCCCCAGCCCAGTCCACCCTGCTGCAGTTCCCTCCTCTCCCACTTCAAGACAGTGCCCCCCTCCTCCTCCTCCTTCACCACCTTCAGCACAACAATAGCCCCCCCACTGACATCGACACCTACAGCTCTACCTATGGCTCAGCAGACCCGTCACACAGACAACCCCCTCTGCTCCCTACTCAGCCCTGCCCCCCACCACCCCCTCCTCTGCCTCTGACACACAGCCCCCTGCTCAGTTTGTCCTTAAACACTAGGTGAAGAACAGTTATGAAGATGAACGTGAGGAAGGCTACGGGTCCAGATGGCTCGCTCAGGTCTGGTCTGGAGATGTGTGTGGGTTTTGGAGTTATTCCTGGCCTGAAACTGAGGAAGGTACCAAACTGTGGAGCATCCTGCGTGGTCCTGTGCCCAGCCCCCACCCAAGGACCGAGTAGGCCGGTGGCATTGACTCCCCCTGATGGGCCCTGGGCGCTGGTCCCCACTCTCGCCTGTGGTGGTCTCCTGGCCCCTAGTTGCTATCTGGATTGGGGTGGATGATGCCGTCTTTCCTTGTGGCCGGTTGTTCCCTGGGGGGGAGCATGTGGGTCTGTTTTTGTTTCTCAGTGTTTCACACCTCGCCGCTTTGGGGGAAAACTGGAGTGAGGGGTAGATATCTTTCTGGTTGGTACCTCACCGCCAAGTTGTGAGGCAAGGATTCCCTCCGGTGGGAGTGTGGGGGCCCGAGGGACGGTTCTGGCTGTTCTTCCGTCTCCTGGTTCCTTCCCCCGTCCTGGGCTGTGTTGTTCGTGGCTCTGATGGGGCGAGCGGAGTAAGAGTTCCAGGCTTCGTGGCTGGTGCTGCGGCCCTAGATCAGGGGGAAAATAAAGGTGGTGGTGGTTTGAGGAATCCCCCGGTGTCAGGGCAGAATTGAGATGGTGATCTTATAAATACGGGTGTCACGAAATAAAGGTGGAAACCGCTATAAGAGGCGGGTGTTTGTAGGAGATGAGGTTTGGGTGAGGGGATTTGAAATTTTATGCGGGTGGCTGTATTTTATGGGTGGTTTGTGGGGCAGAGATACGCTGCAGAAGGAAGAGGTGGATAAGATTATCAAAAGGGCGTTGTCGGGTGTCCTGGTAGGAGGTGGTGGGAGAGAGGAGGATGACGGTAGTGTCTCCATGATGGAGAAGGCTCCCCCCCATGAGAGTACCTCGGTCTGGGGTCCAGTGCAGGTGTACCCTAGTGTAGAAGGGGTTAGAGGTCTTTGCGGTGGACTCCACACCGCTGTCAGTGCCAATCAAGCCTCACGGTGGAATGGTTTTAATTTATATTGATATGATGGCACATTTTTCTGTCTTTTTTTTCTTTTCTTTTGTTTTTTTTTTTTTTGTTTGCTGCTGTACGTGTAAATTTCCCCACTGTGGGACTAATAAAGGAATATCTTATCTTATCTCTTATCTTATATGTATAACATCTGAGGAATAAAGTTACTTATTTTATGCCATTTATATTTACGGCATCACGGTATCACGGTATGTCCCTGTAACATCCAACATCATAGTACTACTCTGCCTCTCCGGGAACCATCACCTTAACGTGGTGGAGAGGTTTGTGTGTCCCTATGACCCTGAGGGCTGTGTTGTCTGGAGCCTTGTGCTCCTGGTAGGGTCTCCCATGGCAAATTGGTCTGAGGTGAGGGGCCAGACAAAGAATGGTTCAAAAACCCTATGAATAACTGAGGCAGAGGAGGAGTGACCCAGCCTGGAGGAAGCCCGGGGCCCCCGTCTGGACCCAAGCCCAGATGGAGGGCCTGTGAGCGAGCGCCTGGTGGCCGGGCTTGCCATGGAGCCCGGCCGGGCTCAGCCCGAAAAAGCGACGTGGAAACCCCCTCCTCTCCATCCTGTGGGCCCACCACCCGCAGGAGGAACCACTGGGGTCAGGTGCGCTGTCACATGGGTGGCAGTGAAAGCCAGGGACCTCAACGGACCAGACCTGGGCGGCAGAGGCTGGCTCTAGGGACGTGGAACGTTACCTCTCTGTGGGGGAAGGAGCTGGAGCTTGTGCGGGAGGTGGAGATCTGGTGGGGCTTACCTCTACGCACAGCCTCGGCTCTGGAACCTGGATAGGGGTTGGAATGTATTCTTTGGAGTTGCCCAAGGTGTGAGGCGCCAAGCGGGTGTGGGGATACTCACAAATCCCTGGTTGAGTGCTGCTACGTTGGGGTTTACCCCGGTGGACGAGAGGGTCGCCTCCCTGCGCCTTCGGGTTGTGGGGGGGGAAACTCTGACTGTTGTCTGTGCATATGCACCAAACAGCAGTTCAGAGTATTCAACCTTCTTGGAGACCCTGAATGGAGTCCTGTATGGGGCCCTAGTAGGGGTCTCCATTGTTCTGCTGGGGGACTTCAATGTACACATGGGCAACGATGGAGGTACCTGGAGAGGCGTGATTGGGAGGAATGGCCTACCTGATCTGAACCCGAGCGGTTGTTTGTTATTGGACTTCTGGGGGGGCGGCAGTAGCTCAGTCCGTAAGGACTTGGGTTAGGATGCGGAGGACCCGGATTCAAGTCCCCCATGGACCAAGACCAACTGGTGGCTGGAGAGGTGCCAGTTACCTCCTGGGCACTGCTGAGGTGCCCCTGAGCAAGGCACCAAACCCCCAACTGCTCTGGGCGCTTGTCAGGAGCAGCCCCCTCACTCTGACATCTCTCCATTGACGCATGTATATGTACTGTATGAACAACAGAGTGTAAAACTGAATTTCCCCACTGTGGGACTAATAAAGGACTATCTTTCTTTCTTTTCTTTCTTTCTGTGCTAGCCATGGGTTATCCATAACAAATACCATGTTCAAACATAAGGATGCTCATAAGTGTACTTGGTACCAGAGCACCCTAGGCCGAAGATCGATGAAACGTTTTTGTGATTGTATCATCTAATCTGAAGCCACATGTTTTGGACACTCGGGTGAAGAGAGGGGCAGACCTGTCAACGGATCACCATCTGGTGGTGAGTTGGATCAGAGGGTGGGGGAAGACTCTGGATAGACATGGTAAACCCAAACGTGTAGTGCAGGTGAACTGGGAACGTCTGGAGGAGGCCCCTATCCGAGAGATCTTCAACTCACACCTCCGGCAGAGCTTTTCTAGCATTCCTGTGAAAGCTGGGGGCATTGAACCTGAGTGGGCGATGTTCAAAGCTTCCATTGCTGAAGCTGCGGCAGTGAGCTGTGGCCTGCGGGTCTTAGGTGCCTCAAGGGGCGGTAACCCCTGAACACCGTGGTGGACACCGGTGGTCAGGGAAGCTGTCCGACTGAAGAAGGAGTCCTTCCGGGATATGTTATCTCGGAGGACTCTGGAGGCAGTTGCAAGGTACCGACAGGCCCGTGGGGCAGCAGCCGCTGCCGTAAAGGAGGCAAAGCAGCAGGTGTGGGAGGAGTTCGGAGCAGGCATCATCGGTCTTCGACCTCCAGCACTCACTGGATCGGTTCGCAGCCGAGTGTGAAGCAGCTGGGATGAGGATCACCACCTCAAAATCCGAGGCCATGGTTCTCAGCAGGAAACCGATGGATTGTCTACTCCCAGTAGGGAATGGGTCTTTACCCCAAGTGAAGGAGTTCAAGTACCTCGGGGTCTTGTTCGCGAGTGAGGGAACAATGGAACGTGAGATTGGCCGGAGAATCGGAGCAGCGGGGCGGTATTGCAGTCGCTGCACCGCACTGTTGTGACGAAGAGAGAGTTGAGCCGGAAGGCAAAGCTCTCTATGTACCGGTCAATCTTCGTGCCCACTCTCACCTATGGTCATGAGGGCTGGGTCATGACCGAAAGAACTAGATCGCGAGTACAAGCGGCCAAAATGGGTTTTCTCAGGAGGGTGGCTGGCATCTCCCTTAGAGATAAGGTGAGAAGCTCAGTCATCCATGAGGGACTCGGAGTAGAGCCGCTGCTCCTTTGCGTTGAAAGGAGCCAGTTGAGGTGGTTCAGGCATCTGGTAAGGATGCCTCCTGGGTGCCTCCCTAGGGAGGTGTTCCAGGCACGACCAGCTGGGAGGAGACCCTGGGGAAGACCCAGGACTAGATGGAGAGATTATATCTCCACACTGGCCTGGGAACACCTCGGGATCCCCCAGTCAGAGCTGGTTAATGTGGCCCGGGAAAGGGAAGTTTGGGGTCCCCTGCTGGAGCTGTTGCCCCCGCGACCCGACCCCGGATAAGCAGCTGAAGATGAAGCTGAAGATGAAGTACTACTCTGAGAAGGTAGTCAAGTCAAACAGTATGTACATACAATAAAGAGGCACTTTACTTTAAAAATTAAATAAAATATTATTTGAGCCAACGTTTGCATGTAAACTATTAATCACTTAATCATCAAGTTCGATACAGTGTTTTTGAGAACCAATACAGTATCATAAAACCAAATATTGCATAACTCAATATATTCCACCCCTAAAATACACAGTTCCCTCCAGAACTACTGAACACTGAGTCCAGCTCCTTTATTTCTGCTGATCACTGAACCATGCTATTGCTATTGTGGAGGAGTATAAATACTTGGGCGTTTACATCGACAACGGACTGAACTGGAGGACCAACACTGATGCTGTATACAAGAAGGGGATGAGCCACCTCTACTTCCTGAGGAAGTTCAGATCCTTCGATGTGTGCAGCAAAATGCTGGAGATCTTCTACCAGTCCGTTGTAGCCAGCGTCCTGTACTCTGCTGTGGTCTGCTGGGGGAGCAGCACCCTCTACTCTGCTGTGGTCTGCTGGGAGACCAGCACCCTGTACTGGGCTGTGGTCTGCTGGGGGAGCAGCACCCTGTACTCTGCTGTGGTCTGCTGGGGGAGCAGCACCCTGTAATCTGCTGTGGTCTGCTGGGGGAGCTGCATCGGAGCCGGCGACGCCAACAGACTGAACAAGCTGATCAGGAAGGCCAGCTCTGTGATTGGCTGCAAAATGGACACTTTTGAGGCTGTGGTGGAAAGGAGGACTATGAACAAGCTGTTGTCTACTCTGGACAATCCAGACCACCCACTTCACCCGGTACTGGAGCGACAGCGGAGCAGCTTCTCAAACACACTGGTTCAGCTCCGCTGTCACAAGGACAGATACAGGAAATCTGTCCTGCCAAAAGCTATCAAGCTGTTCAACACATCACCTCTGGCTGGAAGAGAGCTCTCTGCTCCCCCTGACATCTAACACTGCTAACCCTAACACTAACACTAACCCTAACACTAACCCTAACCCTAACCCTAAAACTAACCCAAACCCTAACACTAACCCTAACACTAACACTAACCCTAACCCTAACCCTAACACTAACCCAAACCCTAACACTAACCCTAACACTAACCCTAAAACTAACCCAAACCCTAACACTAACCCTAACACTAACACTAACCCTAACACTAACCCTAACCCTAACACTAACCCTAACCCTAACCCTAACACTAACACTAACACTAACCTCTGGCTGGCAGAGAGCTCTCTGCTCCCCCTGACATCTGACATTGCACAATTTAACTTTAGCATCTGCACTACTACTACTAGAGTGTTATTCTTTATTTCTTCTATATTTTTTATATTTAGTGTGTAATAGACCCCCAGCTAATTGTTGGTCAGGTGTATCATATAGCATTATACAGTGTTGTTATATTGTGTATTGTTGTGTATATTGTATTATATTATTATACCACATCTCTATATGTCTATTTCTACTTATATTATATTATATATATCATACATACATATCATGTTATGTTATACAACATTACATTATATACTATATCATTATATCATATCATTTTATTTTATTATTTATTATTTTATTATCTTATTATTATTATTATTATTATAGTGTATAATGTTTACATTTCTTAGAATTAGATTAGTTTATAACAAGATTCTCTGTATATACTTCACACTTCGTTTAAAGCTAAAGGCACAGTGGAAACGCTACCTGAGCGTGGTAGAAAGAGGTTACTGTCTGCTACTGCTGTGCGATACCTGAGGCGAAAGGTGGAGAAAAATCCCCGGGTGACAGCTGAGGAACTACGACAGGACATGTCAAAGGGAGGTATTCAGGTTTCTGCCCAGACAATAAGACGCACACTGCCAAATGATGGCTTCCATGCAAGAACTCCCAGACGCACAAGAAGAGTCGACTCCAGTAGGCCAAAAACCATGTGGACAAACCACAAAGGTTTTGGGATACTGTTCTCTGGAGTGATGAGACCAAACTGGAGCTTTTTGGGCCGATGGATCAACGGTACGTGTGGAGGAGAAAGAATGATGCCTATAAAGAAAAGACCACCCTGCCTACTGTGAAGCACGGTGGGGGGTCAGTCATGCTCTGGGGTTGTTTTGCTTCTTCAGGTTCAGGGAATCTTCAGCGTGTGCAGGTATTATGAATTCAGTTCACTACCAGGACATCTTGGATGCAAATGTCATGCAGTCAGTGACAAAGCTGAGGCTTGGGAGACGTTGGACCTTCCAACAGGACAATGATCCTAAGCATACCTCCAAATCTACCACAGCTTGGTGGCAAAAGAAGGGCTGGAAGATTCTGGAGTGGCCATCGCAACCACCAGACTTAAATCCCATTGATCTTTGGTGGGACTTGAAGAAGGCAGCTGCAGCACGCAAGCCAAAAAATGTGAATGAACTGGAGGCCTTTGCCCATGAGGGACAAAGATACCTGTGGATCGCTGCAAGAAACTTGTGTCAAACTATGCTTCACGTCTAAAGGATGTTATTGTTGCAAAAGGATGTTGTACTAAGTACTAAAGTTGTACATACCTGAGGGGTTGAATCATTTTGTCAACAAAGTAATCACAGAAAGGCCATTAATTGGAATATTACAAACATTTTTGTTGTAATTTCAGTTGTATTTGTCTATTTGACATGTCATTATTTAATGTGATTATAAACAAGATGAAAAATAAATGTCAAACTTGCAAAAACACTTATCTACTGTGGAGGCTGAATAATTTTGAGCACAACTGTACATACTATCCAACGATCCATCTATCCATCCATCCATCCATCATCCATCCATCCATCATCCATCCATCATTCATCCATCCATCATCCATCCATCCATCATCCATCCATCATCCATCCATCCATCATCCATCCATCCATCATCCATCCATCATTCATCCATCCATCCATCATTCATCATCCATCATCCATCCATCCATCCATACATCCATACATCCATCATCCATCCATCCATCCATCCATACATCCATCATCTGTAAGTGCTTATCCTATTCAGGGTCTCGGGGGGGGTGGAGCTGATCCCAGCTGACATCAGGTGAAGGCAGGTTCACCTGGACAGGTCTCCAGACCCCATTCACGCCTACAGGACGTTTAGAGTCATCATTTAACTTGCATGTCTTTGGACTGTGGGAGGAAACCGGAGAACCCGGAGAAAACCAACACTCACACTGGGAGAACACAGAAGGAGCCCAGGCCAGGTTTGGCCCTGCGACCCTCTAGCTGGGAGGTGACAGTGTTAACCACACCTACTACCACACCTGAAAACTTAGATCCCGGGCTCCGGGCTCTGGGCTTCGGTGTCCATCACACATGCATGTTTGTTCATGGCTTACCAGCTCCTGTCGAGTCCCACTGTTGAGATCTAGTGAGACCCGCCAGAATATGCTGAATTTCTCCTCACCCTTCACACTGAACTCAGGCCCTCTACACATTCTTCCCTCACTTGCGTCCTCTGGCAGCCCACTCTACTCTATCAGAACTTCCACAGTGCTGGTGTTCAACAAGGTCCGATTCCTTGTTTTGTTTTGTGAGGTGTTGGTTGGTTGTCAGGAATAACACAGCAGCTACACTCATGCATCCTAACAGCACTGCCTGCCTGTCCGTACTCTCCCCACTTCGTCTAGTCTCGTCCGGTCTATCGTTTGTTTCCCCCTCAGTTCACTGTGGTGCAGCACTGCCCTCTCTGGCACAGGTTAGGTAAATCTAATAAAGAATGACAGCTTAGTTTCCAGAGAGGGCCGGTGATGGTCACACATGCATAAAATATTAAGACATCTTACTGCAAGACTAAAATATTCATCAATCTCATAAAAGGCTGACACCGCCCACTGTGGTGTTAATCCATTAGAATAAATGCAGACAAAAAAAAAAAAAAAAACTTAGATCCCATGACCATTCACGCATACGGGGCATGTGCTGGCGTAAACAGGAAGCAGCGCTGGATGCAGGAACTGATGCAAAGTGCTTGAATAACAGCCTGTAGGCAGCATTAGAAAATGCAGAAGTGCACAACAGCTGCTAGCAGAGACAACAAGGTCAGCAGCGCTTGTAACTCCTTATCCATGCTGAAATTAACTGCCGGTGATTGAGGCTGATCGTTTGTTTTCTTCCAGACAAGTTTAGGTGATGGGCGCGATGAATGACTAAAAGACCCAGTCAAGAATCAAATACTGGTGTCCATTTCTGTCCGTCCACAGTAAAATACAACCGGGAGCTTCAAAAGTAAAACAGGCTCATCAGCGTTTTCAAATGTCTACTTCAGGGGCTTAGTAGTGAGGATACTTGGCATAAACGTGGCAAAAGTTATGGAACATCATAACACCAGTCACGTAATCGATTAATCACAGCGCTCCAAAACTGTACGATCCTGCCACGAGGAAACCAAAGACCATAACTGCTGCAGTCGCTTGGTGTTAATGGACGACTCAGTGAATCCCTGGTGTGGTGTGAATGCAGCCTTTGTGTGTATTGACTCACCAGTCCCCACCAGAGGGCATCCGCATACGTCTCAAACTGCTCGTTGTCCTCTTTTTCTGCCAAATAAACAAGAAAACTGGCCAGAATGAGACACAGGAAGCCGATATACCAGGCAGTGATCAACTCCTGCAGAGGGAGAGAGACACCAGACAGAGTCAGAGGTTAGACTGGACAAGTAATCAATAACTCCCATCGATACAATCCAGGATCAATAAAACGATCAGATGTCAAGCTCCCTGTCAGGAAAATGATACCAGTAAACCAATACTGCTGACACAGCGAAACACAGTGAACCAGCTGAAACGTCGGCCGATCAGAGGCAGTCGTGTGTTTGCACAGTTATCGAGCAGCTGGAGCTGATTGGGACTGCTGGGCAATAGAACCGGGCCTCTGAACCGGGCCGCTCGGACTGTTCAAATTGTCTCATGCTTTATACATGAAAATAATCAAACAAATAATCTGCAGATTGATAAAGAATGAGAGTAGTGGTTAGTGCAGGTCAGACACACAGACAGATGGGTATTTCCCAGGTTACCTTGCTGTGGGCGTAGACAACCGATCCCAGAAGTTTCCAGGTTCCTCCCCGTCGGTCCATCCGGATCATCCTCAGAATCTGAAGGAAACGAAGTGACCTGATGGCTGAAGTGGCGAAGACGTTCCCCTGAGTCCCTGCAGCCAACACTGAGATGGAGGCTATCAGCACCATGATGTCTGCAGAGAGGCCCATGACAAGATAAGATAAGATAAGATAATCCTTTATTAGTCCCACAATGGAGAAATTCACAAACGTATACATACATAACGGACACAACGCCTCCCATCAGTCAACCGTTTCAAGCTTTTCTTACAGCCGGCTGCTCCCGCTGAGCTACCTGCACACTCACCTGTCGGGCGCTAAATGAAGTGTTGTTAAAGCTAGGGTTGGTAATTTTCAGTTTCTTTCTGCGATAGGTTTCCATTCCTAATGATAATTGTAATCTTTGGGATGGGCTGTGCAGCTACTTTGGGGTTTTAGTTCAGATCATTTTTAAAACTAAGATTACAAACCCTGGCCTGACCGCAGATCTGAGAGTAAATGAAGTGTTGGTGAAGTCATCAGACTCACCAATGACACAGAAGGGTTTTCTGGCGAATTTGAGTCGTCCTCTCCATCCTCTGTACCGACAACAGCAACCTGCAGCCCAGATCCTCACCATGTACTCCACCCCGAACACCACGATGGTTACCACTTCCTGTTACACAGCACACTGTTAGAAACCAAGACTGGGTCCAAAATCACCCCAGTCTTACCAAGTCTGTCCACTCACTATCTAGAGACTCCTATACAGACAACTATATAGTGAGAAAAAAACACTGTCCCACACTCACTCAGCGTCAGCCAGTGGACCATTCATTAAATATACACACATACATTTCTGTAATAAACACATACTATAAGACATAAAATGCTCTGAGTAGTATGTAACTTGTGTTACTTGGATTTCTGCATTAATTGGTATATAATAAATACTGAAAAATAGGTGTATATAGTGTTAAAATAGAGGTTACGTCTGAGTCTGGGTTAGGGTCAGGGCTAGGGTTAGGGTTAGGGGTTGGGGCTAGGGGTTAGGGTTAGGGTTAGGGTTAGGGTTAGGGGTTGGGGTTGGGGCTAGGGGTTAGGGTTAGGGTTAGGGGTTGGGGCTAGGTGTTCAGGTTAGCCAAATTTAATACACCTGAGACCTTGTAACTCTAACAGGTCACAATACACCAGGGAGGGAAAATGGCTAATTGGGCCCAATTCGGACATTTTTGCTTCGGGGTGAACTTGCATTTGTTGCCAGCGGTTTAGACATGAATGGCTGTGTAAATTTATATGTTATATATGTTATTTTATGTTATACAGGCTGTACACCGACTACTTCACATGGTACCGAAGAGGCATTTCTTCAGTGCCGTCCCATGAAAAGATATAATTAAATATCTGCAGAAATGTGAGGGTAGTAGTTTTTCCAGCAGATTCCAGGAACCACATCTGAAGCCTCAGTCCAGAAGAGGACAGTCCGAGGAACAGCTAAGATACTGAAGAACCCTCAGACTCCAGGACTCTGGTAGAGGACCAAGCTGGAGACGGACATTTTTCATCATGAATTTGTCTCAATCATGCCATTTCCTCTCCTCTTGTCCAGCTACCTTTTTTCTCCTCAACGCAATGCATGATGGTATATCTTTCCTGCATAGTGGTTGTACCAGAGAATGTATATTGCCAAGATGTGAAAGTTAATATCAGCGCCCAACAGCAAAGCTACCCATCTGCCATTTTGGACTTCTAGTGACGACCAGATGCCGTAACGTCCACCTACACAGTCACATAAACGTAAAACTATTAATTCTCATCTGTTGTCATATTCTACCAAAATGGCCTGCGCTGAACAATACAACAGTAAAAATATAACAAGCATTTTCAGTCCAAAATGGCAGCAGCGGCTATTGTCAAAAAACACTGGAGTACCATCTCTTTGCATCTATGCTCTTTGGTTGTACACTACTTATCACAGTGCATTATGGGATACTTTGAGTCTACTATATAGGGTATAACAATTGTCCCTATACATTCGGACAGAACTCACTATATAGTGAATAGTGAGTGATTTCAGACATAGTCCATCTAATCATTACTGATTAATCTGCTGAGTCAGAAAAGAGTCAAATGGCAACAACGAGGTCCCCGCCAGAACCCGAGCTGCACGAGGTCCCCGTCAGAACCCGAGCTGCACGAGGTCCCCGCCAGAACCCGAGCTCCACGAGGTCCCCGCCAGAACCCGAGCTGCACGAGGTCCCCGTCAGAACCCGAGCTGCCGTCCAGCCAACAGTGTGACCGAACAGACTGAACAGCCGTCGCCAGTCCAGGCTACTGCTAACTGACCATCAGGTCCGAAATCTGTCGGATCGAACTGGAGACAGGCCACACGAATAAAACACAACCAGCTGGAGTGAAGTCAAAGATACACTAAAGGTTATCGTGATTTACGTTTGAAAACATCATCAAACGACAGAACGTCAGAGAACACGTTGTGTTCGGCTGCTGAGTGCTGAGTCCCGGAGACATTTACCAGGATGTAGAGAGCGTCCTCTGAACTCTTCTCATACTCTTTGATGGTGGAGAACACAGACAGAACCAGACAGGAGAACACCAGCAGGAACCTGAACAGAGAACACTCATTATACACACGACTCTCTGGTCCTCCTTCACTCAGGTTTCTGAAGGCCGATCTCAGATGGAGGATTGAGACTGTGACACCTGACCTGAGAGCAGATTGCAGTTAACTTATCTATCAATCTAATCAATAATCAGGAAGTTATTGCTTCAGATTGATCATAGTTATGATTTCTGTAACCAATACTATCAGTATGTCCTGTAACAATAAGGTTGCGAAGATCTTGAGGGAGTGCTTTGCTTTCACCCATCATGAGATGTTTCCTGTGTGACACCTTGGTACAGAGAAGCCTTGTAACTGGGACTGAACCAGCTGGGACTGAACCAGCTGGGACTGAACCAACTGGGACTGAACCAACTGGGACTGAACCAACTGGGACTGAACCAGCTGGGACTGAACCAACTGGGACTGAACCATCTGGGACTGAACCAACTGGGACTGAAGCAGCTGGGACTGAACCAACTGGGACTAAACCAACTGGGACTGAACCAGCTGGGACTGATCCAGCTGGGACTGAACCAACTGGGACTGAACCAACTGGGGCTGAAGCAGCTGGGACTGAAGCAGCTGGGACTGAACCAACTGGGACTGAACTGAACCAGCTGGGACTGAACTAAACCAGCTGGGACTGAACTGAACCAGCTGGGACTGAACTAAATCAGCTGGGACTGAACCAGCTGGGACTGAACTGAACCAGCTGGGACTGAACCAGCTGGGACTAACTTTCAGTGGCGCAGGACTGCTTTCTAATTCCTGATAGATTTCAGCTGGTGTCTTGCTTTCCTTTGCACCTCCCTTTATTCATGTGTTTAATACTTTTCCCAGTGTCATTTCAGATTATTACACACAACTTAATTTATGACATGTATGATCTGATTTCTTTGTGTGGATTGTGCAGGTTGTTTCTGACATTTGGTGAATGTTTCATTGTAATTGCCCAAACCAGCGAGTTGGGAAAACCGTCACCAGGTGGTTCAGGTTAGGCCTTGATCTGGAATAGTTAAGGTTAGGCCTTGATCTGTAATAGGTAAGGTTAGGCATTGAGGTGGAACAGTTAAGGTTAGGCATTGATCTGGAATAGTTAAGTTTAGGCCTTGATCTGGAATAGTTAAGGTTAGGCATTGATCTGGAATAGTTAAGGTTAGGCATTGATCTGGAATAGTTAAGGTTAGGCATTGAGGTGGAACAGTTAAGGTTAGGCATTGAGGTGGAAAAGTTAAGTTTAGGCCTTGATCTGGAATAGCTAAGGTTAGGCCTTGATCTGGAATAGTTAAGGTTAGGCATTGAGGTGGAATAGTTAAGGTTAGGCCTTGATCTGGAATAGTTAAAGTTTGGCATTGAGGTGGAATAGTTAAGGTTAGGCCTTGATCTGGAATAGTTAAGGTTAGGCCTTGATCTGGAATCGTTAAGGTTAGGCCTTGATCTGGAATAGTTAAGGTTAGGCCTTGATCTGGAATAGTTAAGGTTAGGCCTTGATCTGGAATAGTTAAGGTTAGGCCTTGATCTGGAATAGTTAAGGTTAGGCATTGAGGTGGAATAGTTAAGGTTAGGCCTTGATCTGGAATAGTTAAGGTTAGGCCTTGATCTGGAATAGTTAAGGTTAGGCCTTGATCTGGAATAGTTAAGGTTAGGCATTGATCTGGAATAGTTAAGGTTAGGCCTTGATCTGGAATAGTTAAGGTTAGGCCTTGATCTGGAATAGTTAAGGTTAGGCATTGAGGTGGAATAGTTAAGGTTAGGCCTTGATCTGGAATAGCTAAGGTTAGGCATTGAGGTGGAATAGTTAGACAGACAGGTAGATAGACAGACAGACAGGCAGACAGACAGGCAGACAGACAGGTAGACAAACAGGCAGACAGACAGGCAGACAGACAGACAGGTAGACAGACAGGTGTACAGACAGGCAGACAGACAGGCAGACAGACAGGTGTACAGACAGGCAGACAGACAGGTAGACAAACAAGCAGACAGACAGGCAGACAGACAGACAGTCAGACAGACAGGCAGACAGACAGACAGACAGACAGACAGGTGTACAGACAGGTGTACAGACAGATGGACAGGCAGACAGACAGGTAGACAGACAGGTGTACAGACAGACAGACAGACAGGCAGACAGACAGGCAGGCAGACAGACAGGCAGGCAGACAGGTGTACAGACAGGCAGACAGACAGGCAGGCAGACAGACTGGTAGACAGACAGGTGCACAGACAGGCAGACAGACAGGTAAACAGGCAGACAAACAGGTAGACAGACAGGTGTACAGACAGGCAGACAGACAGGCAGACAGACAGGTGTACAGACAGGCAGACAGACAGGTAGACAGACAGGTGTACAGACAGGCAGACAGACAGGTGTACAGACAGATGGACAGACAGGTAGACAGACAGACAGGCAGACAGACAGACAGTCAGGCAGACAGGCAGGCAGACAGACAGGTAGACAGACAGGTGTACAGACAGGCAGACAGACAGGCAGGCAGACAGACTGGTAGACAGACAGGTGCACAGACAGGCAGACAGACAGATGGACAGGTAGACAGACAGGTGTACAGACAGGCAGACAGACAGACAGGCAGACAGACAGGCAGGCAGGCAGACAGACAGGTAGACAGACAGGTGTACAGACAGGCAGGCAGACAGACTGGTAGACAGACAGGTGCACAGACAGGCAGACAGACAGGCAGACAGGCAGACAGACAGGTAGACAGACAGGTGTACAGACAGGCAGACAGACAGGTGTACAGACAGGTGTACAGACAGATGGACAGGTAGACAGACAGGTGTACAGACAGGCAGACAGACAGACAGGCAGACAGACAGACAGACAGGCAGACAGACAGACAGGCAGACAGACAGGCAGGCAGGCAGACAGACAGGTAGACAGACAGGTGTACAGACAGGCAGGCAGACAGACTGGTAGACAGACAGGTGCACAGACAGGCAGACAGACAGGCAGACAGACAGGTAGACAGACAGGTGTACAGACAGGCAGACAGACAGGCAGACAGACAGGTGTACAGACAGATGGACAGACAGGTAGACAGACAGACAGGCAGACAGTAGGCAGACAGACAGGTAGACAGACAGGTGTACAGACAGGCAGACAGACAGGCAGACAGACAGGTGTACAGACAGATGGACAGACAGGTAGACAGACAGACAGGCAGACAGACACAGGCAGACAGACAGGCAGACAGACAGGTATTTACACATAGGCGTGGTAGATGAAGGCCCATCCTCGAGGTCTCTCCAGGACGTTGTACAGGAAGTTCTGCAGTCGTCTGTACAGGGCGTTTCGTTTCGGAGGTTTCTTTCCTCCCGATACGCTGCTGCGCTGCCGTCGAGGACCCTCCTCCCCACCTGAGCACAGGTACATTCACTGATTCACACCGACACATCAGGACGTCGGTTCCACGCAACCGAAAAACAGAAGGTGAGAAGCATGCTGGAATCACGTTTGGCATTTTAGCTTGAAAGACACGTGAAGATGAACATCGTACACTCCTTTATCTATGATTAGTAGGCCTCCCCTTCCTCCTTTGGGCTTAATCAACTACGAGCTTTAGACGATTACTCATTTTTATATTATAACTATACATTTATTTCCAGGTAACTTACGAGCAGGTTTGGTAAACACAAGATTTAAAATGGCGTTTTAATTTGATTCTTTATAGAGAAAGTCAGTTTTCACCGGTCGTCTCTGCCAAGATGGCCGCCACAAACCTGTGGACGCTGACACAGCTCGACGCTGAGCGCCCGCTGTGATTGGCTGCAGCTCCAGAAGGGAATTTCAAATTCATTCATTCCTTTAACGTTTCAGGAAATCTCAAACAAGATGAATGGTGACCATGAAACATTTGACTGGGAGTAAAGCGAGGAAGTACTCATCCCATAAACCGCGACACCTGGCAGACCGCTGCCTGGGGAAGCTTCTGACCAGCTGTTAAAGATAAGATAAGATAAGATATTCCTTTATTAGTCCCACAGTGGAGAAATTTACACTCACCTCAATTTAAAACTCAATTTAAACTCACTGCTGCTGACTGAGACCGACTCAGCAGCGCCGAGGCTTATTTCTCTCACATGTTTCAGAAACATTTCTGTTCTACACTACTTTCATAAAATAAAATGATCTGCCAGTTTGGTCTCATTTGAAGTTGTAGCGTTATTGCATTGAGCAGATTAACAATTAATCATTAATTAATATCAAGATTCATATTCACAATTAATAATCCCACATTATTGATTATAAGACACAAATTATCATAAAATATGAAGGAAAGTGGTGACACTCAACTTCAGATATTACCCTCAGTTAACTTCAGTATCAGGATTTACTCAGGGCTCCACCCAGTTTTATAAAAACAGGGAAAATAATTAAATTTGATATTAATCAGTGGCGTGTCATAATCTCATGGTTGCTATGGAGTTCTTGGCCTGGTGAACAGTGATTTGAATAGTTAGTAGTAGTAACCAATGAAGTGTTTATTTACCTAACTACTGGACTACACTACGAACAGAATATCAGTGAATGAATGATAAAACAGTGATAGAACCGAAGGAAAGGAAAACAGCAAATACAAATGATGAACAGATCAATTAGTCAATTAGTAAATTAATTAATTAATTAATTAGTTTTGGTATTAATATACCATTCAAACAACAGAGTTTAAGAAGCAGCAGGAAGACTGAGGATCAGTTTCAGGTTCTAAACTTAGACCTGGTCTAATTCAGGTTTAGAGTTTGAGGATAGATTCTCTAATTCTTGCTGTGTCTGAGTTATTAGTTGACTATGAGTTGACTATGAATTGGTTCATCAGTCTAGTCATCAGACTCTTTCTCCTCTGAGGATACACCTATCCATCAGCCTCTCTGAGTAGATGCTAGATGGAGGTTGTGCTGTCTGGAGCAGAGCGGCAGCAGCTTCTGTCTGGACCAGTCTGGATCTTCTGGATCCAACGGAGCGACCCGGATTGAGGCGTTTCTCTCCTCACTGGCTCTCTTTGGTTCCTCGGACTCCCTCGTTTTTGGATGGCTGGCGTGTCACCTCGATGCATGTTTCCATCTTCGTCTCTCTCTGTCTGGTGAGGCATCTCTGTGCCATTTCTTCAGACCCCCCCTCCTCGGAGCTGGATGGGTCACTGGATTCAAAGATTCTGGACCTAAAGTCTTTCTTTAAGTCCCTCTTCACCATGGCTGAGATTCACCAGCAGGTAGATCCAGCGGAGCTGCTTCAGGCTTCAGCAGCTGTTTCAGCCGTCAGGGCAGAGCGGCAACATAATAAATAAATAGGTCTCAGACAAGAGAGAGACAGCGTAGCAGGACAGCATTCGGTTCTTCAGCCGGACCGGATCAAGTCCAAAGGTTCAGAGCCTCCTTTCAGGTAGACTGGGTGCCGGTATCAGCTGGGTTTGAGGTGTCGGACCTGAGTCCTTGGAGAGCTGGTGTCCTTGGAGTGTCCCCCCACCCCCAATCCTCCTGTGGTTTATGGGTCCAAGGAGGGGGACGCAGAGGGGCACAGCTCTAAGAGCTGAACCACCCCGTGGAGCCTGAAGCCCCAGAAAGACCCCCTAGACTAGCTGTGTGAATGTGATAATATGAATCAATCAATCACATCACAGATGAGACCTGGAAACAGATTGATTATCAGGAAATTAGTTCTATAGGTTCTGATCACATGTAATAATATGAATCAATATATGTATGGATCACAGTCAACATAAAATGGTGTAATATACTTCAACTACTGTAGATTCACATATATATCAAATATAACATTAACTAGGCGTTAGTGTGCACCCAGCTTTATGTTTCAGATCACCTATAAATTGGTGAATAAGATACAGATGTAAAGTATTGATGACAGATATAATGACCTGATTTGGTCTAAAACCAGCAGCTACTTTAACTTCTTTGGTTGAATTCATGTCACCAGCTTCCTGCCACTAGAACATGTTAGTGAAGCATCAATAAAGCATTAATAAAGCTTCATCTTATCTTATCTTATCTTATCTTACACATCAGCTCATGTCCACTGTAATGTCAGAACCAGATTGTTCTGCCTCCATCATGTGTCTGTGTTTCACCACTTCTCTGCCAGAGAAAGACCAGGTCTCTGACCTCAGAAACCTTCATCTGGTCAGGACCAGACTGGGTCGGTATCTGGTGAGATTCACCAGGCTGGTTGGAAATGAAGAGTCTCACCACTTAGAGCCCTGAGAGGTCAAACAATCAGTTTCTGGAAGGATTCATCAATATTTTCATGATCACATTTCATATTCTTCATCTGTCAGTCATCATCCGCTACAAACTGATCCTCAGTCTTCCTGCTGCTTCTTAAACTATTTGTTGTTTGAATGGTATATTAATACCAAAACTAAATTTAGTTGATAGACAAGTATTAATCCAATCAGAGAGATATCAATCACTGAATTGATCTGGTCATCTTTAATTTGTTTGATCCGTGAATGTTCATTATTTGTCTTTGCTGTATTCCTTTAATTATTCTTTATTCGATTTTATCATTATTTTATCATCCATTCACTGATATTCTGTTATTATTGGAGTCACATAGTCAAATAATTAATTAATGAATTCATTTAATAATTAATACAGAACTTGGGTATTTGTATGAAGTACTGGTTGGTACTCGGTTAACTGGATAATATCTGAAGTGTCACCACTTTCCTTCATATTTTATGATCATTTGTGTCTAATAATAATTTGGGATTATTAATTGTAAATATGTATTTTGATATTAATTAATGATTAACTTAACTAGGGCTGTACGGTTAGTGCTGTTGCCTCACAGCTAGAGGGTCGCAGGTTCGATTCCGGCTTGGGACTCCTCTGTGTGGAGTCTGCATGTTAGTGTGGGTTTTCTCCAGGTTCTCAGGTTTCCTCCCACAGACCTGCAAGTTACAGTTGTGTTCAAAATTATTCAGCCTCCACAGTAGAGAAGTGTTTTTGCAAGTTTGACAATTATTTTTCATCTTGTTTATAATCACATTAAATAATGACATGTCAAATAGACAAATACAACTGAAATTACAAAAATATTTTTTTGGGATATTCCAATTAATGGCCTTTCTGTGATTACCTCATTGACAAAATGATTCCACCCCCCTAGTCCACCACTCTGAAGAACAGAGGTTTCCATCAGGTGTTGTCAAACAGCTGATGAAAACACCTGTAGATGTGAACGAACCCTAATGAGCAGCAATTAAGCAGATTTAAAAGGACTGTGACACATGGCTCTTCTTGGCAGTTAATGACATCTTTGCAACATGGTGAAGTCCAAGGAATGGTCAAAAAAGTTCAGAGAGGAGGAGCAAGGATATGGATATAAAAAGATGACAAAGAAGCTAAACATTTCAAGAGGCACAACTGGGAGCATAGTCCTCAAGTTTAAAGCTAAAGGCACAGTGGAAACGCTACCTGGGCGTGGTAGAAAGAGGTTACTGTCTGCTACTGCTGTGCCATACCTGAGGCGAAAGGTGGAGAAAAATCCCGGGTGACAGCTGAGGAACTACGACAGGACATGTCAAAGGGAGGTATTCAGGTTTCTGCCCAGACAATAAGACGCACACTGCCAAATGATGGCTTCCATGCAAGAACTCCCAGACGCACAAGAAGAGTCGACTCCAGTAGGCCAGAAACCATGGAGTTCGCCATCGCAACCACCAGACTTAAATCCCATTGATCTTTGGTGGGACTTGAAGAAGGCAGTTGCAGCACGCAAGCCAAAAAATGTGAATGAACTGGAGGCCTTTGCCCATGAGGGACAAAGATACCTGTGGATCGCTGCAAGAAACTTGTGTCAAACTATGCTTCACGTCTAAAGGATGTTATTGTTGCAGAAGGATGTTGTACTAAGTACTAAAGTTGTACATACCTGAGGGGTTGAATCATTTTGTCAACGAAGTAATCACAGAAAGGCCATTAATTGGTATATTACAAACATTTTTGTTGTAATTTCAGTGGTATTTGTCTATTTGACATGTCATTATTTAATGTGATTATAAACAAGATGAAAAATAAATGTCAAACTTGCAAAAACACTTATCTACTGTGGAGGCTGAATAATTTTGAACACAACTGTAACTGATGACTCTAAACGTCCTGTAGGTGTGAATGGTGTCTGTCTCTATGTGTCCTCTGATGGACTGGAGACCTGTCCAGGTGAACCCACCTTCACCCAGCTGGGATCAGGTCCAGACCCCCGAGACCCCTAACGGGATAAGAGGTTGAAGATGGATGGATAGATAGATGGATGGATGGATGGATGGATGGATTGATGGATGGGTGGATGGACGGATGGATGGATGGGTGGACGGACGGGTGGATGGATGGATGGATGGATGGATGGATGGATGGATGGGTGGACGGATGGATGGATGGATGGATGGGTGGACGGACGGGTGGATGGATGGATAGATGGATGGATGGGTGGACGGACGGGTGGATGGATGGATGGATGGATGGGTGGACGGACGGATGGATGGATGGGTGGATGGACGGATGGATGGGTGGGTGGACGGACGGGTGGATGGATGGATGGATGGATGGGTGGAGAGGACGGACGGATGGATGGATGGGTGGACGGACGGGTGGATGGATGGGTGGACGGACGGATGGATGGATGGATGGGTGGAGAGGACGGATAGATGGACGGATGGATGAGTGGATGGATGGGTGGACGGACGGGTGGATGGATAGATGGGTGGACAGACAGACAGACGGATGGATGGATGGATGGATGGATGGATGGACTATTGATTAATTGTTAATCTGCTTGATGCAGTAATGCTTCAGTGGAGTGGAAGGGGGGTAGGTGGATCTTATCTTAATAGCCCTAATAAAGTTATCTTATCTTATCTTGTCTTATCCTAATAACCCTAAAAAAGATATCTTATCTTATCTTACCTTGACTTAATAGCCCAAATAGTTGTCTTATCTTAATAACCCTAATTAAAAACATCTTATCTTACCTTAACTTAATAGCCCTAAAAAAGATATCTTATCTTATGTTGATAGCCCTAATAAATATATCTTATCTTAATAGCCCTAATAAATATATCTTATCTTGATAGCCCTAATAAATATATCTTATCTTAATAGCCCAAATAAAGTTATCTTATCTTATCTTACCTTGACTTAACAGTCCAAGTAAAGATATCTTATCTTATCATAATAGTTCTAATAAAGATATATTATCTTATCTTATCTTAATAGCCCTAAAAAAGATATCATATCTTTTCACTGGATCTTCCTGTTCTCACTGGAACCTCCTGTTCTCTCTGGATCTTCCTGTTCTCACTGGATCCTCCTTTTCTCTCTGGATCTTCCTGTTCTCACTGGATCCTCCTGTTCTCTCGGGATCCTCCTGTTCTCTCTGGATCCTCCTGTTCTCTCTGGATCCTCCTGTTCTCTCGGGATCCTCCTGTTCTCACTGGAACCACCTGTTCTCTCTGGATCCTCCTGTTCTCTCTGGATCTTCCTGTTCTCACTGGAAACTCCTGTTCTCACTGGAACCTCCTGTTCTCACTAGGAACTCCTGTTCTCTCTGGAACCTTCTGTTCTCTCGGGATCCTCCTGTTCTCACTGGGAACTCCTGTTCTCTCTGGATCCTCCTGTTCTCTCTGGATCTTCCTGTTCTCACTGGAAACTCCTGTTCTCACTGGAACCTCCTGTTCTCACTAGGAACTCCTGTTCTCTCTGGATCCTCCTGTTCTCTCTGGATCTTCCTGTTCTCACTGGAACCTCCTTTTCTCTCTGGATCTTCCTGTTCTCACTGGAACCTTCTGTTCTCTCGGGATCCTCCTGTTCTCACTGGGAACTCCTGTTCTCTCTGGATCCTCCTGTTCTCTCTGGATCTTCCTGTTCTCACTGGAAACTCCTGTTCTCACTGGAACCTCCTGTTCTCACTAGGAACTCCTGTTCTCTCTGGATCCTCCTGTTCTCTCTGGATCTTCCTGTTCTCACTGGAAACTCCTGTTCTCACTGGAACCTCCTGTTCTCACTAGGAACTCCTGTTCTCTCTGGATCCTCCTGTTCTCTCGGGATCCTCCTGTTCTCACTGGGAACTCCTGTTCTCTCTGGATCCTCATGTTCTCTCTGGATCTTCCTGTTCTCACTGGATCCTCTTGTTCTCACTGGATCCTCCTTTTCTCTCTGGATCTTCCTGTTCTCACTGGAACCTCCTGTTCTCGCTGGATCCTCCTGTTCTCTCTGGATCTTCCTGTTCTCACTGGAACCTCCTGTTCTCGCTGGAACCTCCTGTTCTCTCTGGATCCTCCTGTTCTCACTGGATCTTCCTGTTCTCACTGGAAGCTCCTGTTCTCTCTGGATCCTCCTGTTCTCACTGGAAACTCCTGTTCTCTCTGGATCCTCCTGTTCTCACTGGATCTTCCTGTTCTCACTGGAAGCTCCTGTTCTCTCTGGATCCTCGTGTTCTCACTGGATCCTCCTGTTCTCACTGGATCTTCCTGTTCTCACTGGAAGCTCCTGTTCTCTCTGGATCCTCCTGTTCTCACTGGAACCTCCTGTTCTCTCTGGATCCTCCTGTTCTCACTGGATCTTCCTGTTCTCACTAGGAACTCCTGTTCTCTCTGGATCCTCCTGTTCTCTCGGGATCCTCCTGTTCTCACTGGAACCTCCTGTTCTCTCTGGATCCTCCTGTTCTCTCGGGATCCTCCTGTTCTCACTGGAACCTCCTGTTCTCACTGGAACCTCCTGTTCTCACTGGATCTCTGGACCACACAGTCTTGTTACTTTGACTCGAAATGGTTCTGTTTCCTTGTCATATTTTAACCACCAAAGGTTTGAATACTAACCCTAACCCTAAATCATCAGCCTGAAAACAACCTACAGCCATTAGCCAATCACGTTTAAGCAGCCATGTGACACGCCCACAGTAAACATCTCCTCCTTCAACCTAATTGGTCCAGACATGCAGGACATTTTTAGTTAGCTTCAGTCAGTGAGGATCCCTTCATCATGACCATCATCATCATCAGCAGAACCAGACCAGGTTCTACGAAGATGGTCTGAGAGCTTCATCACTGTGGTCAGAGACACACACACACACACACACACACACACACACACACCACACTCTCTCACACACACCACACACTCTCACACACACACCGTTAACGGTTAATTACCGCACGAAGCGGCGGGCGTTGTGTGTTCCGGGTGTGTACCTGCTATGAGCAGAGCTCCGTCCCTGCTGGACTCGGTCCCGCCGGCCTCCAGACCCACGAAGCCGACCTTCAGCTTCTTCTGGTCGGCCTGCGCTCCGGGGAACACCCCGCCGTTCCGGGATTTCTGCACCATGACGGAGGCACCTGCACCGACCTGCCGATCTACTGCCAGCCCGCAGACGGAGCGCCGAGGTCGGCCAGGCCCGGCGGGAGCATCGCTGCTACGAAGCGGAGGAGGAGAAGGAGGTGGAGGAGAGGAGAGGAGGAGAGAGGGATGGAGGAAAATAAAACCCGCAGAGCGCCAGACAGGCAGCAGATTGGCTGATCAGCACTTTTTTTTCTCATCGACTTCCCGCACAAAAAGGAAGTGGGGTGACGTCACCGGCGGCGATCGATCAACTCGCAGATAGAAAACTAATCCGTGTTTAAAAGCCACCGATCAGATGATCAAATTTGATCAGTTAGTGAAAAGAAACAGACAAAGGGAGAAGATCTCCATCTCTGCCCATCGCCATGGTAACCGGATAATCTGTAAGAAGTAACCATGACAACCAGAGGAGAGGCAGGGGGAGTCGTTTAGTTAACAGGAGCTCTGCAGAGGAGGTGGAGGTGGTGGTGGTGGTGCTCTGCTTGTCTCTGCCGGTGGAGAGGAGGTCATGTTCAGTTTAATGATTGGTGTGTATTGATCTTCGTGGTATGGATCGTCCTTGTTGTATTTTCATGCTGTTGATGCTCTGTGCTCATATCACCTCCTGCAGGTCCGTCCATCCTGAGGGGGGGCTTTAAAAAGAGGTTTATCTTTTGGCTGGGGAGTCTTTCCTTATCCGACATGAGGGTCGCGCTGTGAAGGACGGAGCTTGTCGGATCCTGAACAGATTGATCCCCTGAGGCCTGATTGATTTGTGATTTTGGACTGTAAAGATGTGTGGCGTCACAAGATAAGATAAGATAAGATATTCCTTTATTAGTCCCACTGACTCATTTATGAAAGATGAATGTTGATGTTGTTTTGAAGCTTTGTTCTTGAAGCTTTCATGCCAATGAAGCCCCTTTGAATTGAATTGATGACATCACACTGCAGGACCAATGAGATTGTGAGGCTTTAACAGGTGACACAGGATTCCACACACTGTTTAATGAACCTGCAGGTGACATCATAACCTGACAGCAGTGACTGTCCATTCTGATTGGCTGGTTTACAACTCCACAAACACACACGCATTTTTAAATCTGTGAATGGTTAATAAGACATTGGGTTGCTATGGTAACAGTGGAACTGGTTTTTGGTGTACATCATAGACGCGTCAACATGTACGCATCGCCATTTTAAAGTGACGCCAAAATATCTTGACTACGGGAGCAGCCATCGTACACTGAGCCCGAGTCTGTGCTCGGGCGACATCCAGGACCCGCCCACACAGCCGGCCGAGCCAATCACAAGCCGAGCACAGCAGCGTGTTAACATGAAAGCCACCTCGCATCAAGGAACTACGTAAAACCATAACTATCAGAAAAATGAACACTAGCATACATTAGTGTGATAAGACCTACGTCTGGGGTCAGATCAGTGTCAGTATTCACAAATGTACACAGAATGATTCACAAATTAATTTTGTGATTTATAAATAAATGACTTCACAAAAATATTTTTCAATGCAGAAAAAAAAACAGTTATCGTTGTATATAAATGTAAAAGGAATCCACATGAATAAATAAGGTTCACAAATATATTTCTGATGCACACATAAATATGTTGTTTTAAACAAATGGAATAGAAATCCACAAATATCCACTAAAAACACGTGCAGGTTTTATGAGACTCGCCACACGTGCACCGATGCATTATTTTTTTTAAACAGAAATCATACCCTTGTGGGGACACGTTCATGTGATTGGCTGACAAGGAGGGAGACATCTGATTGGCTACAGATAATTCCCTGTGGATCGGTGCACGTCAGGGGAGTCTCATAAACCCACACAGATGTAGTGACATTTACACATGACAGCAGTTTATAAGATAAGATAAGATATTTCTTTATTAGTCTCACAGTGGAGAAATTCACAATTATATTATTTATCATAAATGTAGGTTCAACAGTTTCTGCAGTATATAACTAACAACATCCAGATGTCCATCCATCGTCAACCGCTTATCCCATTAGGGGTCTCGGGGGGCTGGACCTGATCCCAGCTGGGTGAAGGTGGGTTCACCTGGACAGGTCTCCAGTCCATCAGAGGACACATAGAGACAGACAACATAGAGACAGACACCATTCACACTCACATCCACACCTACGGGACATTTAGAGTCATCAATTAACCTAAACAGCATGTCTTTGGACTGTGGGAGGAAGCCGGAGTACCCGGAGAAAACCCATGCTTACACTGGGAGAATATATATATATATATATATATATATATATATATATATATATATATATATATATCACTGTAAAGAATTTCACTGTCCCTATTTTACAATGCACCTACTGTAATTTATTTTAACAGTATAGTACTGTATTTTGAATTACAGTATATTACCGTAGGATAACAGTGGGTGGGTATGGTAATTTTACAGCACATCTACAGTTATTTATTTTAACAGTATACTACCGTATTTTGGATTACAGTACATGACAGTAGGATAACTGTGTTATGATAACTTTACAGTATACACCATTTTATTTACAAATGATATTAAATCTGCTATTTTGCATTTAATTCCTATAAATCCCCACAAATTAAAAAGTATCTTATAACATCATACAGGGCTTTTGAAATTCTGGACTGAACAGCAAGTCAATCTGGGCCCATGTCCATCCTCATGTTTATCAGCAGGTAACATTCACAAGTCCTACTATTAATATGCAAGACGTGACTTTTCTTGTGTTTTACTTTAATTGTGTATCTTCTTGTGCTTGTGCTTCTACCTTAAGCCTATCACAAAGGCATCCAGCAACATGCTTCCACCACTATTTGCCTGTCTGTGCCAGGTGAAGAAAAGTAGCAGGTCAAGCTGAGACTGAGGAGACTGAGGAGAGTAACACAGGAATATTTCTACTTCACTCAGCAGCTGGTCTGTAAAACCAGGTAGACAGAGCTACCGCAACAGACTTCAGTTTGATGTGTGAATGTGAAGCAGTCTGGCCTAATATTTTGTTTCTGCAAGCAGGAAATCTCACAGGCAACACTGTTTGGATCCTCAGGTTGAGTGAGGTCCAGAACCACTGTTTATCCCCACAGGTGCGACCACAGAGAATAAAATGCAGATCTTCAACATAGTTACCTTTACTGTCTATTTTTCAGCTGGCTTCAGTTGAGTCTAAGGATACCCTAACGTTACCTTATTTACAAAACTATTTCATGAAAGGCTGTAAATCAGATTTACTGCTAATAGGCTGGCCTATATTTGTCAGAACTTTTAAATGAAATTAAATGAGTAAATGATAAGATGCTAACACACCTTACAAAGGTTAGAAACAACACCAGATTGCTAACGTTAGCTAGTTCAAGCTTGCTAAATTACAGAGCTTACTTTGCCAATTTTAGCCTGACCAGGTGAAACAGACCTAATGAAATATATTATAATGTCAACTGTTCAATAATCATGCAGACTAAACAATACTGGACACTGACAGTGTTGGGAGATAAAAAATAACTTTACCTCTTTGTTTGAAGTCCACATGAACTGCCTGCCATGTGCTCGCCTGCCTTTCTCCACCGCTTGACAGAAAATACTGTTTTATACTGTTAAATTACAGTTTGTTATTCTTAACCAAGCATTAACTGTTAATTTGCATGTGGGGATGAATATTTAACAGTATTTTACATTTTTTTTTAAATTACGGTAACATACTGTTCTGACATCGGAAATTTACAGTAATCCATAGTTTTATGCTGTTAAATTACAATTATCTACTGTTATTGTTAACTGACTGATTTAACTGTTAATTTACATGCTGTGGATGAATATTTAACAGTATTTTACAATTATTATAAAAAACAGTGAGATACTGTTTAAAATTCACCGTAAATTTACAGAAATTTGTTAGTGTATATATACATACAATATATATATATATATATACATACATACATATACATATATATACATACACATATATACATATATATATACGTGTATGTATATACATATATATATATATATATATATATATATATATATATATGTACTTGTTATTGCACTTGTTTAAAACAAGACACATGTGTGTGTGCATCAGAAATATATAAGTGAACTGTATTTTTTATGTGTATTTTTATATACAACAATAACTTTTTTGTACATTGAAAAATATTTTTGTGGAGAGTTATTTATATACACAGTTCCCTCCATAACTACTGGACCACTGAGTCCAGCTCCTTTATTTCTGCTGATCACTGAACCATCACCAGATCAATCTGAGACCAATATCTGAGATCAATATTTCAGCTTCTATTCAGGTATTTACATCTAGATCTGATCCACCACTCAGCGGATAGCATCGTTTGTTTGAACCCATTTTTCTACTGAACTAAATTATTGATCATGTGACTGACAGGTGTTTCTGTTGCCCAGGTGTGTCCTGTTACATTGATTATTCATCAATAAATAGAGCTGAATGTCTCCTCTCAGTTTCAGCTTTGGGTTTTTCCTGTTCAGACTGATTTCTAGTTAAAAGGTGAAACCAACATGAAGACCAGAGAGCTGTCTCTGGGAGAAAAGCTGAGAGAAGATGGAAATCAATCAGAGCCATTGATCCGACGTCGGCCATAGCTGGTACAACCATCTGGACCGTCCTGAAGAAGAAAGAAACCACCGGTGTACCGAGCAACAGACGGAGAACCGGTAGACCGAGGAAACATCAGCAGCTGATGACAGAAACACTGAGAGCTGTAAAGAAAAACCCTAAAACAGCCGTCAGGGACGTCAGCAACAACCTCCAGAGGGAGGAGTGAAGGAATCCCAATCCACCGTTCACAGAGGACTTCAGGACCTAAAGGACAGAGACTCCACCAGGAGAGGACAACCACTCATTAGCAATAAGAAGAGGAAGGACAGACTGGAACCAGACTACAAGGACAGAGGCTCCACCAGGAGAGGACAACCACTCATTAGCAATAAGAAGAGGAAGGACAGACTGGGACCAGACTACAAGGACAGAGGCTCCACCAGGAGAGGACAACCACTCATTATCAATAAGAAGAGGAAGGACAGACTGGAACCAGACTACAAGGACAGAGACTCCACCAGGAGAGGACAACCACTCATTAGCAATAAGAAGAGGAAGGACAGACTGGAACCAGACTACAAGGACAGAGGCTCCACCAGGAGAGGACAACCACTCATTAGCAATAAGAAGAGGAAGGACAGACTGGAACCAGACTACAAGGACAGAGGCTCCACCAGGAGAGGACAACCACTCATTAGCAATAAGAAGAGGAAGGACAGACTGGAACCAGACTACAAGGACAGAGACTCCACCAGGAGAGGACAACCACTCATTAGCAATAAGAAGAGGAAGGACAGACTGGAACCAGACTACAAGGACAGAGGCTCCACCAGGAGAGGACAACCACTCATTAGCAATAAGAAGAGGAAGGACAGACTGGAACCAGACTACAAGGACAGAGACCACCAGGAGAGGACAACCACTCATTATCAATAAGAAGAGGACGGACAGACTGGAACCAGACTACAGATCATCTTCATTGATGACGGATCACATGATGGCAGCAGCTACATGAACTCAGAGGTCTACAGAAACATTTAGTCTGACAGTTTGAAGAGAGATGAACCAAACTGATCAGGAGATCCAGACAACGAGCCAAAACCCCCTGAGACCACTGAGGAGTTCATCAGGGGAAGAAGAGGAAGGTTTTAGACTGGACCAGTCCACCTGCAGACTGGAACCCTGTTGATCAGCATTTTACCTGCTGAAGAGGAAACAAACAGCTACTGAAAGAGGCTGTGGAGAAAGACTGGAAAAGCACCACAGAAGAAGAATGGAAAGGTTTGGTGATGTCAGAGGGTCGCAGACTTGATGCAGTTATTACAGCTAAATATGAAGTATTATTGACTGTAATCTATCTGAAGTCTATCTGATCCTGGACTGTGGATCACCATAAAATGTGGAGTTCTGTTACAAACGGTGCTATCTGCTGAGTAGTGGATCAGATCTAGATGGAAACAGAAGCTGAAATCCTGATCTCTGGTCTCAGATCCATCTGGTGATGTTTCAGTGTTCAGCAGAAATAAAGGAGGTGGCCTCACTGGTCCAGTAGTTTTAGAAAGGACACAAAAATCACAAAATATATTTGTGAATCCTTCTGTGTGCATTATGACTATGAGACTGATCTGAACCCACATTCATTGGTGGGTACGATGATTTTTTTAGACCATCCACTAACATGGAGGAGGCGGGACTTGTGACCTATACAGAGGCCAGCCACTAGGGGGCTGAATACATTAAGTAGAGGTTAGGGAAGGCTGGTAAGAGAGGTTAAAGGTCAGGGGAGGCTTTCAGAGGTTCAGGGGTTCAGAGATTCAGAGGTTCAGAAGTTCAAAGGTTCAGGGGTTCAGAGGTTCAGAGGTTCAGGGGTTCAGGGGTTCAGAGGTTCAGAAGTTCAAAGGTTCAGAGGTTCAGGGGTTCAGAGGTTCAGGGGTTCAGAGGTTCAGGGTTCAGAGGTTCAGAGGTTCAGGGGTTCAGAGGTTCAGGGGTTCAGAGGTTCAGAGGTTCAAAGGTTCAGAGGTTCAGGGGTTCAGAGGTTCAGGGGTTCAGAGGTTCAGGGTTCAGAGGTTCAGGGGTTCAGGGGTTCAGAGGTTCAGGGGTTCAGAGGTTCAGAGGTTCAGGGGTTCAGAGGTTCAGAGGTTCAGGGGTTCAGGGGTTCAGGGGTCCTGGAACAGGGCGGAGTAAAAGGCGGGTTCAGAGCGGTGGCTGCGGTAGCGAAGGATGATGTCATTGATCACGTGCTTCCTTCTGACATGGGGTGGGATGGCATGGTCACTTTCTAACCGTCGCCGAAGGCAACAGTTGATCACCGTCTCTCTAACCAGGAACCCTGGAGACAAAGACAGAAGCAGGTTTTTGTTCCACGATGAAGACGAGACAACTAAACCTCAGGACTGTCGAGGTGATAAAAGACAGACTGTTGTTATTTTTATGTAATAATCCAGATTATTGTCAGCTGTGGGAGGAAAAGTACAGCTGACCTTCACAGGATAGCGTTATGTTGCAGTCGGTGGCATCGTCATCCCTCTGAGCGTTGACGAACTGAGGTAAATGGGGGCAGCGTTTAATATCAGCAAAACTATCCTAAAACATCCATTCATGCAGTATAATGATAATAAAGTCTGATTGATCTAGTCGTATGCTCACTACTTCCCAAATGCATTTCTGCTAAAAACGCATAAACAATCGCTTGAACACTGGTGTTACACGTCCTGGCGAGTCCTGGTCATGCTGCAGTGGTTTAAATAGGGAGGTTTTAGCAAAGAGCAGAAGTGAGCGTAGGACTGGATAAATGACAATATGGCTGTTTGCAGATGGATGATTTGGTGTAGTTTTCCTGGCGTTAAAAGAGGCCGTCATTTACTGCAGTTCTTCACCGGCCGTGGAGACGTGACAAAAACAGTGTTCTTCATAAATTCAAGGTAACAGGAAGTAATTGCTGTACTAATAATTATTTTGGGGTGTGTTCTTGTAATGGTCTGGGTTTTACTTCATTCTGGTCTTCCATCCTTCTAGTGATCCGAAGGATCTATTTGCCTCCTCCTCACAATCCAATATCTGTTGCTATTTTCAAGTCAGGATTTTTGTTAAAGCGCACCACTTTATTCCAGTTTTCCAGGTCCCTCCGGGACCGATGTCCGCTATGGGGGGACAGACAGACAGACAGACATACCCAAAGACCTCTTGCTGACCACACTTCCGTTGACCAATGGGACAACCAAACTGAACTTCCCGGTGGCATTTCCATGGAAGCAGATCCGATAGAGTCCAGTTTTCAGAGGATGGACGAAGATCAGCTCGACATTCGATGCACTAGCAGACAGAGATGCTGCTGTCATTGATAAGACTGACGATGTCTGGAGCAGTGTTTTACCTGGTTGCTGTGTGTTTTACCTGGTTGCTGTGTGTTTTACCTGGTTGCTGTGTGTTTTACCTGGTTGCTGTGTGTTTTACCTGGTTGCTGTGTGTTTTACCTGGTTGCTGTATGGTTTACCTGGTTGCTGTGTGTTTTACCTGGTTGCTGTATGTTTTATCTGGTTGCTGTATGTTTTACCTGGTTGCTGTATGGTTTACCTGGTTGCTGTGTGTTTTACCTGGTTGCTGTATGTTTTATCTGGTTGCTGTGTGTTTTACGTGGTTGCTGTGTGTTTTACGTGGTTGCTGTGTGTTTTACCTGGTTGCTGTATGGTTTACCTGGTTGCTGTTTCCGTCTTCGTCTCTGGCAGCAGGTCAGCCAGCGGGAAACTCTCTGAAACACAAAGACACACCTCTGTTGTGTCTTCATCAGACCAGACGACTACAGGTTTCTGCCACTCCCAGTCTAGTTTGTACTGGTTTATGCTGACCAAGCAACTGGTCTCATCTGGCTGGGTGCACTCGGTAATACTGCCACGAGTTAGGACACGACTAACTGGGGGGGGAGTAGCTCAGTCTGTAGGGGGTTGGGTTGGGAACCGGGGGGTCACCGGTTAAAATCCCGAAATGGAAAAAAAAAAAAGGGGAAATGGGAAGGGGGGGGGGGGCAGGTTACCCTTTGGGGAAGGCGAGGGGGCCCTGAGGAAGGGAACAATCCCCCCAACTGCTGGGGGGGGTTATAAGGAGGAGCCCCCCCATTATAAATCTCTCCAATTATATATGTGTGTGTGTTTTTTTGTGATTACCATAAAAAAGTAAAAAAAGAGGGTAAAATAATTTCCCCACTGGGGAAAAATAAAGGCAGATTTTTTTCTTTCTTTTTTTCTAAATTAGTGATACTAATATAACTACTTATTAAACCATTAATATAAAGTTAGTTACCGATATCCTCGAAGCGTTCGACCCAGACTATCAGGAGTTTGGATTCAGAGCCAACGGACGACAGCCCAAAACGAAAAGACTTCATGTCTTCAACCGGAGAACTCTGGACAGACAGACCGGTCAAAGACTGACAGAAGTAAAGAGCAGTCATAATAACGTGAAAAAGCTTTTATTTTGAACATCCATACTGTGGGTCGAGGGGCGGAGTCTTGGTGGGGCTCAGAAAGACTCAGGTTGGACGGCAGCTCAGTTGGAGGCTCCGCCTTTCCTGGACTCGTCGGCAAATCAGCCGCTTTAAACAAAAGAAAAAGAAGAATTTAATATAAGAAAAGAACTTTTTCTCCTTATATGGTCTCACCTCTCCTCATGTAGTACTACCGTTCCTAAATGGTATTACTTCTCCTCATGTAGTCCACATCTCCTTATATGGTGCCACCACTTCTTCTATGGTAGGTGTTTGTGAGTGTAAACGGTGTCTGTCTCCATGTGTCCTGTGATGGACTGGAGACCTGTCCAGGTGAACCCACCTTCACCCAATACCGGCTGGGATCGGCTCCAGGTGAACCCACCTTCACCCGATACCGGCTGGGATCGGCTCCAGGTGAACCCACCTTCACCCGATACCGGCTGGGATCGGCTCCAGGTGAACCCACCTTCACCTGATACCGGCTGGGATCGGCTCCAGGTGAACCCACCTTCACCCGATACCGGCTGGGATCGGCTCTAGCCCCCCTGACCCCTGACGGGATAAGTGGTTGCAGATGGATGGAAGAGTTCCCATTATATGGTACAACCTCCCCTTATCTCCTTATGTGGTCGTGATCCTTATGTCATACCCCCTCATATATATCCACACTGGTGTTACACGTCCTGGCGAGTCCTGGTTATGCTGCAGTGGTTTAAATAGGGAGGTTTTAGCAAAGAGCAGAAGTGAGTGTAGGACTGGATAAATGACAGCTGGGTTGTATGGCTGTTTGCAGATGGATGATTTGATGTAGTTTTACTGGCGTTAAAAGAGGCCGTCATTTACTGCAGTTCCACGTTGCCTCATATGGTCAATACACGAGAGTTTAGTGACCTTAGCCTTTAGACCATCAGACACTCACCGTATGATGATGACGGGACGATGAAGGTGATCTCTGTCAGCGCATCGGCGTACATCAGGACAAATCTCTCTCCGTTAAACACGCCCCCTCCACTGTCACCCAGGACAGCAGGGAATTCTGGGAGATCAAGGAGAACAGGGTGACCTCAGGTAACCTCTGACTTCTGACAGTGTCCTGTTGATGAGAAGTGACCAATCTGAGCACTGACCGGAGCTGTTGGTGTTGACCCCGCCCCCCTGTCGTCGCCCGACCTCCACCGGCTGACCAAGAGATGACAGGAAGTCCAGGAAGTGAGACGGGACGTTGCAGCTGAACTCCACGTTCGTCAGGATCTACCGAGACAGACAGCTTCAGCCGAGTTCACGCTACACAACGTTCAAAGCTTCTTGTCATCACAATACTGTTCACTACATAACTGGCTTTTACTGGCTCACCAACAACTTTAGTGTGTGTTGCAAATGCTACACATAGCATCCACAGTTATACAGGTAACCCCTCCCTCAGTCTGACGTCGTGCACTCTCATTGGTTGTAGCTCCCTGACAGACATGTCCGGATATTTACTGTGCTAGAGGTTAGGGTTATCTGGAGCATGTCTGCTGTGGAGCATCGAGCCCGGCTGGCGTCCGTGAACAGTTCACAGTGTGGACCACCAGCTGGCGAGCTCCCATTACTGCCTCCTATCTGGGGCTGGTGTCGTGTAGCGTGAACCAGGCATGATTGTGTCCACAGGATCTGTTCTTCCCACGCTTCCCAGTCACTGTCTATGAAAGCAGTCCTGCAATGCATTCTGGGAGTGTGGCAGCACAATTCAAGAGACAGAGCTTCATGTTGGCCACTCCTCATTTGCACAAAGTTAATGTCTAGGCTACTTTACGCACATCGTGGGCGTCTGTTGAGTCTCGCCACTCCAGAGAAATGTTTAACTAACCGTTGTCGACCTAAATTAAAGATTCGACAACTGCATGGCTTATATTTTCTATTCAATGTTTTCAGAAACACATTTCAGTGTTTTCATAATCTAAAAGAAAAGTTTCCAAACAAGCCGCCATGTTCTGGTTTTAAGCTGGAAGCAGCAGCCCACAAGGGAAAGCGTTCATCCAATCAGGTGCCTAGCGCCTCCTGGACAGGCACCATAAGAGACAGACCACAACACCGACCCAATCAAAGAAAAGACAAATGATCAACCAACAAAAAGAAAAATATGTAGCACATTGGAACGACTAAAACTATTAAAATGTGATCTAAAAAGGGACTAAATTATTTGACCACAGTAAAAAAATCCTTGATGAAGGAAAGCCTGGACTACGTACAGATTCAGCCTGGCTATCGAATAGGGCTAGCTGCTGCTAGCCTCACAAACAAGACCTGGAGTCAGAGCTTCATTTCCCCGCCTCAAGCCCTAATAACCAACAGGAAAAATACACCTTGAATTTGAACACCTACCAGACGCAGAGAGACATCCATATTTACCTGATTTTATTAATAAGCTTTTTCTCTATAATTTACACTGTTACACTCATAAAGCCCAGTGAATGACCTCAGCAGCTGTCCTCTGTCCTGCTCTCACGTAGAAGACGAAAGCGGAGTCAAAGTTTCTCGATGGCAGCTGGTCCAGACGTCTCAGATCCTCAGAGAATCCTGGGATGGACGAGTCCAGAGACACCAACTGAGCCGGGACGCCACTGGTACCCGGACTCTACAGAGGACAGTTGAGAGGGAGACAAGTGAGACAGATGGGTGAGACAACAGGCAGATATAAATGAACCAATGAATCAGTCTCCTTCTGTTTTAGTACCTTCAGGGTCTCAGGTGTCAGCAGGCCCAGGTGGGACAGGAAGAGTCTCGCTGTCTGGAAGTTGGTAATTGGAGGCGGCGGCCTGCAGGTCTTCATGACGATCGCCCGTCCGCTCACCTGCGGCCGAGCCTCCACCCGTCGCTGCCTCGTCAAAGCTGCTCGCAGACACTCCAGCTGCTGCTGCACCTGCAGGACGAGCAGGATGGTGCTAGTTCTTTACAGACCGACACCCGCCGGACATTAATGTAGCTTCAGGAAGGTCTGTGACATCCAGCTTTTAACATCCCCTAAAAGTGATCCCTGGGGGTCACCACAGGTCAGACATACAGCTACAGAAACACAATCAGCTGTTTAAAAGGTAGCATGAACATTCAGCCGGATCTGGACCTGGGTTGGATCAGGTTCATACCTCCTCAGTAATGGTGTCCTGCAGAGTTGGAATACTCAGATCTGCTTTAACTGAAGCAACTCTGTCGACGTTATCAGGAAACAGCTGACGTTTGACACCACATCGTATCCCAGCATCTTCCCGGGCTGAACCCTGCTGTTCTGGGATCAGAGCTTCCTGCAGCAGAGCAACAGACAGGAGAGGTAAAACGCCGTTCTCAAGCCTGAGAAACGCTTCACGTGACGTTTGTCACGTGATGATAGTAAACAACAGTGCGCTGCTAGCGGCGGTATGTCGGCCATTTAGCAATATTTCACATTGGAAAATTCAACAATAGAACGACATTATGTAGAGTTCCAGGGGTGGCAGTCCTGTTGCCAGGTTCTACTGTATTTTACAAAGGGTTACAAAGCCCATCACATCCATGCATGGTCAGGAGTAAACAGCTGATAGATAATAATAATAACTAGATTTTTTCATCACGCTAGTACCAGATCGGTAATCGGGCAGTACCACAAGTTCAGGTATCAGAATCGGTATCAGGATGTGTGTATTTCATTGCATTTGGTCGTTGATGGAAGTGAAGACCTGTGGTTCAGTTCTTCCCTCTCTGGGCTGCAGGTGGAGCTGTAGAGTCCAGGTGTGACCTCCTGACGGCCCTCTCATCAACACGGTGATCGACGGACACGGCGCTGCACACACCATTGGAAACATTAGGATTAGCTGATTGATCAATAAGTCGATCAACGGAAAATGTATCACGAAACAAATGAGCGACAAGGGGCAGTTACACCAGCCCCTCGGTTTGATCGATGATTTTCATTGTGTCATGTGGCCTGACGACGGCATCGTGTTCCTGCTGTATGAGCATCTCTTGTGGACTGACCCTGTTCTGGTCCCGGTGGTTGGTCCAGCATGGCCAGGATCACTGAGTTGTCCACCACAAAATATCTGAACTTCTTCACACTGCTATCATTCGTGGTGGAGCAGCCAATCAGAGCGTCCTCATCCAGCAGGCCTCCGAGGAATGGGAAAGCCCCCGAAACCTGCATAACACTGAGATATGAGAGAAGATCAGACTGGTGCAGACGCAGTTCAGGTTGAGCTGTTTTACCCCGACTAGGTTTAGAATCAGTCTGGTCTGAATCTAATCTGAATTAGGTCTGAATCTGAGCTGATCTGCGCAGGAAACTACAGGTTAAGACAAGGCAGTTCAAACCTGCTTAAGGTCAGGGAACGATCATGGTCGGGGTTCAGAGAGCCTGTAGTGGCCTTTTCCAGTCCATGTCCAAATAGCAACACCACAATTACAGATACGGCTGCCTTCATTTCCTCTCATTTATTTCCTGACATTCACTGATCATCAGAATCATATTAACCAGGATTTATTATTTCAGTAATTCAGGATATGAACCGTGATCACTGCACTGATTAAGGAAGCGGAGATGAAAAACAGCTCTGATTCGAAATCATCTAGAACCTTCATGTGTGTTTGTTTTGCTCACCAGCTCAGCGTGGCCTCTGCAGCCTCCTTCACCCTCAGAGAGGCCGGGTTCAGTTCTTTCTCCTCTTTACACCTCACTTCCTGTTCCTGTCTGGACTTACTGCCTGAAATCCCCAATTCCACGATCTCTAGGACCTCCGTCAAACACTCCTGAAAACAGCAGGACTGCATATTTAATACACACATGCACACCACCGTCCAGACTTCAACTCCACCTTCTACCACCTGCAGAAGTTCTCCAACAACTCTGGAGTTGTTGGCTGAGGGACACAGAGGAAGGGGCCGTCGTGGACTGAAGCACCAACAGCCTGACACCACCAACACAAAGCAGCTGGTGGAGAGGATCACTGATCTGTGACCGGTCAGCTGATCACCACCAGCAGGTGACGGGGATCAGGTGATGGGGATCAGGTGATGGGGATCAGGTGACAGGGATCAGGTGACAGGGATCAGGTGACGGGGATCAGGTGATGGGGATCAGGTGACGGGGATCAGGTGACGGGGATCAGGTGACAGGGATCAGGTGACGGGGATCAGGTGACAGGGATCAGGTGACGGGGATCAGGTGAATGGGATCAGGTGACAGAGTGTTAGTTACCTGTTGGTTAATGACCTGGTTGTTAGTTACCTGCTGGTTAGTTACCTGGCTGTTAGTTACCTGCTGGTTAGTGACCTGGTTGTTAGTTACCTGCTGGTGAGTTACCTGTTGGTTAGTGATCTGGTTGTTAGTTACCTGCTGGTTAGTTACCTGCTGGTTAGTGACCTGGTTGTTAGTTACCTGCTGGTGAGCTACCTGTTGGTTAGTGATATGGTTGTTAGTTACCTGCTGGTTAGTTACCTGCTGGTTAGTGACCTGGTTGTTAGTTACCTGCTGGTGAGTTACCTGTTGGTTAGTGACCTGGTTGTTAGTTACTTGTTGGTTAGTTACCTGGCTGTTACCTGTCTCATATGATGTTACATCCTTATTCACTTGCATCCCGGCCATGGAGGCAGTGGAAACGGTGAGACATCATCTGAAGCAGGACCAAAACTTACAGGACAGAAGCAATCTCAACCCAGACCAGATCTGTCAGCTACTGGATTTGTGCCTCAACACCACATATTTCCAATTCAACAATACCTTTTACAGACATAAGCATGGCTGTGCCATGGACTCACCGGTATCCCCCATTGTGGCAAATCTCTACATGGAAAAGGAAGGCACTGGACTCAAACATCACCAAGCCATTGGTTCAGGTATGTGGATGACACATGGGTGAAACCCAAGAGGTCCAGGCTTTCACAGAACACATCAACTCAGTGGACAAGAACATCAAGTTCACTAGAGAAGATGTTAAAGACAACCACTTACCTTTTTTGGACTGTGATGTTCATTTTGAGGATAGGAGCCCCCACATTGGGGTGTATAGGAAACCCACTCACACAGACCAATACCTTCTCTTTGACTCACACCACCCTCTGGAGCACAAACTAGGCGTTATCACAACCCTACAACACAGGGTTGATAATGTACCAACCACCACACAGGCCCAAGCAAAAGAGCACAAACATCTAAGGGGAGCTCTGAAGACTTGTGGCTATCCAAACTGGACCTTTGACAGAGTAACACGCTCTAAGAAGACCACCAACGCAGAGGGAGCCGAGGACAGAAACAAACGCAGGAACATAGTCATTCCCTATGTGTCCGGGGTATCAGAAAAACTCAGAAGAGTTTTTAACAAACACCGAATCCCAGTGTGTTTCAAACTCGGCAAAACCCTCAGGCAGAAACTGGTCCACCCCAAAGACAGGCTACCACACTCACAAAAAAGCAACCTGGTTTATGCTGTCCAATGCAGCGAGGAATGCCAGGACCTCTACATTGGTGAGACCAAACAAAACCTTAAACAAACGCATGGCCCAACATAGAAGGGCCAACTCCTCAGGTCCAGATTCAGCTGTCTATTTACATCTTAAGGAAAAGGCTCACTCCTTTGAGGACAGCAATGTTAAAATCTTGGACAGAGAGGACAGATGGTTTGAAAGAGGAGTAAAGGAAGCCATCTATGTTAAAGTGGAAAAACCATCTTTAAACAGAGGAGGGGGTCTCAGACACCACCTATCCCCCATCTACAATGCTGCACTTTCAGCGGTACCAAGAAAACTCAATATCACAGACAGTCCGAAACTAACCTCAAGTGTCCCTAACGAACACAACGACTGTCGTCCACTGGCAACCACATCATGCCTAACGACTGTCGTCCACTGGCAACACACATCATGCCTAACGACTGTCGTCCACTGGCAACACACATGATGCCTAACGACTGTTGTCGTTGGCCCCATTGAATCCTCAACGACTGTCGTTCACTAGTGGGACTCACACTGAAACTCCACTAACGAACTATTGTCTGAGGAGAATAAGGGGCGGACACTTCCACAGAGGTTAAAAACCTGGGTCTAACTCTAACACTGTTGGTCAGACTAGTGAGGACTAGTCAGACTAGTGGGGACTAGTCAGACTGCAGCGTTCGAACTGATGAAGCCACTTGGATAAGGGGCTAAACGTCTTCAGAGACTAATCTAAGTCCAGTTGCCTTCGATTCAGTTGTTGCCAGAATGAATCTGACATGGATGAATGAGAACCTTCACAGACTTATACCTGGCTGTTAGTTACCTTTTGGTTAGTTACCTGGCTGTTTTTCACCTGGTGGTTAGTTACCTGGTGGTCGAGCATGGTGGGGTGCTCTGTTAACCAGACGTTGAGGCAGTAGAAAGCAGCAACAATGATGGAGTGCAGATCTCTGGAGTGAAGCGGAGGAGGACGACTGCACTGAAACACAATGTAACTACAAACCGACGTGACCGCTTGCCTCCTCTCACTTTCCTCCACGCTGACCTTCACCTGCAGCCGACAGGAGAGTCACAGACACATAACCATGACACGCGTGTGTGTGAGTGTGTGTGTGAGTGTGAGTGTGTGTGTGTGTGTGTGTGTGTGTGTGTGTGTGTGAGTGTGTCCACCTTAGCCAATCCTCCCAGTACTTCCAGTACAGACAGACAAACGGCTGAGTCATTCCTCCACTGAGCCATCAGACGCTGAGTCAGCAGACGTACAAACTGAACCCACAGGATCCCTGCTGTGTCTGACTGGACAGCTGGTTACCATAGTAATGCAAGCACACGCACACGCCACACACACACACACACACACACACACACACACAGTTGCTCTCAGATTTCCATGATGGTCAACGTTATAAACGTCAGTTAAATTTAACTAAAATCCAATCAGCAGAGTTAACTACCGGTTCCTCTGGTCCATCTATTTGCACTGGTCTCACTGGTCTCACTGGTTCCGCTGGTCCATCTGGGTCTACTGGCTTCACCTTGCTGGAACACAGTTTCCTGACAACAAACGTGGATGAAGTGTTTTGTTTTTTGCTGATAGTAACAGGAAACCCAGAGTACCTGTAAATTCTTGTTGGTGCCACCTGCAGGCTGATTGTTGGATGTAAATCTAGTTTCGTAGATTAAAAGGTGCTGGGTTTGGGTTAGGGTTGGGGTTAGGAGTTCCGGGTTCCGTTTTATGTGCACTGGCCTGCTGATCCGTGGGTGGTGGTACAGGGCAGTGAATGATCGTCTGGGTGTGGCAGTTATATGGCTGGGAGGGACAAAAAAAAAAAAAAGGGGGGGGGGGGAGCAGCTCTCCGCCGTGGGTGGAATGAGGGTATAAGGGGGTCCATGTGGGGGCAGGCAGGGAGCCCGCACTGGAGTGGGGGGGGGGGCGCGACCCCGCCCCATAAGTGCAAGGGGGGACAGAGGCAACAAAAGGAATAAAAGGAGGCTGGACATGCTGCCTCCGGTAAAAACGATAAAACCAGAATAGACCAAGTCATGATAAAAAGTCCATGCAGGATATGTACAATAAGATAAATAAATGTAAGAAAAACAACCGCATAAACAAGTGAATAAATAAATAAATAAATAAATAAATAGGTAAGTGCTAAAATTGTTGCCGTCCCCCACAGAAGGGACTGGGCAGGGAGTGAGGTATCTGCCACCCCAGACCCCACCGTGCGCGCAGGCTCCAAGTTCCCAAAGGTAAGGAAGGCTGGCCATGGGGGGGGGGGGTGTTTGGGAGGACAGAGAGGGTGAGGGGGACAAACACAACATACATGACGCCACAGGACCACATGAAAAGCAATAAAAACAGACATATAAGTGCTAAAAGGGTCTCATGCAGGGACCCAATAGAAGGATAAAATCCAAATCCAAAGCATGCAGTAAAAAATAAAAAGAGGAAATAAATAAGGAAATGGATAAAATGGAATTCAAACACAGGGCTGCATGCAGAGGCCCCAGGTAAATAGGCATGCAATAGGGCCTCAACCCAGTTGAAGTCCTGAACTGGCCATGTTAGGGTCAGGGCAGGGGTTAGGGTTAGGGTTGGGGTTAGGGTTGGGGTTGGGGTTAGGGTTGGGGTTGGGGTTGGGGTTAGGGTTAGGGTTGGGGTTGGGGTTGGGGTTAGGGTTAGGGTTAGGGTTGGGGTTAGGGTGGGGGTAGGGGTTGGGGTTGGGGTTAGGGTTAGGGTTGGGATGAGGGTTGGGGTTAGGGTTAGAGGGTTAGGTTAAGGGTTAGGGTTTGGGTTGGGGTGAGGGTTGGGGTCGGGGTTGGGGTGAGGGTTAGGGTTAGGGTCAGGGTCAGGGTCAGGGTTGGGGTTAGGGTTAGGGTAAGGGTTAGGATTAGGGTAGGGGTGGGGTAGGGTTAGGTTTAGGGTCCAGGTAAAGGTAAGGGTGAGAGAGGGGAGTGGGGACAGTTCAGTCAGCGTTATGTCCAGTCGGTGTTGTTGTTTGCAGCTTATTGATCCAGATCCTTTTGGCTCTTTTTCTCTGCCCACTGGTCCAGCGATAATTTGCCTCCAATCCGGAGATGATAAGGTTATTGGGGGGGTGTCGTTGAAAGTGGGTGACCAGGGGTGTTGAGAGCTTGCCTTCCCCAATGTTGCGGAGATGTTGCTGGAGCCTACTAAGGATGGTGTTTTGGGTTTCTCCAATGTAATGTTTCTGGCAGGAAGTGCATGTGATTATGTAGACTATGTTGGTGGTGTTGCAGGTGAAGGTACCCAATGTGGGGAAGGATATGGCGCTATAAGGATTGTGGATGAATTTTCTGTTTCTGTAGTGTATAGTGTGTGATGGGGGGGGGGGGGTTGGGGTCTGTGGTCAGTGAATCTAGAGTTGACTAGGATGTCCTTGAGATTTTTGTTGCGGCGGAAGGCTGAGATTGTCCTGTGTCGTTGCAGAAATGGGGTGTTGGAGGTGGGTGTTGTGGAAGAAGGATTTGATGGCACGATGTAGTGGGGTGATTCTGTGGGAAAAGGTGGAGATAAAGGGAATGAGATGTCCAGGGTTGGTGGTGGGGTAACTGGGCTGGGGTCAGGGAGGTGGTGTCTGGGAAGCCTGTCTGGAGACCTGGGATGGAGTGGAATGGAGGGTGGAGCGAGTGGGAGTGAGGGAAGCCAGTGTGTTATTTTTGATGGTACGGAGGAAACGTTTGGAATAGCCCCTGTGCCGGAGGCTGTGGAATAAAATGGAGGTGGATTGATGGAAGTCTGATAGGCGGGAGGAGATGCGGAAGAAACTGATGAGTTGTGATTTGACTATGCCCTGGAATGTATGCTTGGGGTGGTAACTGGCTTTATGTAATAGTGCGTGTGTGTCTGTGGTCTTGAAGTAGACTTTGGTGAGGATGTTTTTGTGTGTGGTGGTACTGTGTGGTTGGAAAAATACTGTGGTGTCCAGGAAATGTACCTGGTGTGGATTGATGTTGTATTTAACCTTGATGGATGGGTGGTGGTTATTGAGTGTGTGTATGAAGTCCTGGAATAGTGTAGGGTGATGATGCCAAATACCGAAGATGTCATCTAGGTAATGGAGGTAGATGAGGGGTTTGTGGGTGCATTTGGAGAGGGCTTCCTGTTCCCACTCGCTTATGTAGATATTGGCATATGACGGGGCGAAACGTTGGCCCATGGCTGTTCCGTGAACCTGAAGGAAGTGGCGGTCGTTAAAGATAAAGTCATTATTGGTGAGGCAGATTTTAAGGAGTTGGATGAGGGCCTGATCTGGTCTGGTGTTGTCCGGATATTTATGAAAGGTGGATTGGATGGCTTGTAACCCTGAGTCTGTGTCTATGTTTGTGTATAGGCTGTCTGTGTCGATGGTGATTAAAAGGTGCTGGGTTTGGGTTAGGGTTAGGGGTTAAGGTTAGGGTTAGGGTTTAGGGGTTAGGGTTAGGGTTTAGGGGTTAGGGTTAAGGTTAGGGTTGGGGTTAGGGTTGGGGTTAGGTAGGTCCTGTTTTTGGCTCTATTGCACTGGCCTACTGATCCATCCATGCCGGGAAGTGGTGAGTAGGTATGTAGGCCCTATGATGTGGTGTGAGGGACTGTGGTGGAGAGGGGAAGAAGCAGCTCTTCGCCCCCGGGAGACCCAGGTTCAGGTCCCGGCCCGGGCAAAGATCGCGGACCAGCGGGCAGGAGAGACACCACCTGGGCAGGAATCTATCCTTTTGACTAAGGGTACTGGGGTGTTTTAAAGAAGTGCGGCGTCGGGGAGGTGGTGGGTGTAGTGAAGGGAGGAGCAAAGGGACAGGATATGGGAAGAGCAGAGGGGTAAAGAAAGTGGATGAAGGGATATAAAGGTGTGACGGGGGAAGAGTAAAAAAGTAAGTGCTAAGAGGTAGATTGTGAGGACCCTGCAGGAGATAAAAGTGATGTTAAAATTAAAAGAATCAATGAATAAAACTCACAACCAGTTAAGTGCTAAAATGGGGGCTACATGCAGGGGCCCCCAATAAGGGAGACATCCAATAAACTCCAGGACGATAAGTGCTAAAAGGGCAAGCCATGCATGGGTCACCAAGGCCATAAATAAAATGTAATAAAATATAATAAAATATAACATATATAAGTGCCAAAGTGGGGCTGCATGCGAGGGCCCCCAGTAAAAACCACACACAGGAAAAAAAAAAACCACACAAAGAGACAAGGTCCGAGAGAGTGGAGTAGGGACAAGAAGAAAGGAACAGAGGGATAAGAAGTAAAGGAAAGGATAAAATAACAGGAAGAATTCATTATAGAGGAATACATGTCTCTAAAATATGATAGATAAGGAACTATGTACAAGAGGCAATAGTAGATAAATAGTTAATTAAATAATGAATTAAAAGAATTCATTAAGACACACACATGCAGTGGAATGTGAGTAAGAGGCAAAAAAAAAAAGATAAAAATAGATAAAAATAATATATATATATATATATATATATATATATATATATATATGTGTATATACATAGAATAAGGTACACACCCACACACACAGAGGTACAGAGACATATAGGTATATACAAGGAGGTAAAAATAAGTATTAAATAAGTATAGATATGTGTAAATTACATATATACAAAAAAAAGGGGGGGGGAGAAAGGGGGCAGAGGGAAGAGGTGAAGTAAAAGAGGACACACGCACTAGATGATGGGACTTTTAATCAGTTGTGAGGGTGGACTCTGGCAGGGCCCAGGTGGTCCCGTGGAAGGGATGATCCGAGGAGAGTGTAGGGAAGAAGGAGTGGGTGAGGAAGGATAGGGTAGGAGTCCAGGTCAGGGTGGGGCCTAGTAATGGAGGAGGGTTAGGTATAGGGGGTGGGGCTAGGGTCGGGCGTGGGGTTAGGGGTAGGGGGGGGGTGGGGGTAAGGGTTAGGGTAGGGGTAGAGGATTGGGGTTGGTTAGGGTCAGGGTTTGGGTGAGGGTCAGGGATGGGGTCAGGGTTAGGGTTAGGGTGAGGGTTGGGGTTGGGGTTGGGGTCGGGTTAGGGATAGGGTGGGTTAGGGTCATGGTTGGGGTTAGGGTCAGGGTAGGGTTAGGGTCATGGTTGGGGTGAGGGTGAGGGTTAGGGTGAGGGTGAGGGTTAGGGTTTAGAGTTAGGGTTAGGGTTAGGGGTTAGGGTTAGGGTTTAGGGTTAGGGTTAGGGTTAGGGTGAGGGTTAGGGTTAGGGTTTAGGGTTAGGGTTAAGGGTTAGGGGTTAGGGGTTAGGGTTAGGGGTAGGGTGGGGTGGGGTTAGGGTTGGTTAGGGTCATGGTTGGGGTTAGGGTCAAGGTAGGGTTTAGGGTTAGGGTGAGGGTTGGGGTTGGGGTTAGGGTTAGGCTCAGGGTTAGGGTAAGAGTAAGGGTAAAGGTTAGGGTTAGGTTATAGGGTCGGGGTGGGGGTGGGAGTAGGAGAGGGAGGTGGGGGCAGATCAGTCAGCGTTAAGGCCGGTGGGTGTTGTCGTCTGCAGCTTATTGATCCAGATCCTTTCGGCTCTTTTTCTCTGCCCACTGGTCCAGCGATCATTCGCCTCTAATCCCGAGATGATCAGGTTGTTGGGGGAGTGTTGTTGGAAGTGGGTGACTAGTGGTGTTGTGAGCTTGCCTTCCCCAATGTTGCGAAGATGTTGCTGGAGTCTAGTGAGAATGGAGTGTTGGGTTTCACCGACGTAATGTTTATGGCAGGAGGTGCATGTGATTATGTAAACCACGTTAGTGGTGTTGTACGTGAAGGTGCCCAGTGTGGGGAAGGAATTGGCACTGTAGGGGTTGTGAATGAATTTCCTGCGTCTGTAGCGTATCGTGTGTAATGGAGGGGGTCGGGGTCTATGGTCGGTGAATTTAGAATGAACCAGGATGTCTTTGAGATTTTTGTTCCTACGGAAGGCTGAGATCGTCTTGTGTCGTTGCAGAATGGGGTGTTGGAGGTGGGTGCGGTGAAAAAAGGATTTGATGGCACGATGTAGCGGGGTGATTCTGTGGGAAAAGGTGGAAATAAAGGGGATGAGATGTCCAGGGTCAGTGGTGGGGGAGCTGGGCTGGGGTAGGGGAGGTGGTGTCTGGGAGGCCTGTCTGGGGGCCTGGGATGGAGTAGAGTGGAGGGTGGAGCGAGTGGGAGTGAGGGAAGCCAGTGTATTATTTTTGATTGTGCGGAGGAAGCGTTTGGAGTAGCCCCTGTGTCGGAGGCTGTGGAATAAGATGGAGGTGGCTTGGTGGAAGTCGGAGAGGCGAGATGAGATGCGGAAGAAGCGGATGAGTTGTGATTTGACTATGCCCTTGAATGTGTGTTTGGGGTGGTAGCTGGCTTTATGTAACAGTGCGTGTGTATCTGTGGTTTTGAAGTATACTTTAGTGAGGATGTTTTTGTGTGTGGTGGTACTATGTGGTTGGAAAAAGACAGTGGTGTCCAGGAAGTGTACCTGGTGTGGATCTATGTTGTATTTGACTTTGATGGATGGGTGGTGGTTATTGAGTGTGTGTATGAAATCCTGGAATAATGTAGGGTGGTGGTGCCAAATGCCAAATATGTCGTCTAGATAGCGGAGGTCGACGAGTGGCTTGTGGGTGCATTTGGAAAGGGCTTCCTGTTCCCACTCGCTCATATAGATGTTGGCGTATGACGGGGCGAAACGCTGACCCATGGCTGTTCCGTGAACCTGAAGGAAGTGGCAGTCGTTGAAAATGAAGTCATTATTGGTGAGGCAGATTTTTAGTAATTGGATGAGGGCCTGATCAGGTATGGTATTGTCCGGGTATTTGTGAAAGGTGGATTGGATGGCTTGCAGTCCTGAGTCCGTATCTATGTTCGTGTAGAGGCTGTCTATGTCAATGGTGAAGAGGTGTGAGTGAATAGGAACAGTCATGGGTCGAACTGTATTGATGAAGTGGTAGGTGTCCTTAATGTAACTGGGATGCTTGGTGGAGAGGGGGCCCAGGAAGTGATCCAAGAATAGGGAGATATTGTAGGAGGTACTGTTACAGTCTGAGACTATTGGTCTGCTGGGAGAAACCTCAAAGGGAATGGTCCCTAACCCTTATGTAGATATTGGCATATGACGGGGCAAAACGTTGGCCCATGGCTGTTCCGTGAACCTGAAGGAAGTGGCGGTCGTTAAAGATAAAGTCATTATTGGTGAGGCAGATTTTAAGGAGTTGGATGAGGGCCTGATCTGGTCTGGTGTTGTCCGGATATTTATGAAAGGTGGATTGGATGGCTTGTAACCCTGAGTCCGTGTCTATGTTTGTGTATAGGCTGTCTGTGTCGATGGTGATTAAAAGGTGCTGGGTTTGGGTTAGGGTTAGGGGTTAAGGTTTGGGGTTAGGATTAGGGTTTAGGGGTTAGGGTTAGGGTTAGGGTTAGGGGTTAAGGTTAGGGGTTAGGGTTAGGGTTTAGGGGTTAGGGGCTAGGGTTTAGGGGTTAGGGTTAGGGTTTAGGGGTTAGGGGTTAAGGTTAGGGGTTAGGGTTAGGGTCATATTCTCTGTCTCCTGCTGCATGGCATTCATTTTACAACAAGCTGTTGCCAGGGTTAGGGTTCCCCTCAGTCTCAGTCACTAACTGGTGACCCAGAGGTACCATGATACCAGTGTTGTTATACTACTGTACTACTACTAATTATACTATAAGCCTTGTTAGAAATGAGAACCGAACATCAGATAGTTTCCATGGAGAGAAACAAAACATTAATACTGGACTCGTTAAAAAACATGAATCAATTCACAAGAACAATTTTTTTTCTGGAAAAGCCATATGTCAGAACTTTTCTCAAAGCTCTGTGGATGTTATCATATTATATTATATTATATTATTATATATTATATTATATTATATTATATTATTATACATTATATTATATTATATTATATTATTATACATTATGTGCCCTGCGATGGACTGGCGACCTGTCCAGGGTGAACCCCGCCTTCGCCCAATGCCAGCTGGGATCGGCTCCAGCCCCCCCGCGACCCTTAACGGGATAAGCAGTTGACGATGAATGAATGGATTATACATTATATTATATTATTAAAAAGACCTCATGAATATTATCTGAATTCCAGGGAGTCATGAACACCACAAACATTACAAGACAACAATCAGTACGAATATGTGTAATATTAAAACAACAAACCAGATTTACAATATGATATAGAGACGATTCTTTTCATTTATGTTCCCTCAAAAGAGGCTGGATAAAAAGTTTAACCGTCAACCAGGAATAAATATGATTTCTGTTATGGAACGAGGTTCATCTGATCACTCAACGCTCAGTCGATGTGAGTGGACTCACCTGCTGATGTTGTCCTGCAGCCTCGAACACAGCAGAGTCCTGGACCAGGTTCAACATGGCCGCTACGAAACAGAGTTTAGGAGTTAGCAGTCTGATAATATAAAAACAGCAGTCTGATGATATAAAAACAGCAGTCTGATTATATAAAAACAGCAGTCTGATTATATAAAAACAGCAGTCTGATAGTATAAAAACAGCAGTATGATAATATAAAAACAGCAGTCTGATTATATAAAAACAGCAGTCTGATTGTATAAAAACAATAGTCTGATTGTATAAAAACGGCAGTCTGATTATATAAAAACAGCAGTCTGATTATATAAAAACAGCAGTCTGATTATATAAAAACAGCAGTCTGATAATATAAAAACAGCAGTCTGATAATATAAAAACAGCAGTCTGATAATGTATAAAAAGCAGTCTGATTGTATAAACACAGTCTGATGATATAAAAACAGCAGTCTGATTATATAAAAACAGCAGTCTGATTATATAAAAACAGCAGTCTGATGATATAAAAACAGCATTCTGATTATATAAAAACAGCAGTCTGATTATATAAAAACAGCAGTCTGATGATATAAAAACAGCAGTCTGATTATATAAAAACAGCAGTCTGATGATATAAAAACAGCAGTCTGATAATATAAAAACAGCAGTCTGATGATATAAAAACAGCAGTCTGATAATATAAAAACAGTAGTCTGATTGTATAAAAACAATAGTCTGATTGTATAAAAACGGCAGTCTGATTATATAAAAACAGCAGTCTGATGATATAAAAACAGTAGTCTAATTGTATAAAAACAATAGTCTGATTGTATAAAAACAGCAGTCTGATTGTATAAAAACAGCAGTCTGATAATATAAAAACAATAGTCTGATTGTATAAAAACAGCAGTCTGATTGTATAAAAACAGCAGTCTGATTATATAAAAACAGCAGTCTGATGATATAAAAACAGCAGTCTGATTATATAAAAACAATAGCCTGATAATATAAAAACAGCAGTCTGATTATATAAAAACAGCAGTCTGATGATATAAAAACAATAGTCTGATAATATAAAAACAGCAGTCTGATTATATAAAAACAGCAATCTGATGATATAAAAACAGCAGTCTGATTATATAAAAACAGTAGTCTGATTATATAAAAACAGCAGTCTGATGATATAAAAACAGCAGTCTGATTATATAAAAACAGCAGTCTGATGATATAAAAACAGCAGTCTGATTATATAAAAACAGCAGTCTGATGATATAAAAACAGCGATAAAAAAAAGAAAAAAAAAAAAAAAAAAGTCTGATTATATAAAAACAATAGTCTGATATATAAAAACAGCAGTCTGATTATATAAAAACAGCAGTCTGATTATATAAAAACAGCAGTCTGATGATATAAAAACAGCAGTCATATTGTATAAAAACAGCAGTCTGATAATATAAAAACAGCAGTTGATATTAACACTGATTATATAAAAACAGCAGTCTGATTATATAAAAACAGCAGTCTGATGATATTAAAATAGCAGTCTGATGATATAAAAATAGCAGTATGATTATATAAAAACAGGAGTCTGATTATATAAAAACAGCAGTCTGATTGTATAAAAACAGCAGTCTGATTATATAAAAACAGCAGTCTCATTATATAAAAACAGCAGTCTGATGATATAAAAACAGCAGTCTGATAATATAAAAACAGCAGTCTGATGATATAAAAACAGCAGTCTGATTATATAAAAACAGCAGTCTGATGATATAAAAACAGCAGTCTGATAATATAAAAACAGCAGTCTGATGATATAAAAACAGCAGTCTGATTATATAAAAACAGCAGTCTGATGATATAAAAACAGCAGTCTGATGATATAAAAACAATAGTCTGATAATATAAAAACAGCAGTCTGATTATATAAAAACAGCAGTCTGATGATATAAAAACAATAGTCTGATAATATAAAAACAGCAGTCTGATAATATAAAAACAGCAGTCTGATTATATAAAAACAGCAGTCTGATGATATAAAAACAGCAGTCTGATTATATAAAAACGGCAGTCTGATTATATAAAAACAGCAGTCTGATTATATAAAAACAGCAGTCTGATGATATAAAAACAGCAGTCATATTGTATAAAAACAGCAGTCTGATAAAAAAATATAAAAACAGCAGTCTGATTATATAAAAACAGCAGTCTGATGATATTAAAATAGCAGTCTGATGATATAAAAATAGCAGTATGATTATATAAAAACAGCAGTCTGATTGTATAAAAACAGCAGTCTGATTATATAAAAACAGCAGTCTGATTATATAAAAACAGCAGTCTGATGATATAAAAACAGTAGTCTGATTGTATAAAAACAATAGTCTGATTGTATAAAAACGGCAGTCTGATTATATAAAAACAGCAGTCTGATGATATAAAAACAGTAGTCTAATTGTATAAAAACAATAGTCTGATTGTATAAAAACAGCAGTCTGATTGTATAAAAACAGCAGTCTGATAATATAAAAACAATAGTCTGATTGTATAAAAACAGCAGTCTGATTGTATAAAAACAGCAGTCTGATTATATAAAAACAGCAGTCTGATGATATAAAAACAGCAGTCTGATTATATAAAAACAATAGCCTGATAATATAAAAACAGCAGTCTGATTATATAAAAACAGCAGTCTGATGATATAAAAACAATAGTCTGATAATATAAAAACAGCAGTCTGATTATATAAAAACAGCAGTCTGATGATATAAAAACAGCAGTCTGATGATATAAAAACAGCAGTCTGATAATATAAAAACAGCAGTCTGATTATATAAAAACAGCAGTCTGATGATATAAAAACAGCAGTCTGATTATATAAAAACGGCAGTCTGATTATATAAAAACAGCAGTCTGATTATATAAAAACAGCAGTCTGATGATATAAAAACAGCAGTCATATTGTATAAAAACAGCAGTCTGATAATATAAAAACAGCAGTCTGATTATATAAAAACAACAGTCTGATTATATAAAAACAGCAGTCTGATGATATAAAAACAGCAGTCTGATGATATAAAAACAGCAGTATGATTATATAAAAACAGCAGTCTGATTGATATAAAAACAGCAGTCTGATTATATAAAAACAGCAGTCTGATTATATAAAAACAGCAGTCTGAATGATATAAAAACAGCAGTCTGATGATATAAAAACAGCAGTCTGATTATATAAAAACAGCAGTCTGATGATATAAAAACAGCAGTCTGATTATATAAAAACAGCAGTCTGATGATATAAAAACAGCAGTCTCATTATATAAAAACAGCAGTCTGATGATATAAAAACAGCAGTCTGATGATAGAAAAACAGCAGTCTGATTATATAAAAACAGCAGTCTGATGATAGAAAAACAGCAGTCTGATTATATAAAAACAGCAGTCTGATTATATAAAAACAGCAGTCTGATAATATAAAAACAGTAGTCTGATTATATAAAAACAGCAGTCTGATTGTATAAAAACAGCAGTCTGATTATATAAAAACAGCAATCTGATAATATAAAAACAGTAGTCTGATTATATAAAAACAGCAGTCTGATTATATAAAAACAGCAGTCTGATTATATAAAAACAGCAGTCTGATTGTATAAAAACAGCAGTCTGATTATATAAAAACAGCAGTCTGATAATATAAAAACAGCAGTCTTATAATATAAAAACAGCAGTCTGATAATATAAAAACAGCAGTCTGATTATATAAAAACAGCAGTCTGATAATATAAAAACAGCAGTCTGATTATATAAAAACAGCAGTCTGATAATATAAAAACAGCAGTCTTATAATATAAAAACAGCAGTCTGATAATATAAAAACAGCAGTCTATAATATAAAAACAGCAGTCTGATAATATAAAAACAGCAGTCTGATGATATAAAAACAGCAGTCTGATTATATAAAAACAGCAGTCTGATTATATAAAAACAGCAGTCTGATGATATAAAAACAGCAGTCTGATTATATAAAAACAGCAGTCTGATAATATAAAAACAGCAGTCTGATGATATAAAAAAGGTGATAATATAAAAAAGGATTATATAAAAAGGTGATTTATAAAGGTGGTATAAAAAAGGTGTTATATAAAAAGAGGATAATATAAAAAAGGGTGTTAAAAAGTGTTGTTTATAAAAAAGGTGATAATATAAAAAGGTGTAATATAAAGGGTATTAAAAGAGTATGATAAAAAAGGTGATTATATAAAAAGAGCTGATGATATAAAAAAGCAGTATGATTATATAAAAACAGCAGTCTGATAATATAAAAACAGCAGTCTGATGATATAAAAACAGTAGTCTGATTATATAAAAACAGCAGTCTGATTATATAAAAACAGCAGTCTGATAATATAAAAACAGCAGTCTGATAATATAAAAACAGCAGTCTGATAATAGAAAAACAGCAGTCTGATAATATAAAAACAGCAGTCTGATTATATAAAAACAGCAGTCTGATGATACAAAAACAGTAGTCTGATTATATAAAAACAGTAGAGTCTGATTGTATGAGTGACTGTATGAATGAATGAATGAGTGAATGAATGACTGAATGAGTGAATGAATGAATAAGTGAGTAGATCAATGAATGAGTGACTGAATGAATGAGTGAATGAATGAGTGGATCAATGAATGAGTGAATGAATGAGTAAATGAACGTGTGAATGAATGAGTGACTGTATGAATGAATGAATGAGTGAATGAATGAATTAATGAATGAATGAGTGACTGAATGAATGAGTGAATGAATGAGTGACTGAATGAATGAGTGACTGTATGAATGAGTGAATGAATGAGTGACTGAATGAATGAGTGAATGAATGAGTGACTGTATGAATGCATGAATGAGTGAATGAATGAGTGACTGTATAAATGCATGAATGAATGAGTGAATGAATGAGTGACTGAATGAATGAGTGAATGAATGAGTGACTGTATGAATGGATGAATGAGTGAATGAATGAGTGACTGAATGAATGAAGGAATGAATGAGTCACTGAATGAATGAGTGAATGAATGAGTGACTGAATGAATGAGTGAATGAATTAGTGACTGTATGAATGGATGAATGAGTGAGTGAATGATCGGGATCTGTAACTGACCAAGTATTAGCTGTGTGTTGGAGGTGTTACTCTCCGTCTGCAGAGCTCCAATCAGAACACCGAGGAGGCGGGGCTTCAGAGACAGGAGGCTACCTGCTGTGACATCATCACCACTGAACTGCCCGTCCAATAACACCTGAACACACACAGCTGACTGTTACCGTATCCATGGTCATTAATGGTGTACTTACTTAACCTGTGAGGTCCAGGTCAGGTCTGCACAGGTGTGAGTAGGTGTTTAACAGGGTGGATAGAAGCCTACCTCTGATTGGACAGATCCAAACTGCAGAGGGAGGGGCAGCAGGGACAGCAGGACCAGGATGGAGACTCGCCTCAAATCCTCCAGACTCACAAAACTCTTAAACCTCAACAGCTCTCTGAGGGAGAGACGCACAGAGAGAGATTTACCTGCAGTCACACCTGTCTGCACCTGTAGGACAGTCAGAGAGTGGATGACTACGTCAGGTGTTGGCTGCAGCCTCCATGAAAATATTACTGCTGGATGATTCAAATTTACGCCTCCCTTTGGTTTCAGATATGCAGTGGTAGGAGTAACCAAGTACATTCACTACAAGTACAATTTTAAGATACTAATACTACATCTCAGGTGAAATACTGTACTTTTGACTACATTTTTGATGCTAATACTTTTAATATTTTTATATTATTTAACAAATTAATTATTTTGCATTTGTAGGTTGCTTTCACCAGCCAACATTTAGTCCGCTTAGACCGCAGACTCTGCTGTGGTTCTTCTGGGCTGCTGTGGTTCTTCTGGGCTGCTGTGGTTCTTCTGGGCTGCTGTGGTTCATCTGGGCTACTGTGGTTCTTCTGGGCAGCTGTGGTTCATCTGGGCAGCTGTGGTTCTTCTGGGCTGCTGTGGTTCTTCTGGGCAGCTGTGGTTCATCTGGGCAGCTGTGGTTCATCTGGGCTGCTGTGGTTCTTCTGGGCAGCTGTGGTTCTTCTGGGCTACTGTGGTTCTTCTGGGCAGCTGTGGTTCTTCTGGGCAGCTGTGGTTCTTCTGGGCGGCTGTGGTTCTTCTGGGCAGCTGTGGTTCATCTGGGCTGCTGTGGTTCATCTGGGCTGCTGTGGTTCTTCTGGGCTGCTGTGGTTCTTCTGGGCTGCTGTGGTTCATCTGGGCTGCTGTGGTTCATCTGGGCTGCTGTGGTTCTTCTGGGCTGCTGTGGTTCATCTGGGCTGCTGTGGTTCATCTGGGCTGCTGTGGTTCTTCTGGGCTGCTGTGACTGCAGTAACTGTGTTCTGGTGCCGACCAAAACAACCATGTTTCCAAGCGAACTCTAGTGCAGTTTGATTGCAGTGAGAACATTTCTCTTTTTATCACCTCAAAAACATCACCAGACTCTCTCTGGCAGATGCAGAGAAGCTTGTCCACACCGTTGTCCCTCCAGGCTGGACTACTGCAGCCCTGCTCACTGAGATCCCCAGCAACAGAACAAAAGCTTCAATACGTTCAGAACAGTGCTGCTCGGATCCTGATGAGGGTGATGAGGGTATCGCTTCTATCCCCAAAACACTCTCATCCAGGATAGAGTACGAGGTCTCCCTCCTCACCCACCAGAGAGTCCATGGAAGGGCCCCCCCCCCACCTCAAGCACCTCCTCAACCCCCAGGACCAAGCTTCACCATGGGGGATCGGGTCTATGGAGCGTTCTCCTGACCACCTGAGGGCACCGCAGACTGTGGACGCCTTTAAACCAGGCCTTAAAAGCTTTTTATTAATCCTATGTGCTTTTACTTTGTTGTTCTTTTGGTGTTTTAATCAAATGGTGTTTTTGTTTTTCTGTTGTTTTATCATGTAGCTCTTCAGGATCTGTTTACAGTGTAAATCCTGGCAACAACTGAATCGAAGGCAACTGGACTTAGATTTGTCTCTGAAGCCCCTTATCCAGTCTGACCAGTCCCCACCAGTCTGTACAATGTAAAGTGCATTATAAATGTAATTTATTATTATTATTATTATTATACAGGACTTTGACCCAACCGCAGGAAGTGAACCAGGCCTGTGCAGTTAGTTGTTGAGAGATGGCCACAGGTCAACATGAGTGGAGGAGGACCGACTGATGAAGGGATTAACACAGCAGATCGGTGCAGAGTGAAAGCGAAAAAACTTTCAGCAATATTTCAAAGGACGCACATAGAAGTGACAGGTCTCAAGTTCACTCCTTTCTACACGCCCTCACAATTTGTTTTGAAATAGTTGGTCATTTTTGTGCATTTTAGTAGTTTGTGCATTGTGAAACGAAACCAGACTAAATAGAAAAGTAACCAAAGGATCAGTTTCACTCTAATTTGGACTGAATGGCTTGTGAAAGCATCTTTATTTAAGTAAAATTTGACTTTTATTTGTAACAAAGTATTTCTACACCATGGTATTACTACTTTTACTTAAGTAAAAGACTTGAGATGTGAGGCGGAAACAGTAGATGGGTACTGGTTGGCCAGAAGGACTGCTACTTGCTAGACTGTTGGAGGGGTCATTGTCCATCCAGTCTATATGTGTTTTGTGGACTTGGAAAAGGCTTTATGACCGTGCCCCCTGGGCAGTTCTGTGGGGGGTACTGCAGGAATATGGGGTACCAGGGTCATCCTTGTAAAACCAAAGTAAGAGCTGTGTCTGTATACTCAGCACAAAGTCAAACATATTTCCAGTGGATGTTGGCCTCCACCAGGGTTGTCATCGATCCTGTTAACCCTAACCCTGTTTAGGGTTGGGGTTAACTAACCCTAACCCTAACCCTGTGATTTGTCATGGACAGGATCTCAAGGTGCAGCTGGGGTTAGAAGAGTGTCCGGTTCAGGGACCTCAGAATTGTGTCTCTGCTCTTTGCAGATGATGTGGTTCTGTTGGCTTCATCAGAACGTGATCTGCAGCATGCACTGGGACGGGGCAGGATGAGAGTCAGTACCTCCTAGTCTGAGGCCATGGTGCTCTGCTGGGTTCAGAGTGAGTCACACCCCATGCAGGTGACCAATGCAGTGAAGAGGGAGCTCAGCCAGAAGGCAAAGCTCTAGATTCAACTACGTTCTGCTGTTTTTATCTACGTTCCAACCCTCACTCATGGTCATGAGCTTTGGATTGGTACCAAAGAATGAGATCTGGGATACAAAGGGCTGAAAGGAGCTTCCTCCGTAGGATGGCTGGGCTCAGAGGAGCTCAGACTCTGGACGGAGAGCGCTGTTTACCGGGCACATCCACCTGGTAAGAGGCCCCGGGGTAGACCCAGAACACACTGGAGAGACTAGATATCTCCTCTGGCCTGGGAACGCCTCGGGGTCCTCCAGGAAGAGCTAGGAAACACTGGGGAGAGGAATGTCTGAAATTCCCTGCTAAGCCTGATGCTGTTGTGACCTGGCCCGGATAACCAGCAGAAAATAGATGGATGGATATGAGACTCTTATCACTTCTGTGGGCCCGAGGTTGTGGACCAGATCCCACCCTGGGACGAGCTTGCTCGTGAAACAAGCTGGTACACAGGGTCCAACTCATCATGAAGAAATAACGTGAACCCACCATCCTTAGAGAGAAACATGGGGTCTGTGTGACGCCAGAGGCAAGAGCCTACTACAGTTTGTTCAAACAGAACAGAATCTGAGATTGTTCCTCTTAAGAACCGAGATGTTGTAAAAACTCAGCAGTCCAAAGTCACCCGGCCCAGGTGAGACTCACTGGGCCTAATCTGACCAGATCAGGCTGTGAGGTCAAGAGCAGCAGAACTGTCATTGGTAGTTATGTATCTGCAGCATACAGCATGTATTAAAAGTACTAGTGTTTGCAGTACTTGTACCTGTCAAGCAGCACGTTCTCCACAGCTGACATAAAGGCGGGAAGCAGCAGGGTGACTCCTCTGAGGTCACAGCAGAACAGACTGGTGGAGTTCAGCAGGATGGAGGCCAGAACACGAGGACACACCTCCTCCACCTGCAGACCCTGAAGGAGAACCAGGTAGAACCTGAGGGTTGGACAGAGAACATACTGAAGTTTTCATTGAAATGATTAAATGACTTTACAGACCAAACAGACAGAACTACCAGGTTGTACAGCAGCAGAGACGTAGACAGACGTGGGTCGGCAGGGTCGGCAGGGTTACTATAAAATCTAACCAATACAGTTACTAATTACCAGTCAAAAATGTAATCAATAACCTAGTCTAAGTATCACAATATAAAATTAATGTAATCTGATTACTTCCCATGACTTTGAGATTACCTCAAAACCAAATATGCAGATAAATACAAGACAAAATAAACATTATTTTGTAAAAGCAGAGAAGAGAAACAACATCACACCTGTAAGTTCGGGTTCCAGGCGTGAAAATGTTCTCGTCATACAAGGACTGGAAGGCTTTGGCACGTCAGTGTTTCAGGATTTAAAACTGAAGCAGCAGTAAATCAAATCAACCTCCATGTGTGTTATTGTGCTTATATCAGTGTAATTCAGGGTGTTGCTAGACGGCGTTTGCTGACCACAGGTGAAATGTTTTTAAAAGGCTAAACGGCGACAAATATGAATTGAAACAGAATGTTTTGTTAGAGAAAAACATTGTGGATTTTGATTGAATTTGGATTTTGACATCTATCTTTTTTCAGTGATTGACAACCACTTTTGTGGAGGAGAAGAGAAAGTGGAAGATTTAGGACTGCACGCAATATTTCTGGAAATTATTAATAATAATTCAAATGTCAACATTATTAATGAAGCCTCGAACTATTTGGGGTCCCTTTTTTCAAAAAGGGGTTCTTAAGTAGACAATGGTTCTGGGTAGAACCTGAGCTCTTCAAGAAGAACCCTTTCTTCTAAGAGTGTTGACAGGAATTCAGACCTGTACCTGGACAGATAGACAGACAGGATGTCCTCTGCAGTTTTCCGACAGGTGAAGATTCTGCAGAGTGTCCCACAGGCCTCGGCTCTACCGGCCGCCCACCTGTCGGATGTAATGGTGACGTCCGTCCGACCGGCTGGAGACGACACACGGACAGTTTATCAGGTGGATGGTGACAGCAGCAGTACACAGTGGACGGTATACAAAATATGATGAACCAGTACTGTGTGCAGCATGTGTAGTACTATGTGCAGCAATACAGAGTACTGACTGGGCAGACCTGAGTTGATCAGAGCAGCATCAAACAGCCAACCACCAAACAGGTGGAGGAGGGAGTCCACGTTACACCTGAGGGGGGAAGGGGAGGGTCGGGGGGAGGAGCACAGAGGGGGACAGGAGGGGGAGGCTGGGAGGAAGACTTCCAGTGATGGGAGGAGGAAGATGTCTGAAAGGAAAGAGGAAAGAAGCTCATAAGTAACATTATTCAAACATACCACGTCAAGAACCTGGGTACCTGGACAGGTAAAGAGTCACGCACCCAGACAGGTAAAGAGTCACGCACCCAGACAGGTAAAGAGTCACACACCCAGACAGGTAAAGAGTCACGCACCCAGACAGGTAAAGAGTCACGCACCTGAACAGGTAAAGAGTCACGCACCTAGACGGGTAAAGAGTCACGCACTCAGACAGGTAAAGAGTCATGCACCCAGACAGGTAAAGAGTCATGCACCCAGACAGGTAAAGAGTCACGCACCCAGACAGGTAAAGAGTCATGCACCCAGACAGGTAAAGAGTCACGCACCCAGACAGGTAAAGAGTCACGCACCCAGACAGGTAAAGAGTCACGCACCTGAACAGGTAAAGAGTCACGCACCCAGACAGGTAAAGAGTCACGCACCTGAACAGGTAAAGAGTCACGCACCCAGACAGGTAAAGAGTCACGCACCCAGACAGGTAAAGAGTCACGCACCTGAACAGGAGGGACCCGAGGTAAAGAGTCACGCACCCAGACAGGTAAAGAGTCACGCACCCAGACAGGTAAAGAGTCACGCACCCAGACAGGTAAAGAGTCACGCACCCAGACAGGTAAAGAGTCACGCACCTGAACAGGTAAAGAGTCACGCACCCAGACAGGTAAAGAGTCACGCACCCAGACAGGTAAAGAGTCACGCACCCAGACAGGTAAAGAGTCACGCACCCAGACAGGTAAAGAGTCACGCACCTGAAAGGTAAAGAGTCACGCAAGAAGGTAAAAGTAGCCCCAGAGGTAAGAGTAGCCAGAAGGTAGAGAGAGGCAGAAGTGGCCGAGTCCGAGGGGGTGGTAGAAGTGCAGAAGGTGGGGGGGGGGGGGGGGTGGAGGGGGAGGGGGTGGGTGGGGGGGCTGGTGGGGAGTGGAGTGGCGCAGGTGGTCCCCTGAGGTGGAGAGAAGGTAAAGAGTATGTGAAGGTAAGGCACAGAAGGTAGGCGCAGAAGTATCCCGCGGTAAGCGGGTCGTGGCGCGGGAGAAGGTGGGCAGGTGGGCAAAGTAAAGGTGCAGAGGTGCGCAAGGTGGTACGCTGAGCGCAGAAGGTGTATGCAGTGAAGGTAGGCCACCGAAGGTAAAGAGTCACGCACCAGAAGGTAAAGAGTCATGCAGCTGAACAGGTAAAGAGTCACACACCTGAACAGGTAAAGAGTCACGCACCAGACAGGTGGTCTGCGCGGCCCTGAACAGGTAAAGAGTCCAGACAGGTAAAGAGTCACGCACCCAGACAGGTAAAGAGTCACGCACCCAGACAGGTAAAGAGTCACGCACCTGAACAGGTAAAGAGTCACGCACCCAGACAGGTAAAGAGTCACGCACCCAGACAGGTAAAGAGTCACGCACCTGAACAGGTAAAGAGTCACGCACCCAGACAGGTAAAGAGTCACGCACCCAGACAGGTAAAGAGTCACGCACCCAGACAGGTAAAGAGTCACGCACCCAGACAGGTAAAGAGTCACGCACCTGAACAGGTAAAGAGTCACGCACCCAGACAGGTAAAGAGTCACGCACCCAGACAGGTAAAGAGTCACGCACCCAGACAGGTAAAGAGTCATGCACCCAGACAGGTAAAGAGTCACGCACCCAGACAGGTAAAGAGTCACGCACCTAGACGGGTAAAGAGTCACGCACTCAGACAGGTAAAGAGTCACGCACCCAGACGGGTAAAGAGTCACGCACCCAGACAGGTAAAGAGTCACGCACCCAGACAGGTAAAGAGTCATGCACCCAGACAGGTAAAGAGTCACGCACCCAGACAGGTAAAGAGTCACGCACCCAGACAGGTAAAGAGTCACGCACCTGAACAGGTAAAGAGTCACGCACCCAGACAGGTAAAGAGTCACGCACCCAGACAGGTAAAGAGTCATGCACCTGAACAGGTAAAGAGTCACACACCTGAACAGGTAAAGAGTCACGCACCTGAACAGGTAAAAAGTCACGCACCCAGACAGGTAAAGAGTCACACACCTGAACAGGTAAAGAGTCACGCACCTGAACAGGTAAAGAGTCACGCACCCAGACAGGTAAAGAGTCATGCACCTGAACAGGTAAAGAGTCACACACCTGAACAGTTAAAGAGTCACGCACCTGAACAGGTAAAGAGTCACGCATCCAGACAGGTAAAGAGTCATGCAGCTGAACAGGTAAAGAGTCACACACCTGAACAGGTAAAGAGTCACGCATCCAGACAGGTAAAGAGTCATGCAGCTGAACAGGTAAAGAGTCACACACCTGAACAGGTAAAGAGTCACGCATCCAGACAGGTAAAGAGTCATGCAGCTGAACAGGTAAAGAGTCACACACCTGAACAGGTAAAGAGTCACGCATCCAGACAGGTAAAGAGTCATGCAGCTGAACAGGTAAAGAGTCACACACCTGAACAGGTAAAGAGTCACGCATCCAGACAGGTAAAGAGTCATGTAGCTGAACAGGTAAAGAGTCACGCACCTGAACAGGTAAAGAGTCATGTATCTGAACAGCTAAACATGTATGGAAAAGTGAGGTTATTGTGCAGAGTTCCCAGGAAATACCAGCATTCCACAAACAACACTGTCATACCACAGAAGGTTTGCTGGTTGCCTTGGAAACATTAACAGGTTTTAGTCGTCTGTTGTGTGGAGGTGGGGAGGTGGTGGAGGGAGGGGCACTTGGCATGCTCAGTATGTTCACTGGGATGGGTGGGGCACTGCCAGAACGAGGCCGTGAGACACCTGCAGAGACCAGAGAACATACTCTGTTCCTGCAGATCAAAACCTCCAATCAGATCTGGGTAGGGAGGCAGGTGGGCGGAGCTTACCATAAGACGGGAGGCGGTCTTTGAATGGGTTCCTGGTCACAGCAACACCTGGCAAGAGACGAGGTGGGAAATATTTCAAACTGAAAACCAAACGTCAAGAAGACTGAAGGTTTAGTTCAGATCAATGTTATCAATAAAATGAACTTCAACAGAGAGTCCAACAGAGAGCAGACCAGGTTCTGGTTCTGGTTGGTTCTGGTTCTGCTGTCAGAGGACTCTTCTTTGAATATCTTATTGATCAGGTGGAACTGATCAGGTTAGGTTACTCTAAATTACCGAGAGAAGGCAACCGGTCTCTGAAATGGATCCTTGTGGTAAGTCCTGGAGAAACAGCAACAACAGCAACATGAACAAGAGCAGCAACAAGAAGAACAGCAACAACAGCAACATGAACAAGAGCAGCAACAACAGCAACATGAACAAGAGCAGCAACAACAAGAACAGCAACAGCAACATGAACAAGAGCAGCAACAACAAGAACAGCAACAGCAACATGAACAAGAGCAGCAACAACAAGAACAGCAACAACAGCAACAGTAAGGACAGCAATGAGGTCTAATAAACACAGGCAGATATAATGTGTGTGTAAACAAGTATATACTGTATATAATGTGTGTATACTAGTATATACCGTATATAATGTGTGTATACAAGTGTATACCGTATATAATGTGTGTATACCAGTATATACCGTATATAATGTGTGTATACCAGTATATACCGTATATAATGTGTGTATACAAGTATATACCGTATATAATGTGTGTATATAATGTGTGTATACAAGTATATAATGTATATAATGTGTGTATACCAGCATAGAATGTATATAATGTGTGTATACCAGTATATAATGTATATAATGTGTGTATACCAGTATATACCGTATATAATGTGCGTATACCAGCATATAATGTATATAATGTGTGTATACCAGCATATACCGTATATAATGTGTGTATACCAGCATATAATGTATATAATGTGTGTATACCAGTATATACCGTATATAATGTGTGTATACCAGCATATAATGTATATAATGTGTGTATACCAGTATATACTGTATATAATGTGTGTATACCAGTATTTGGCAGAAGCTGCTCTGTTGGTTCGTTGTTGACCACTATCACACCTGCAGAAACAGGAGTTGCAGTCAACAGGTACTCCTCACACCTACTACATACTGGTAAAAGACATCACAGCCGGCACCCTGCTGCTAGTTAAGCTCCCTACTCTGAGTAGTAACTGACTGATTGAGTGAAGATGGCCCGAGATGAGGCAGTAAGAGGATGTTTACAGGGATCTTAGTGGGTAACTGACTGGGACATCAACACTGCCGGACCGGTCAGATAGGGGTCAGAGGTTCGGTGAAGGTCGGAGGTCAGTGTACCCAGGAAGGCGTCAACCAGCGTGCTGACTCCTCTCATGGCTCTGAAGAAGATGCTTGGCAGCTGACCGTCTCCTCTTAACGCCTCCTCGTGGGAGCAAGGAGTCGAACCAACAACCACCAGGTGACGGAGGTCTGCCGGGTTGCTGAAAGGAGATTTATTGATGTTAGAAGATTTAAGACTTTTTATTGGGGTTGATCGTTCTGAATGTCAATCAAAAAGCCTTTTCCGAGAAATACGTCTCTTGTCCACATTGAAGGACGTATTTATAATTAAAAAAGAGGTGATGACTAACCCAACGAAGATATTTTCAAGGTTCAAGGTTAATTTAATGTTATTGTACAACATAGGGTTGCGCAACAAAATGCAAATGTGTGCATGGAAATGCACCACCAAAGACACTGGTGAATTCAACATCAGGGACACATGGTCCATCAACTTTGACTACATCCGGGCGCCAAGCCTCATTGATGGGAACAGAGTCCGCCTCCCCTCGTCCTGTCGGCACAGAGTCAGGTCTCTGCAAGATGTGGGCACAGCGGTCTCGAGCTCCCATTGCTGGGCCAGCCCCAGTCCCATTTCATCCATCCCACTTCCCTGGACTGGACATCAGCTAGGAGCAGGCTGGGCAGTGGAACCGCCCACGGTCCAAGTTGGCGCTGCCTTGAACCAGGGCCATATGTGCTCCGGTAAGAAAGGCTAAAAGACAACTAACTGAAACAAAAATGTAGAGAAGTTCACTGAAGATACAGTATATATATGTTTAATATATAAAAATATTTTGGGATGATTATTAGTCATTATTATTAGACCACTTTGATTTCATTTGACACAAAGGTTGATTATGATTGACATATATTAGTCAGTGTTTTTATTTGGCATCAATTGTACATTTACACACATATTGTTGAAAAAATAGTCTTGAAGTGTAAAGAAATGCTTCATTTGAGGTTGTGGTTACATGAGACAGCTGCTGACCAGATTAAACTGGGATACCGTGATTCACAACTTCAACAGAAAGTGGGGCAGGGCCATGAAGCGGAGGGCGGTGGCCCCTTGGCCCCTAATTCAGACCCAGGATCAATGCTGGTTGGTCTGAGGAGACCTGGAGGGGACCCAGTCTCCAGAAAGACTTTCTGGGACAAGCAAGGTTGAGATAGGTCACTCAAAACAAAAAAAAAAAGAAAAAATAACAAGAAAAAGGCGTAAAGCTGAGTCTCCAGAGAAGAAGAGAGGTGGTTTGAGAAACAGGATGCTGAACAACGTACCTGTTTAAATGCAGCAAAACTGGAGAAGAGAATGTACACCTGTCTGAGTGACGTCGCATTTTACTTGTGCTGTTGTTTGGTCGAAAACCAAATAAAGCATATATAAATCAGTTTGACCTACAGTATATACGTGTAGTGAGAGTGTGTTACCTGAGCAAGTGCAGGAACCTGAACCAGGTCTGAGGGACTCGGTGCTGGTCCATGTCGGCAGGGATCAGAGCAGCGTCTTCATCTGAGACTTTAAAGTGAGGGAAGGACGGACCGAAGGTCAGCAGCAACAACCTGAACAACAACAGCATGAATATAAGCAAGCTGACGAGATAAGATAAGATAAGATAAGATAAGATAAGATAAGATAAGATATTCCTTTATTAGTCCCACAGTGGAGAAATTTACAGATGAGGGACTGAACTACAGGAAGAAGAGTTGTTTGATTGTTAACCTGGAGGTCAGGGCGGCCATTACTCGGTTCCACTGCTCCACCACTGCAGGCCGATGTCTCCAGCTGCTCAACATCTGTCTGCACGTCTGCCACAAAGAGCGAGATGGAAAACACCGAGAGCAAGACAGCAACCACACCTCAAAAAGTACCGCCATCGACAGGCGAGATATCTGCTCCGACACACCACCTGCACACAGTATCCATACATATATATTCATATATACTGTATATACGGGGGGGGGGGGGGGGGGGGGGGGTCACGGCTCACCTGTCATGGTGGGCGGAGCCAGCATGGAGTGGTTGATGCGGAGCAGGAAGCTCAGCAGAGTCTCCCAGGTGTCTCTGCTCATCCCAGTACTGCCTCTGGCCAATGACTGAACTGCACACAACACCTGTTGACAGAGAGACAGGTAGACCGGACTCACCTGGTCTGACCTGGGAGGGGGACGAGGAAAATATGAGCTTATTTCACCCATAGTAATAAAATAGGGGTAGGGCAAACACTGGACATTGGACCATTTCCGTGTCATTTGACCAGAACAAAAGAAAATAGTGGTTGTGGTCAGTTACGGTGAAAACACGTCAGCGGGGCTGTAAAGTGAAGCTGTAGAGGCTAGTTAAGGCAGAGTTTCGGTGGAGGCAAGGTCGACCTCCACCGAAACTCTGCTTCGCCTACAAGTCCTGATAGGTCATAAAAACTCACAAAGACACGTGAAGCAGCAGTAGAGCAGCAGGTTTCGTTTTTAGCTACTGTGGATAAATGAAGACTAATGTAAGGAAAACATTATTTCAGACTCTTGGATTACTCCTGTACAACCCTCGTCACCAAGGTTACAGTGACAAACAAAAACAAAGTTACATAAACCAACCAGCAGATACTGAGCCACCAGAACCCCGCAAAACAGAAATTCATACAGCCATCTACAGAGCACCTAGAACCATGGCAGTGTACCTCCTAATGCACCACCTAAACCTCCTAATGCACCACTTAAACCTCCTAATGCACCACTGAAACCTCCTAATGCACCACTGGAACCTCCTAATGCACCACTGAAACCTCCTAATGCACCACTGGAACCTCCTAATGCACCACTGAAACCTCCTAATGCACCACTGGAACCTCCTAATGCACCACTGAAACATCCTAATGCACCACTGGAACCTCTTAATGCACCACTGGAACTTCCTAATGCACCACTGAAACCTCCTAATGCACCACTGGAACCTCCTAATGCACCACTGAAACCTCCTAATGCACCACTGGAACCTCCTAATGCACCACTGAAACCTCCTAATGCACCACTGGAACCTCCTAATGCACCACTGAAACATCCTAATGCACCACTGGAACCTCCTAATGCACCACTGAAACATCCTAATGCACCACTGGAACCTCTTAATGCACCACTGGAACTTCCTAATGCACCACTGAAACCTCCTAATGCACCACTGGAACCTCCTAATGCACCACTGAAACCTCCTAATGCACCACTGGAACCTCCTAATGCACCACTGAAACATCCTAATGCACCACTGGAACCTCCTAATGCACCACTGAAACATCCTAATGCACCACTGGAACCTCTTAATGCACCACTGGAACTTCCTAATGCACCACTGAAACCTCCTAATGCACCACTGGAACCTCCTAATGCACCACTGAAACATCCTAATGCACCACTGGAACCCCATAATGTACCACTGGAACCTCCTAATGCACCACCGGAACCTCCTAATGCACCACTGGAACCTCCTAATGCACCACCGGAACCTCCTAATGCACCACTGGAACCTCCTAATGCACCACCGAAACCTCTTAATGCACCACCGGAACCTCCTAATGCACCACCGAAACCTCCTAATGCACCACTGGAACCTCCTAATGCACCACTGAAACCTCCTAATGCACCACTGGAACCTCCTAATGCACCACTGAAACCTCCTAATGCACCACTGGAACCTCCTAATGCACCACTGAAACATCCTAATGCACCACTGGAACCTCCTAATGCACCACTGAAACATCCTAATGCACCACTGGAACCTCTTAATGCACCACTGGAACTTCCTAATGCACCACTGAAACCTCCTAATGCACCACTGGAACCTCCTAATGCACCACTGAAACATCCTAATGCACCACTGGAACCCCATAATGTACCACTGGAACCTCCTAATGCACCACCGGAACCTCCTAATGCACCACTGGAACCTCCTAATGCACCACCGGAACCTCCTAATGCACCACTGGAACCTCCTAATGCACCACCGAAACCTCTTAATGCACCACCGGAACCTCCTAATGCACCACTGGAACCTCCTAATGCACCACCGGAACCTCCTAATGCACCACCGGAACCTCCTAATGCACCACTGGAACCTCCTAATGCACCACTGAAACATCCTAATGCACCACTGGAACCTCCTAATGCACCACCTAAACCTCCTAATGCACCACTTAAACCTCCTAATGCACCACTGAAACCTCTTAATGCACCACTGGAACCTCCTAATGCACCACTGGAACCTCCTAATGCCCCACTGGAACCTCCTAATGCACCACTGGAACCGCATAATGCACCACTGAAACCTCCTAATGCACCACTGAAACCTCCGAATGCACCACTGGAACCCCATAATGCACCACTGAAACCTCCTAATGCACCACTGAAACCTCCTAATGCACCACTGAAACCTCTTAATGCACCACTGAAACCTCCTAATGCACCACCTAAACCTCTTAATGCACCACTGAAACCTCCTAATACACCACTGAAACCTCTTAATGCACCACTGGAACTTCCTAATGCACCACTGAAACCTCTTAATGCACCACTGAAACCTCCTAATGCACCACTGGTACCTCCTAATGCACCACTGGAACCCCATAATGCACCACTGAAACTTCCTAATGCACCACTGAAACCTCCTAATGCACCACTGGAACCTCCTAATGTACCACTGAAACCCCATAATGCACCACTGAAACCTCCTAAACACCACGGAACTTCCTAATGCACCACTGGAATCAACCACAACAACCACCTCCTAATGCACCACTGGAACCTCCTAATGCACCACTGAAACCTCCTAATGCACCACTGAAACCTCCTACTGCACCACTGAAACCTCCTAATGCACCACTGGAACCTCCTACTGCACCACTGAAACCCCCACCTCCTAATGCACCACTGGAACCTCCTAAAGGATCACCACTTCAGGCCCTCAGATCAACTTCAGTGTACTTTGTCATAGACTTTCTTGTCACGGTCTTGGGTTTATCAACGGTCATGGGTTTTGGTCTGGAAGCAGTGTTGAGATGTCTCAGGTTTGGTCGAGGTGTGACGGTCTACCTGGAGAGGAACAGGCCGTCAAGGTGTCGGAGGATCTTCTGGGTGTACAGGTTGGGCTCTCTGCTGATTGGTGGAGGGATGGAGTCTCTCGGGGAAACCAGGGCCATCAGCCAATCAGTGTAGACGTCAACACAGAGTTTGACAGTGTCTCCGTCCAATGGGAGAGTCAAACCATGGCATAACACCTCCATCGTCCACTTCACCTTAAAACACAAATTTAACCAATCACGTGTTTTCGTGGTGATTACGTCACCACACAAGACCCAGAAGCTCTTAGCTGACAGCCTGAATCATTAAATCCAGGCCTGCAGGGCTGCTGCTGCAGCCATTCTGGTAAACATGTACTTCAGAACCTATTTTTGTTTGATTGGTCTTGGATGGGCTAAGTCCAACTGATTTTCTCTGTGCCCACCCACATTGTGATTTCTGCTTGGCTGCTGGATGATTCACACAAAGACTCATAACAACGATACCTGCATCGCTGTTGTGGCTGCTAACAAGTACTAATAAAAAAAAGACCAACACATTTTCAGCACATGCATACAGGTGTACAGCCTGCAGCAGGTAGTAGAGACCAAGTGAATGATTTCTAAACTCAGCTCTACTTGTTGATCCAACACTGAACACGATTACATATCAACACCTGAGTGTGTGTTTAAGTTTCCATAGAGGTCAAGCATGCAGGTACACACACACACACACACACACACACACACACACACACACACACACACACACACACACACACACACACTGTCTGTCTGTGCGCAGCGGGCTGCGGGTGTCAGGGTTTCCAAGGCCAGCTCCCAGGGGCATCACCACGGCAACAGCAACATCTCTTCCCACAGAGGGAGGGAAACAACTGAGCACACTCACATGACTCCGCCCACTGGACACTGATTGGTCCATGGCCTGCCAATTACGACACACCTTAGAGACAGACAGACAGACAGTTCTACGTTAATAAGTAATAAATTAATTTTATTCGTAATGAATGAGTAAACGTGTGTTTAGTTGTTCCGTTAAACGCCATACAGTAGTTGTTATTGTGTGAAACACACTTTGCTCACATATAGTGTAAAATAAAAACGTGGAAAACTGTGCTGCTTTCATCCTTTGATCCAAGGTGTTTTGGAGGTTGCGCTACTGTCACACCTGCCGTTGCTAAGCAACCAAAACCAGCGCGCTGCAATGACGATGAAGTTGCAGAAATTTAGCAGTCGGCCTCTCTGACGACACTAAACACGGTCAAAACAAAGAGGAATGCATTTCAGGCAGCGTACATCCCTCACAGTAACTTTACTGCTGGATTCCTCGACAACGGGCGCCGTGACGCCAGTAAAGTAGTCCACGGGACAGATCGGAGACATCTGGGTGGTCCTGCACTGAAATGATTAACGTCTCCTCCGTATATTTAGCCTATATTCATATTCACTGAACTGGCTGTGATTGGCTGGTCCTCGTCACATGACATGCTGTGTTGAAGTATTTTGATGTCAGAGCGCAGCGTCGCGTCCTGAACGATGGGCGAAGGAGAAACGGAACCGTGGCCGTTCGTAGACCAGGACTAGTTTGGACTGAAGAACAAACTACTGCACTAGAAACGGAACAAAGAGCACAACAATCGGAACTGTGTCCAACGCACAGAGACGCTAACGGTTTCAGCTCAGGACGAGTTTCCTCTGCAGGCTGCACACAGAGCGGAGAGGCAACGGCCACGTTGCTGATACTCATCAACTTCTGATCGATCACTCAGGACACACATTACTACGTCAGGGTCTGAACAGGGTCTCTGACGACGGTATGTCTTTGGATCAGCTGATTCTGGATCAGATGATTCTGGATCAGCTGATCGGTTCCTGTTTGTGAACGTTTTAGCTAACACCACTATCACTCTCTGAACTTCAACTGCTTTCACTTGTCAGCTGTTGACTGACGCTTCAGCTGCCTTCAGTGTCTTCATATCACTGCCACTGCTAACAGAGTAGAATAAGTAAAGACTGTGAAGCGGAAACAAAACAATTCCAGTTTTAAGTGGTCGTTCATGCCGGCGAGTATTAGCCAGGGTTCGTGCTTGTCTGGAGACGAAGACGTGCATTATGGGAATATCTGAGGGCAGCGACAGCGGAAACAGCTGATCGTTCATGTCAGTTAAACTGTCAGAATTTAATCGGCAGATGACACTTCAATTATCCATTTAGCACATCGACTGTCTTCATAAAAACACACTTTTCCATAACTAAAGATGGTTTGACACATTAATAATACCTGAAAATGTTCATAAAACATGTGAATGGAAACACATCACCATTAAAGACTGAAACCAGTGACTGAGACAACATGAGAGCCAGTCCTGCTGAGACACCATGAGACCCCCCCAGTCCTGCTGAGACACCATGAGACCCAGTCCTGCTGAGACACCATGAGACCCAGTCCTGCTGAGACACCATGAGACCCAGTCCTGCTGAGACACCTGCACCAGTGACGTTAAAGTCTTACCTGCACCTTACCTGAGTCCAGGTGAGCCAGTTGCAGGTGAGCTATGTGTTCACTCACAAACACACACGGCTGAGCCAACACATGCTGACCGTCAGCTCACTCTGAAAGTCAAAACTCTCAACTTGAACTCACCTGCTGCTGCTGCATTCAGGTCAGCTGGGAAACTTCAGTTGCATTTCAGCAGGAGGGGCAGCGCCCAGTGTTCCAGTTTACAGTAAACAGGCTGTCAACATGCACCAACATATCCGGACGGACAGACGGCCCATCCTAACAAACCCTCAGGAACGGTGCCGGGCTTTCGAGCGTCCGTCACCTGATAACATTGGGCCAAGCCGGACTTTTTCCCATAGACTTTCATCAGGAAAGAGGGAAAATCACCTTATGGTACTTATGGATGAGTAAGACTTTTAAATTTAAAATTACTAAATTATTAAATTATTAGATATTATTGCACATTAAAAGGTTAATCCGAACAGATGTGCGCAGTAATTGTTGTGTCTTCTTATGTTCTGGTCCCTGTCACTACTTGGACCATGAGGTGGTTCCTGCAGCCCAGTCAGGTTGATGCAGGTAGTCCAGATCCTCCAGGATGGATCATACATACGAGAGTCTCTAGAAGGTTTGCTGTGTCTCCCAGCTCAGTCTCAACAGCCTGGAGACCAGGAGACCGGCCGTTATACCAGGAGGGCCGGACAGGACCGTAGAAGGGCATCAACACAGCAGCAGGACCGGTATCTGCTCCTCTGTGGACCAGGAGGACCAGGAGGAGCACTGCTAGAGTCCTACAACATGACCTCCAGCAGGCTACTGGTCTTCATGTTTCTGACCAAACTGTCAGAAACAGACTCCTTGAGGGTGACATGAGGGCCCGCCGTCCTCCAGTGGGACCTGGTCCCACAGCCCAGCACCCTGCAGCTCTATTGGTTCGGGTTAGGGTTAGCGTTCGCCAGAGGACACCAGAACCGGCAGGTCCACCACTGGTGCCCTGTTCTCTTCACAGCAGGTTCACATTGAGCACATGTGGCAGGTGAAAGAGTCCGGAGACGCCGTGGTGGACGTTCTGCTGCCTGTAACATCATCCGTGGTGGGTCAGTGATGGTCTGGGGAGGCAGATCCTTGAAGGGCCACGCAGACCTGTATGTCATAGATAACTGTACCCTGGCTGCTGTTAGGTGCCGGGAACAAATCCTCAGAGCGACTGTTAGACCTTACACTGGTGCAGTGGGTCCTGGGTTCCTCCTGGTCCAGGACACTGCCCGGCCTTGTGTGTAGACAGTTCCTGGATGACGAAGGCATTGATGCCATTGACTTGTCCTCACGTTCTCAACTTACATCCAGTTTAGTACCTATGTGAAGTTAGGTATCGGTGGGTCTGACACCACCAAGTACCACCACAGACTGTCCAGGAGCTCACTGAGGCCCTGATCCAGGTCTGGGAGGCAATCCCCCAGGACCCCATCCTCCTCCTCATCAGGACCAGACGTTGAGAACCAGTCTGACTGCAGCTTTCTGTCCACGTAACAGCTCTTGTATCTGTCACCAGTGATCGAGTTTCACCTTTCTGTTACAGCAGAGGTCAACAGTGATTGGCTGAGTCCTCAAAAGGTCAGCAGGTCAAAGGTCAACTAGTTTAAGCTTTCACCATCGTACTGGTCTCAAACAGCAACGAATATATATTTATATATATATATTTATATACGTATATATATATGTATATATTTATGTATATAAATATACGTATATATATATATATATATATATTTATGTATATAAATATATATATATATATATATATACATATATATTTATATATGTATATATATATATATTTATATATATTCTTGATTAACTGAAATTAATCTGGAGCTAATTTAATAATCGATCACTTCAGATGATTTTCATCATTTTCTGAAATGTTATTTAATTTTTGATAAAAGCATCGTTATAGTTTCCATTCAAACTGAAAACAGAGTCAAGGTAGAGATCAAACTTTATTTCTGGTTTTCCCTTTAAAATCAACAAAAACTCAAACTTTCACAGTCAGAACATTGGAGACTGACGGCAGTGCTTGTTCCCATGGTAACAGGGGACAGAGGGAGCGATGTGATTGGCTGAGGTTGAGAGGTTTTATTTCCTGCAACAATAATCTGGTTGCCAGGCAACACAGAGTGGCTGGCAGTGGAAAAAAGAAGAATGAAATCAAAGTGTGTCAGTCTGGAGAGAGCGGAGGTCAGTAAGGTCGTCTCTGGATGAATCTGGAGAACATGGCGAAGGCAGCCGTTGGTTTATCTGATGGAACCATGTGACCAGAACCCTACAGGCAGAATGAGGTCAAAGGTCAGCAGCACAGTTTAAACACAACTTGGTTTTTTACACATCTGTAAAACACTTCAGCTGTGAAGAATTACGTCAGTATGCAGCGATGCCGCTGTGGAGGCTGCAGGCCAAGTAATGATGCAGTAATAATGATAATTATAATAAAATTAAAAAACATTCACAAGCCAACAGTGGAGGAAAATATCAGATATTATCTAGAATACTAGGAAAAGCCTTAGTATGTCCAGAATGCATTAAGCCAAAATACCAGGATGTCGTACTGCGTGTTTCCTGTCACTCGGCTGTCAGAGTTAAAGCTTCAGGGTGGCTGTGTTCAGGGTTTAAAACATCTCGCCAGTGGCGGGAGACTGACCAATCACAGCTCAGGTGTGCTCCGGCTGGTGGGCGGAGCTTGGCGCTGTTGGTTGGAACTGTTACTTGTTTTAAGGAGAAGGGATGCAGCTGAAAGAACAGCACATCAGTGCTAAAAGTCATCAGGAAGAGTGGAGTATTCCTCCATAGCTCTGCTCCAAGACGTTAATATCAGCGTCTACAGACGGCTATCTGACTACTGAGGCTTCTGTTGAATTAATAATCGGCGTGGACTTTTTTCTCACCCATGGGTGCTGTGGCGTGAGGTGCTGCGGCAGCTTCTCGATGCATCGAGCTCAGCTGAACCGGGGCAACGACTGCTCTCCTCCGCCGGAAAGAGCCCAGACCAACGGGCTGGATTATTTAAATCAACTCACAGCCCTAATTATGCAGTAGGCAAGCCAGCATGCTTTTCTGACTGTTCTGACCCTCGAGCCCTCTCGCTCATATATATCCGCTGTACAAAGTTATGATGAAGTAGTATCACTGTTGTACTAGTTGTACTGCATACAACAGTACATACTTTGTAAGGCAGCTGCAGAAAGTACCAAAAGTGAAACGAAGGCATGTGAATTGGGCCATAGATATCTCCAGTCATATTCAGACAAAAATGACATCCCAGGGTTCCCGAGGGTCAGCTGGTGAACGGAGGCGTTTACCTTGACAGTGAGGAAAGCGATGTTGTCAAACTCTTTGACGAAGCCTCCGACCTGCCAACCGTCTTCATCATCGTAGAGCCAGGGACGCCTCTGGACCTCCACCTGAAAGACACGCTAAGGTGATGACACCTGGAGAGCACCTGATGCCGCAGACTACCGCCGCCTGATGCCGCAGACTACCGCCGCCTGATGCCGCAGACTACCGCCGCCTGATGCCGCAGACTACCGCCGCCTGATGCCGCAGACTCCTGCAGGCATCCACAGCTGAACCCGCGGACCAGCTTTGGGGTGTCTTGATCGTCATCTGTTGATTAAAGTGAAGGGGGTTAGCCCCGAAGTTTGCAAAGACTTTGGCCTCGACTCACTTAAAGTGAGCTGACCTTTAGGTGGACCAGTTACTCTCACTGTAGTGACCAGACGCTCCTCTGAGATACCAGTCTGTGCCAAGCCTGTTGTGGAGCTCCGGTGGTCGGAGTGAACGGCCCCTATACAGCCATCTGGAGCACGTAGGAAGTGAGTGGTGGAGAGAGAGAGAGAGAGAGAGAGAGAGAGAGAGAGAGAGAGAGAGAGAGAGAGAGAGAGAGAGAGAGAGAGAGAGAGAGAGAGAGAGAGAGAGAGAGCAACAAGAGCAAGTAGCGTTAACCGTTAGCCGTAACGTGTGGTTTGTCCGTTCTGGGCTACTGTAGTAACATGGCGGTGTAACATGGTGGATCCATGAGGAGGACCGGCTCCCTGTGTGGATAGAAACGGCTCATTCTAAGGACAACAGCGCTTCTTCTTATCAGGTGATTTGACGCTAAAGAAAACAGACCTATCAATATTATACTCCATTTGTACCATTAGATCGCCCCAAGTCTTACACACTGGCCCTTTATTATGAAACTGCTTTAAAAACCTTACACCAGCTCTGATTATTATTATCTTTTATTATTATCATTATCATTATTATTATAATAGGATGTTACCTGCTGGTGCAGAGACTCGACGAACCACTCGTCCCCCATGAAGTTACAGGCCATATCCACATCCCCGTTGTACACCAGGACCCGGTACTTCTGCACAGAGGACAACAACTCAACAAAACACACACCTGGATAAACAAGCCCCGCCCACTTGGATACATCAGCCAATCACCAAAGGAGCTCCCATTCAGTCAGGACACATTTCTGGCCTTGTTCTGGATGATATAATGTTAATAGAATTTTATTCATTTTATTTGATTGATTTGAATATTGGTTTGATTTGATCTGGTTACACACCAAAATAATTACCGTATTTTACGGTCCATAAGTCGCACCGGATTATAAGGCGCATTGTCGACTTTTGAGAAAATGTAAGGATTTTAAGTCCTTATAGTCCGGAAAATACGGTACTGGCACCATTAAACTACTGGCAGTGAAATACAACACTTCCTGTGGATGTTTCACATTAAAATCCTTCCAGTAGTACAGAGATAATCTATCATACTCCTGTGCCGGAGCAGGTAGTTTATCAGCTGGGTCAGTCTCCAACCTGTGATGAACAGGCCCGAACAATCGGCCCGTTCCGATGCAGCATAATGTTGATCACACGTAGCCTGAAACTCGGTATTCAGCTGGCCCGATAACATTTTATTACATCAGAATGGGATCAGACAGGACTGTAAATGTTGATTTAAGTTCCTGTACGAACAAGGCTTTTTATGACTTCCTGTCACCTGACACTTTCCAGGTGAGACGCCGTCAGTGTCCAAGCGGACTCACCTGTACTGGTGGAGTCAGTACTGTGGAAATGTGCTGAATTTAATGTTATCTACTGAGGTTGTTAAAGTCCGGGTAAAGAGTCGATGATGTGCTAACGTACTCTGCTAATGTTAGCGCCACTGGTTTTTGAACAGAACATTCTAGAAATGTGTCTCCTCCCAACCTCACCAGCATCACTATGACACAACGTTTAACTAGGACGAGCTCCAAATCCACGAAACCAGCCTCAACGTGAGCAAAGTCTCAATCAACGACCAGAGAGTCTGCGGAGCAGAGCTGGCCGATGCCACGCTGCGATTGGCCAGTCTGTGTTTGAGGGGCGGGACTTAACGAAGGGACAGGATGTGGTAACAGCGCCCTCAGCGGACACACCCCCAGCATTTCAGGTGTTTATAAGAGTCTGAAACCTGAAGCGCTGATGTTTTTAATCATTCAGATCGGCTGGTTGGTCAACAGCATGTTCCACTGCAACATACTGACTTTACCCAGACTTTAAAACATGAAAACTGACTGGAGAACAGCCGTGAAAAGAGAACAGGTGTGTTGTGTTCACTGACCAGAGCAGCGAGCAGCTTCAGGTACTGTTTCCTGACGTCCAGGTAGAGACGGCCATAATTCAGATTCACCTCCGAGCTGCAACACAAGGCCGACAAAGGTCAGAGATCCAAGGTATGGGAGTGATGAAGAGTCTGCGGTGTTCAGGTGCGTTACCTGCAGATGGCCCAGTCCAGGGCCTCGGCGCCGATGTGCAGAGCAGCCCTGACGTACGGGTTGTTCAGGTAGAGAGAGGAGGGGGTGGAGTTAGTGCAGGGGGGGTCCAGACGGACGGACAGGTGTAGAGACGCCAGGCCTCGTAACTTCTGCTCACAGGGTCAGAGGACAAGCTGGTTTCTGTCCATCCGTCAGGTGTAGGGACTTTAACGTAAAGACATCAGATGGCTTCATACACACCTGGTTCCACAGCTGAGTCCACGGATGGTTGACGAATGAGTTCCCCAGATCCCTCAGCACCAGCTCACCTCGCTCAATACTGACAATCAATGACAGGAAGTCAACCGACACCTGCTGCAGGTGACCTCGCAGCTGCTACAGACTCCACGTTTAAGACGGTGTCATTTTAAACATTTATATGTATTCCCTCTGATGAGTCCAAGGTCAAAGGTCAAAGGTCACAGCTTACCTGACTCTCTCGTGGACTCCACCTGGACAGGGAGCGTACAGGTTGTACATGTTCAGTCCTGAACTGTAGACGATGTCCTGAACATTAGACAGCTGCAACAAAAACCAACACCTGATAAAACACATTCAAGCCTCAAAACCAGGTTCAGACGGGCCGGAACCACAAAGCAGGTTCAGTGGAACAAAACCAGGCGGGCCGGAACCACAAACCAGGTTCAGACGGGCCGGAACCACAAACCAGGTTCAGACGGGCCGGAACCACAAACCAGGTTCAGACGGGCTGGAACCTGTTCAGACGTGGCGATACTTGTTTCATCATAAACCACTGGTTGAGACTCACGCTGGCGGAGCAGTTCAAGTCCTGGTTGTTGTAGAAGTTGCACTTCCCGGCGCTACAGCAGAACTTCTGCAGCTCAGTCCACAGCCGACTTCCCAGCAGGCCGTGGTAGTAGGCGAAGTACACCAGAGAGTTATCGTTCATCTCGTAACTCGACATCCCGTTTCCCACGGCGATGCCCTGCAGGACAGGTGAGACACAGCGGGCAGCGAGTCACTGACCTGGAATGGTTACAGTCAGGTCACCGGGCACCGAGTCACTGACCTATAATGGTTACAGTCAGGTCACTAGGCAGCGAGGCACTGACCCGGAATGGTTACAGTCAGGTCACCGGGCAGCGAGTCACTGACCTTTAATGGTTAATGTCTGGTCACTGGGCAGCGAGGCACTGACCCGGAATGGTTACAGTCAGGTCACCGGGCACCGAGTCACTGACCTATAATGGTTAAAGTCAGGTCACCGGGCAGCGAGTCACTGATCCGGAATGGTTAAAGTCAGGTCACCGGGCAGCGAGTCACTGACCTGGAATGGTTAAAGTCAAGTCACTAGGCAGCGAGTCACTGACCCGAAATGGTTAAAGTCAGGTCACTAGGCAGCGAGTCACTGACCTGGAATGGTTAAAGTCAAGTCACTAGGCAGCGAGTCACTGACCTATAATGGTTAATGTCCGGTAACTGGGCAGCGAGGCACTGACCCGGAATGGTTACAGTCAGGTCACCGGGCACCGAGTCACTGACCTATAATGGTTAAAGTCAGGTCATTAGGCAGCGAGTCACTGACCTATAATGGTTAAAGTCAGGTCACTAGGCAGCGAGTCACTGACCTATAATGGTTAAAGTCAGGTCACTAGGCAGCGAGTCACTGACCTATAATGGTTAAAGTCAGGTCACTAGGCAGCGAGTCACTGACCTATAATTGTTAAAGTCAGGTCACTAGGCAGCGAGTCACTGACCTATAATGGTTAAAGTCAGGTCACTAGGCAGCGAGTCACTGACCTATAATGGTTAAAGTCAGGTCACTAGGCAGCGAGTCACTGACCTATAATGGTTAAAGTCAGGTCACTAGGCAGCGAGTCACTGACCTATAATGGTTAAAGTCAGGTCACTAGGCAGCGGGTCACTGACCTATAATGGTTAAAGTCAGGTCACTAGGCAGGCAATAGTACTGCAGTACTCGTGTACCTGCAGCCTGAGGCTGGCGTCCTCCATCACTCTCTGTACTGCAGTATTAGTGTATAGTACTGCAGTACTCGTGTACCTGCAGCCTGAGGCTGGCGTCCTCCATCACTCTCTGTACTGCAGTATTAGTGTATAGTACTGCAGTACTCGTGTACCTGCAGCCTGAGGCTGGCGTCCTCCATCACCCTCTGTACTGCAGTATTAGTGTATAGTACTGCAGTACTCGTGTACCTGCAGCCTGAGGCTGGCGTCCTCCATCACCCTCTGTACTGCAGTATTAGTGTATAGTACTGCAGTACTCGTGTACCTGCAGCCTGAGGCTGGCGTCCTCCATCACCCTCTGTACTGCAGTATCAGTGTATAGTACTGCAGTACTCGTGTACCTGCAGCCTGAGGCTGGCGTCCTCCATCACCCTCTGTACTGCAGTATCAGTGTATAGTACTGCAGTACTCGTGTACCTGCAGCCTGAGGCTGGCGTCCTCCATCACTCTCTGTACTGCAGTATTAGTGTATAGTACTGCAGTACTCGTGTACCTGCAGCCTGAGGCTGGCGTCCTCAATCACCCTCTGTACTGCAGTATTAGTGTATAGTACTGCAGTACTCGTGTACCTGCAGCCTGAGGCTGGCGTCCTCCATCACTCTCTGTACTGCAGTATCAGTGTATAGTACTGCAGTACTCGTGTACCTGCAGCCTGAGGCTGGCGTCCTCAATCACCCTCTGTACTGCAGTATCAGTGTATAGTACTGCAGTACTCGTGTACCTGCAGCCTGAGGCTGGCGTCCTCCATCATTCTCTGTACTGCAGTATTAGTGTATAGTACTGCAGTACTCGTGTACCTGCAGCCTGAGGCTGGCGTCCTCCATCACTCTCTCGGCCAGGGTCGGGATGTAGATTCCTCCGTAACTCTCTCCGGTCAGGAAGAGTTCGTTGTGGCTGAACTCTGGAAACAGGCGGAAGAACTCCTTCAGAGCCAGGTAGTTGTTCATCGACACCTGAGGAGAAGAAAAAAAAAAACACCGTGAACACACCTGACAGTGAACGTCTGTGAGCCAATCAGGAGCTGAGTTTCAGGAGCGCCGCTGACCTCGGTGTCGTTGGTGACGTACTTCTTATCGTCGGAGTAGGAGAAGCCGACCCCTGCTGGGGACTCCAGGTACAACACATTGGCAATCTGCACAGAAACAGTGAACCAATCAGCTCCTATGAATCACAACTGCATTAACCAATGAGCTGTCAGGTGGTTTGGTCACATGGTCAGTCTGGATGTAAGCGATTAACGGACCTTGTTCCAGGAGTACTGGTTGTACAGCAGCGTCACGCCGTCATCCTGGATCTAAAACAGAGGTCAGAGGTCAGCGGGTGTCGCCGGGACATCCCAGGGGGCCTCAGGCTGGGGTTACCTACCAGGAAGGGTCCGTGTTCTGTCAGCAGTCCGTCCAGAGAGCTGCAGCCGGGACCGCCATTCAACCACAACACGACTGGGTCAGAGGACGGCTCATTCTGGGACTCCACAAACCTGAAGACAACAAAACAGAAAACAGTGTGTTCGGGTGGATGTGGGGGGTGGGTCTAACCTGTGACGGAAGACTGGCCAATCACATGTCATTTCAGAGGGAGATCCTTGCTATTGGCTGTGCTCCAGCTGGTGGGCGGGGCTTGGTGTTTCTACAGCTGATCTCAACATGGCTGCTGGGTCACAAACTTTCTCATTTTACGGCTGAACAGTAAACAGTATTGATTGATATTTGATCAGAGCTGTCTGGTTGGACCGATTGGTCGGAGTTCAGAGTGATCGACTCGGAGACGATGGCGATAGGAGCAGAGAGGACACACATCTGTCTCATGCACTGCTGTCAGGATGCAGTGATGTTTTATTAAAATAACGTATATATAACGTACATAAATCAGATTTGCTCGAATTCTTCCTACTGCTGCTTTAACTCACTAAATTCATTTTACCACTATTTGTGACTTTGATGAAACAGGTGGGACAAACTAAGCTAAATGTTACCTTAATACATGTAATTAGATCCTAACAAATGTAGCTTCTAACCAGCGACTCAACATCCAGTGGTGCTTAATAACAGAATAATGCTGGCAGTCAATGTTCATTTTTCAGAGGAAGGAGCTGCGTCGCATACCGAGACTAATCTCAGGTATGGCTGCGCTTTGTGCTGAAGGCGAGGTGGCTATACAGAAATTCAATATCTATATCAATCAATATTCAATATCATCTATGTGCTTGAACTGCCATCATGAACCTTCATGTCCTCCAATAACCCCCACTAAATAACTATTGACCAAGTCATAGCATATCAAGGAATGACTTAGTACAAGGTACCCGTCTTGTGGAGAACCTCCTGGGTGGTTCCAGTTCTCAAGGCGTCACCCCCGAGGGAGCCAAACCACTACAGGCCGGTTGCCCTGACCTCCCACCTGATGAAGACCATGGAGAGGATCGTTCTGAACCACCTCAGGATGATGACGGACCATGAACTGGACCCCCTGCAGTTTGCGTACCGTCAGAGTATTGGGGTGGATGAGGCTTTAATCTACCTGCTGCACAGGTAGGTCCATCGTAGGCTACGTATCTGAGGGGAACGACCTGAATTATAGGTCAACAACAACTTTGTCACCTGATGTGAAACCAACAAGCGTCACATCAACACCACCAAGACAAAGGAGACGGTGATCGACCTCTGCAGGAAGCCCACTCAGACACCACCAGTGAACATCCAGGGCTGGACCCTGAGACTGTAGAGGAGTATAAGTACCTGGGTGTTCACCTCAACAATAAACTGGACTGGTCCAGGAACACTAATGCATAAGAAGGGGCAAAGTCACCTCCATCTGTTGAGGAGTCTCAGGTCTTTCAGAGTGTGCAGGACTCTGTTAAAAACCTTTTATGACCCTGTAGTGGCATCTGCAGTGTTTTATGGTGGTCTGCTGGGGGTGTGGTACCACCGAGCGGGACAGGAAGAGACTCAACAAGCTGGTTAGGAGAGCCAGCTCTGTCCTGGACCAGCCTCTGGACCTCACTGAGGAAGCTGTTCATGGACTACATCTCCACCCCTCCATGATGGTCTGAGCAGCTCTTTTAGACTGAGCGCTTCCAGAGGTCTTCATCCCCTCAGCATCACACTCCTCAGTACCCAGGTTCAATAAACCACATGAGGGAGGAAAACTGGCCTCTGAGCAGTACTCACAATAACTCATCCTTCTATGAATTTACAGTTTCCAAGATTTCTGATCAATCTTACTTCACTTTATTCTTTTTTTCCTTTTTTATATAGGTAATCTTGTTCCTCTATATTTGTCTATATTTTTCATATATATTTGTGTACACTTGGGTGTGCTGTAATAACAAATGTCTCCACTGATCTCTTCTATCAATAAAGCTCCTCTTGGTTTGCTGTTGTCTTATTTTGTGTATTCACGATGAAGTGCGTATGGTAACAGCTGCCAGAACCAGCTGTGCGTTGAGGAAGTAGAGAAGAAGAAAAGGTGGAGATTGCCGTACTGCAGTAAATGAGCCAATCAGAGCAGTGGGAGGTCCTGTGATGACCTCTGGTGGTGCAGACAGAGGGAGTGCGACGACGACAATTACTGCTTCACGAAAGAAACCTGTTATGTAACGAAACATTGAACTACACGGATATTAACATCTATCCTGTATCGACTTTGAAATGTATATCCACTTTCAATATAGTAATACAGGCGTTGTTTAGACGCCCAGGTGTTGTACCTGAATCCATTGGGTGGATGTAGTGACTCTGTGGTGACGGTGTACTCAGGTGTAGGGTTATGGTGATGGGAGCGATGCTCAGGTAGAAAATCAGGTGACAACGAGTGTCTTCAGGTTCATTTATATGTGTTCACAGATAACACACCTGAGTTGGTTCAAGTCTGCAGGTGTGTTACAGGTGTACGTATCTCAGACACTGACCAGTAGTGGAGGTGTTTCCCATCAGCCACGCTCAGGTATCCAGAGTAATGCCTAAAGTTCGGCTGTTTCTGCAGACCGGGCAGGTAAGTCACCTCATCTGCAGTCGGAGCCGTGTCGCCGCCCAGCAGAGAGAACAGGAAGTAATACAACACCGCTACCTGCATCTGGAACACAACAGGAAGTGACATCCTCAATACCACTGACATTATGACCTGCACAGAATCAGCTGCTGCAGTAACCACACATCCAGCCCTGATCTGTACCCGCCCTTCCTGTTCCTGTTTTCTGCACTGATTGATATGTGTGGGAGGAAACCGGAGAACCTGGCGTAAATCCACGCTAACATGGGGAGAACATGCAGACCCCACCCAGAAGGACCTGGAGCTGGGTTTGGACCTGTGACCCCCTGCTGTGAGGCGACACCTTTTAAGTGTCGACCACCACAGGATGACACTCCGCTGTTATCGGAGTATGGTCTCTTCCATGTGAAGAAACGATCATCACACACACACACAGGCGGAGGAGGCCAGGCGGAGGAAGCCAGGCGGAGGAGCCCAGGCGGAGGAGCCCAGGCGGAGGAGCCCAGGCGGAGGAGCCAGGTGGAGGAGCCAGGCGGAGGAGCCAGGCGGAGGAGCCAGGTGGAGGAGGCCAGGCGGAGGAGCCAGGCGGAGGAGGCCAGGCGGAGGAGCCAGGCGGAGGAGCCAGGCGGAGGAGGCCAGGCGGAGGAGGCCAGGCGGGGGAGGCCAGGCGGGGGAGGCCAGGCGGAGGAGGCCAGGTGGAGGAGCCAGGTGGAGGAGCCAGGCGGGGGATATGTGAACATTATCTGGAGTGAAGGCTGGTGGAGGAGCTGAGGACAACTACACACCACGACACACACGCACCTCCCTTACTGTCTGTTCACTGGTTCAAACCCGGAAGTGATGAGCTCGGGCCCCCGGACCCGGTTAACGGCAGGAGAGTGTTGTCTCCACTCAGGGAGAAAAGACATGTTTGATTTGGGGATTTTTAGATGAAGTTTGGTATGCAGTGGCTAAGCGGGCAGACCGGGAGCAGTTCCTCTGAGTCCGGGTCGATTCAGTAGATTTTAAGGGGGACGTGAGAAAAAAACCGTGAGAATGTGAGCACCATCCGGCAGAAAGGTGGGAACCGGTCAAAAACACGCGTGATGAGGGAATAACCCGCGTGGTTGATTATCTGAATTCTGCCCAATTTATCACAAAAGTTTCCGATTCAGGACTTCCGTTTACAGTCGTTTAACTACTAACTAAATGCGTCCACCCGGCGGGAAATGAACATTTAATTCACTAGTTAGTGACCGAGGCTCGACGTGGGGCGAACAGGACTTCTAGCAAACGTTTACTTTAAGGTCAGACCGCTTCAAACGGTTTCTGTTCACAGCTTGACCCGAAAGTCAGTAACTCGGGATATCTGCTAACACAGAAAACACGGCGCGTGTGTGAGAACACGAAGTAAAAGCCAGGGGGGCGTGGACAGTCACGAACACACTGACCTCCTCCGTCGGTCGTCTGCTGGTTCCGGTACCGGCTCGGTTCTGGGTGATCGGGTGAAGCTGAGGTTGGCAGCTACCGACAATGAAGAATCACAACAAGTCATATGACAGCGGCCGGTCACATGATAATAGCAGTGGGTCCACTTCCGTGTCTGGAAAAGTACCCGGATCTTGTGGGGCTGACTGGGCCCTAGTGCGCATGTCCGACATGCGTAGTAGCGTCTTCTCGGTCACATGACTCGGTCATGGGCTCGGGCGTCATGGCTTGCTCTGTCGTCACGGTCAGAGTCTCCATAGACATACGTAGAGGAAAATTAAATTAAATTAAATTAAATTAAAATAAATCACATTACATTAAAATAAATAAATAAATAAGCAGAGGAAGGAAATAACTCTGGACTCAGCTGTTAGCCTGTTTGACATCTTTTAGGAGCTGGTGATTTAATCAGGACTATCAGAGACTTCGTACCGGAGTTGGATCCGCCCAAAAAAATATCTGCTGAGTTACAGACGTCTCTTTTTTTTAATGTACGCCTATGAAGAAACGTGCTTTGGGGCCCACTGGTAACGTGACGGACTCAGGAGTTGTGGTACCACCGTTGGCCACTACGTCCATGTTGGGATCCCCAACCGGCGCTCCTCAGGGGGGCTGGTTGATGAGCCGTTCACCACAACCGCTCCATGGTGCTGCACTGGCGCTGCCGCCATTTTGGACCAAAAGCACCAATGAATCAGTGGTAATGGGAGTGGTTAAGACATCTGTAAATCAGATTTGTTTTTTTAGGTACATCAGCGTCCCAGTAGGAACACTTGAATATCCTCATTTAAATCCTGATGTCCTGACAGTAGTAAAACTCTCCACCAGCTCAGTCCAGACTTATTTTCCTCCATATTGATCATAGACTGCTCCGCCCTGCATGCTCATATCACATACCTGCTTCTACCAGCTTCCTGTTGGCTGGAATAATGATCTATTGGCTGTAATTGATCACTGTTATTACCAATGACCCCCCCCATGAGCTGTCTGCTGTCAGCCTGGATTAATGTCTCTGTTCACAAACAACCGGCTATCGGCCAGTAGCTAGCAGAGTCAGTAGCTAGCAGAGCTAGTAGCTAGCAGAGCCAGTAGCTAGCAGAACCAGTAGCTAACAGAGCTAGTAGCTAACAGAGCTAGTAGCTAGCAGAACCAGTAGCTAGCAGAGCCAGTAGCTAGCAGAGCCAGTAGCTAGCAGAGCCAGTAGCTAGCAGAGCTAGTAGCTAGCAGAACCAGTAGCTAACAGAGCTAGTAGCTAGCAGAACCAGTAACTAGCAGAGCTAGTAACTAGCAGAGCTAGTAGCTAACAGAGCTAGTAGCTAACAGAGCCAGTAGCTAGCAGAGCCAGTAGCTAGCAGAGCTAGTAGCTAGCAGAACCAGTAGCTAACAGAGCTAGTAGCTAGCAGAACCAGTAACTAGCAGAGCTAGTAGCTAGCAGAGCCAGTAGCTAACAGAGCTAGTAGCTAGCAGAACCAGTAACTAGCAGAGCCAGTAGCTAGCAGAACCAGTAGCTAGCAGAGCCAGTAGCTAGCAGAGCCAGTAGCTAGCAGAGCCAGTAGCTAGCAGAGCCAGTAGCTAGCAGAGCCAGTAACTAGCAGAGCCAGTAGCTAGCAGAACCAGTAGCTAGCAGAGCTAGTAGCTAACAGAACCAGTAGCTAGCAGAGCTAGTAGCTAACAGAGCCAGTAGCTAACAGAGCCAGTAGCTAGCCGAGCCAGTAGCTAGCAGAGCCAGTAGCTAGCAGAACCAGTAGCTAGCTCAAAATCTGTGTGCTGGATTTTTATATCTTCCATTTATGTCCAACACTTGCTTTATGCTCCTCTGGGAAGCAATCAGGCAAAAATCTGGATTAATAATAGTATGCATATTTATATTTTTACTGTTCAACACAGGCCATTTCAGTAGAGACATTAAAATTATGTCAGAATAGAAATCAAGTTATTTCTGAGCGGTACTTTGTAGGTAGATGTTTTACTGGTGTCAGGTTGCTGCTTTAAGTTCAAATGATCAGCTGCTGGGCGCTGATGGAACCAACGACTTTCATTTCTTAATGTACATTAAATTATATATATATATATATATATATATATATATATATATATATATATATATATATATATATATATATATATATATATATATATATATATATATAATTACTGCAGTACCTTGAAATCAGTGGTCCATAGGCTCAGTCACCATTGTTACCTCCTTCAGTGACAGCGACTTAAACATTTATTAAATGACAATCTTTGAGATTACTTTGAAGTCCCGAATATTAATGAGTTAATCTGAGCTCTGACTGGCTGTTACTCCAGACATGTATTGAACTGGTTACCAGAGAAACTAAACAAACAGCAGAGATGAAATCAAACCATCCTGAAACTTTATTAAAAAACACAAAACAAAAGATTAAAAAAAAAATTAAAAAAAATCTATACAACAGGTGAGTGAGGGGGCGGTGCTTCCTCATGGCCGAGGGGGCGGTCTCATCCCAGGAGGGGGCGGTCCTAAAGCAGCAGAGCAGACAGGTCACATGGTCTGTTTACAGTGAATGACCTAATAAATGATGCTGAAATCTGATTGGCTCCTCAGACTGTCATCTCCATGGACACAGCTTACCTCTCATACCAGGGGGCGGTGGCCTCATGCCTGGGGGGGGCATCCCCATCGGAGCTCCTCGACCTGGAGGCATCCCCATGGGAGGACCCATCGGGGGCCGCATGCCAGGGGGCGGACCCATCATACCTGCAGGGGGGGGGGGGGGGGGTCGTTCACACAATCATAAAATATTGTAATACTGTACATGCCAGTAACCCGTCTCATGATGCTGAAAAATAAGAAACAAGTAGTTTCCTATGTTGACAAGCTACTGAGCTACTCCTCTCTGGCGGTTGCGCCAACACTTTACGGTCCCACTGACGTGAGTTCTGCCGTAGCACCGTGACAACAATAATCTCCATTTTCTTTTGTACTGGTCAAATTAACACAGCAGACAGTTCAGTGACCCTTCTACTCCTCTTCTGTTTCTATGGTAATAAGAACTCAGGGACCAATCAGAAACATGACACTACATGTCCACTCACCTGGAGGCGGGGCTCCTCTGCCCATCGGGGGCGGGGCTCCTCGTCCAGGTGGGTACTGTGTGGGAGCCCCGGCAATACTCGCTCCTGCTGCTGCCGCGGCAACCGTCCCTCGGCCCTGTGGAGTCATCACCTGGAAACACAGGAAGCCGTCATCACCTGAGCATGCATGCCATTGAGCACAAAGCTGTTGTTGCCATAGTTACCTGCTGCGAAGGCCCGCCCACGCCTCTAACGGGCCCAGCAAGCCCGGCCGGAGCCTGAGGCATCGGAGCTCCCGCGGGGACGCCGCGACCCGCTGCCCGACCCACACCTGGACCCCCGGCCACGCCTGCCAGCGGGACACGAGCTATACCAGTCTGCAGGGTCACAAACACAGCAGTTCAGCAAATGTGAAAGTTTATTTGAACAAATTTATTTATGTAAAGAAACATCTTTAATCTCTGATGATTATATGAAGAATTGAACACTCAGTTTTTCCCATAGACTGTATATACAGGTGGACCACCACCACCAGCACCTCAGTAGTGGCAACCATGGCGCTAACGTAGCAGCTAGGTGGCTAGAAAGACATCTAACCTTAGTATCCGTCAATCACAGCTGCCAATCAGGACGTCTCCCCTCCTCTTAACAGCATCATAGAACCAATTAAAACCAACCCCCTCAGAGAAACGAACACGGGAACAAACTCCACCAGAGGCTGATCCAGATGGTTTGGTTCAGGTTTGGGGAGGTGACTTGTCGCTCACCTTTATATACGTCTATGGTTTTTACATCACAGTTTGATGACATCACAGGTCTGTCTCCTATTGGCACTTACATCTTTAGGGGGCGGGCCCTCGACAGTCATAGAGACCAGGTTCTCCCCCCTCAGCAGAACCAGACCCAGAACCCTCTTCTCCTCTCGCTCCGGCTGCTTCGAGTTCTTCGGCCTAAAGGATGACAAAAACACACTCATTACCCAGCATGCCTCAGTGCTGACCAGAGGTCACATTAACCAGATATTTTCTGTCAGTGTCACTGAACTTGTGAACCATGACTAGGATTTCTGGTTTTGCTGGTCCGGTCTACAAGGTTTATGGGAATCAGCTGAACAGACATTGGTCATTATGAGACGTTCTGGCAGGTCCGTCCGTCCGTCCGTCCGTCCGTCACACCTGGTGGACTCCTCCAGCAACATCACAACCATAAACATGATGGTATTTCAGGAAGAGAAGCAGTGACTGGTGTAGGAGCCATCCATGGAAGTCTGTAATTAATATGCATTCTGCTTGACTCCAGTGTTGGCTGCTATTGGTACTTGGTGGAAGGGGTGTCACCATGGGGGTGTACTCCACAGTTACCAAATAGAGGCACTCACCTGCACTCACGGGTTCACTTTCCATCGTTGAGTAGGGTGAGCATCGGGGTGAAAGTTTCTGTTGACCACACCTTTAGACCGCGCATTTGTGATTATTTGGAGCATTGAGTGTCGATAGTTTGAGCAGCGTTGTACACTAATAAAGGAGAAGAATCAGAGCTGGAGGTGAAGTGGAGTTTATCAGTGTGCGCGTCACCAATTTATCCCATGTTGAGCCGACCGCGGCTGTTTCTTTGTGGTCGCAATAACTGGTTTTCATCAAGAAAAATGCTGCAGTGCCCGTTAACACCGGTCCCCGACCCTGAACGGTCCAATCTGGTACCGCCGACGGAGCACCGGTCTATCAGACGGTACCGTAGGTAGACCGGTAAACTCACCATCAGTGCTGAAATGTGCAGGACGAGAGCTTAACGGGAGGCAACACTGAATTCAAGTCGGACGGACTCAGGCTCTGAGATGAGTACTGGACAAAAGTAAATTCTGACATTATCGCGATGTGTTCAAATGTCATCTCAAAATGTAGTTTGTGATGAGAAACTGAACAGATCCAGCTTGAAGCAGATGTTTTCACAGCAATATAAAGTAGAGAATAGAGAGGGAATTATGAGCTGTTTAACTTCTTGACAAAAACCAGGACGACAACTGGAACAAAGGCGTGGATGTTGAAGTGCATGATGGGATTTGTTATTTCATTTTTGGTTTTCAATGTGGCGTCAAGAATCATGAAATTTCACTGGTATTGGTACCGACAACTGACTCTCTGGTATGGTGACGTCCCTGATGGAGGCCGATGGGAACTAACTCGATGCCGAATACGTATTATTGGGTGAAACTACATTGTGTGCTGGTGCACCAAAATGAAAAATTTAGGAGCACCAGCACAACCACCACTAGGCCACTAGTGTCTGACGGGCTGTGCCGAGCCGAGGCCAGCAACAAGGAGGTTCAGCTTCAGCAGAGGGGACATTTTAATTAAAGTGACGGGTGTTAGCTCCGCCGCTAGCGGCATCAGCCCAGGCTCACTTTAGCCTGGCTGACCGGCTCCTCTCATTGTAGTCTGGGAACATCTGGTACATCTGTCCAGTGCTGTGGCTTAATGCTTTTCCCTCCTCTACTGAGCCTGGGTAGTGTATAGGACTGTGACGATAGTTTGAGATATCAGCGAGATATTTGCTGAATTTGACAGAATGTGTGTTGGATTAAAATCAGACTATCATTTAAATAAAAAAAATTTAAATGACGTTAATCAATCATGGCACGCACCGTGGAACGCAACCACGGGTGCTGACCTCAGACAGGACATTACCCATTACTGTCTGAAGAACAGATTAATTAATAAAAACACTGATTTATGAACGACGTCCTGTAGAAAAGGGTGTCCCAGCTACTGATGATGATTCTACTTCTTTCATATAAACACTAAGCTCTCAGCTCATGTGTGTGTGAAAGACATCGGTGTTTCCCCTACATTCAGGCTGCTGCGCTAAGCTGTATCATGGTAGGAAAAAGGTATTGATCAGCCGGAGGACCCAGAGTCCCGCTGACCTTTGACCTGAAGTGTTGGACCTACTTGATCTTCCGGAACTCGTCACAGTCGCACAGGATCAGGTTCATGTGTTTGTCGAAGGCCTTGAAGGTGCCGATGAAGATGCGTCCATCCTGCAGGATGCACCTCATCCTGAAGTCAATGTGCTGCAGCATCTTGCTGCTCTTACCCACCGTCTGAGAACCAATCAGAGACAGACATGACCAGGACATCACCGCCACCACAGTGTTCCTGCATCAGGGGCACATTCAATCTGAAAACTCCCTTTTATTAGTAAAGAAATGTTAATCTGTGTACGTAGCGCCATCTACAGCTTGGCTGGCTCTGCGGCCTGAGCGTGCACGCAGGCAAATGGCAGCCCTTCGCCGGGACGCCTCGCTCTCACCCCGTCGCCGCCCGGGCAGCTCAGTTTCACTTTGGGAGAATTATCAGTCAATAGAGTTATCAATCCAACGGGACAGGCGCTTTCTTCGCATGCTTTCCTTTACTCATTCAGACAAAACTTTTCCTTCCCCGTCATGATATCAGAGTCCGCAGCATCAGCCTAACATTCCCATCCGAACACAGGCCGCAGTATCGAGGGAGGATTCTTTCATGACTACCAGCTGGTTATTAAACAGGAACGATTCAGCGGTTGATCGCTGATAGCGGTTGATTCAGGTAGAAAACCAGATCGCTCGATTGGTGCATGTCCCGTTGGGTTCATCTGAAACAGGTTGTGAGGCCGATTGTGTATTTTTTCATCCCGTTTATTGTCCCACTAGAAATCAAGGCCTATGGACAGAGGCTGGGACACGGCGGACAGGAGTATATTATAATATAATAATATATAATAATATAATATTATTTAAATATCAGGGAATATGGAGACATTTGTTGTTGCTGTTTAAAAAGGTCTAGTTCTGGCTGCCCTGATGTCCTGAGCCTATAATTAGTTCTTTATTTATTCATTATTTTTTAATAAAATTAAAAATAATTAATAATTATTTTTAAATAATACAGTGACTCTTGTTCCTCATGTCAGCCTCGTCTGCTGCTGTTCAGGCAAACAGCCGACTTATTCTGGCAAATAAATGAAAAGCTGCTCAAATTGAAATCGGCCTCCTGCTGAACCATAAATACCGTCTACCGTGTACCGAACCGAAAACTGACATCCCGACCCAGCCCGGGTTAAACCACTGTTTATTTAACTTGAATAGAAGCTGGTTTATTATGTTTTTATTAAATATTGCTCTGCCTTCAGTCCTTCAGTTTCACCGCCGACTCAGCAGAACCGAGGACTTTATCCTCATACTTTCTTTTTTTAATCATCTTAGCTTTTTAATCCGTCTCCTGTATTGATGCTTTTACCTGCTACCATGTAGCACTTTGAGATTAGGTTCATACGTTAAGTGAGTTACGAACATATAATTATTATTACTATTAGTGACTGTTATTATATAGTGTAGCTGGCGTATTGCTGCATGAGACGCACAAATCTTGTCGTTTAATGATTAATAATAACGACTGGTCGGTTGGTTAAATTCTTCATTTCAAAATTAGCATCCTTAGAGCCATACACTAATGAATCCTGTTTTTCTGAAGAATTATATTAACTAGGGGAAAAACGGAATATCGGGATATTAGGATTTATGATACTGTATCAATTCACACTAGCAATTTTTAATTAATAGTTAACATGCAAAGATGAACTCAGCAATACTTTAACTTGCAAAAAGATGTGCCTTCATACCCCTTTCACCCCAAGGACCCAACCAGGTTTGACGGTGCATCTGAATCTGACTTGGGGTTGATTTCGATGTGAATGACAGGGACCAGGGTCGCTAACAATCGGGGTGGGAGGGACAAACCGGTAGAAAATGAGGGTGCACTGTTGTGACGTGACCGTCACAGGTCACCATAGCTTGAATAGGAGGCGAACGCCGGATGACTCGAACAGCGTGGATGTGTGGAGAGACTCTGAGGTGTGGGAGCTGCCGGCCGTCCACGGCGAGGAAGAATAGAGCGGCGGATGAGGGAGGGAGAGGGGACGGGACGGCGGCAGACAACGGGACGGCGACAGACAACAGTGACAGACGACGGGACGGCGGCAGACGACGTAGCGTAAATTTAAACAAACATAATGAGTCTGCCGAATGACGGCGACATCGGCCGTTACGTCACCCATAAACACACCGTGGTCATAATAAACCGACCACCTCACGGTGCCTCCGGCTGTACATGCAGCTGTTGCACATTTTCTATGTGTAACGTTACCAACTTTTTAAAATTTTCCACCTGTAAAAAGATCCACCTGCTACCTGCATAAAGAAACAAACCCAGTCCGATTCATTACATCACCAAGTTAGCAAACTAAACGAAATATAAAGTCCTTTTATGATATTTGGACAAGCTGAAAACCTTTAGCAGGTCGACTCTATGAAGCTAATCATTGCTGGGATGGTGGAGAGGGTGAAATATTCATCCATATCATCATATTAGATATCACAATGTAGTCTAATATATGATCAATGAGGAAAAAAGCTTCATGTTGATGAACAGATCCTGTAAATCTGTATGCTGTCTGTATAGTGTTGTATAAATTACAGCTCCATACACACAGCAGTTCTACATTTATGAAGCTAAACATGCTGCGTACTATATTTACACTGTACCCCCAAAACGTACATCATTCTTTGGCATTATCACTACTGCTGCCACTACCACCCGTCTCTCTGTAACCCTTCACACCCGTAACCCCCCTCCAGGTTGTGATCCGGGTCGTATCTGAATTGTCCCGATCAGGGTTCGGCCCGCTTTGGCCGGTTTGGTTTGAACTAACACAAGGAGGGCCCAGGGTCAGATAACCCTGGTCCGACCCTGGTCATTGGTGAGAGAGGTACTGGTGTATAGCGCTATGATGTTGGTGCTAAATGCACATCTCACTGTTGTGACTGCAGACACACTGCACCGTTTGTTTGGTTTAACTCGCATATGGTGGCTTGTTCTTTATACAATGACAGTTTTACTAAAAATAGATACATGAATACACCAACTTTGGGGAACTTTGACATCATTTTCACATATAGATTAATGATTAACAGAGTATAATCAAATTGACTGGTAATGAAAAAACCTTAAGTTGCAGCTAAACTTGCTTTAGTCATGTTACCAGTTAAAGCAGTGATGACCCCAGTTTTTACTTTCTTTGTCCATATATTTTATTCCAACTGAATCTGAAGCCATTTGTCTGTAATGTTACATCTATAAAGCATAATTTAGTATAATAACTGAGCTCTGAGATTGATTCTGATGAAATCATTTGGAGTTCAGATATTAAAGATGGCTGACCTGTTGCTTCTTTTTCAGAGATGCACCAATTTATTTGCGGATATTACCGTTGTTGACACGCTCGCTCTCTATAACTCAAGAAATATAAATATAAACCCATAACAGCAGACATTAACCAGCTGCCTGCAGTGAATGACTGCAGTGTGGTGCAGTGTGGAGGATCTGGTGACATCTAGTGGTGTGGTTGCTGATTGCAACCGAGTACACGTCCGATCACCCCTCTGCTCCCCCAGTCCGAACAACCCTCCAATCACCCCTCCTCTCCCCCTGTCCAATCACCCCTCCGCTCCCCCATCCAATCACTCCTCCACTCCCCCGTCCGATCACACCTCCGCTCCCCCATCCAATCACTCCTCCACTCCCCCGTCCGATCACACCTCCGCTCCCCCATCCAATCACCCCTCCACTCCCCCAGTCCGAACAACCTTCCAATCACCCCTCCTCTCCCCCGTCCGATCACTCCTCCAATCACTCCTCCGCTCCCCTGTCCAATCACTCCTCCACTCCCCCGTCCGATCACCCCTCCACTCCCCCAGTCCGAACAACCTTCCAATCACCCCTCCTCTCCCCCGTCCGATCACTCCTCCAATCACTCCTCCGCTCCCCTGTCCAATCACCCCTCCACTCCCCCAGTCCGAACAACCTTCCAATCACCCCTCCTCTCCCCCTGTCCAATCACCCCTCCTCTCGCCCGTTCGATCACCCCTCCGCTCCCCCCGTCCGATCACTCCGAGTGTAAACCTGGCTCAGCGGCCATGGTTTCTGGACGTCAGGCGGTACCACAGTTTAACACTGTGGATTTTGAAATCTTGTCGAATTGCGATGGCCTTTAGGTTAGGTCAACACGTGAAACCACAGTCATCAGTGTAAGCTGATTAAACACTAATTAAAGCACAGCTATGAATATTAGTCCATTCAATCGGATCCCGATAGATCACATATTGATCCTTTACAGCGTTTCAAGTGAACAGAGAGTGGAGGAGAGATCTCAGTTATATTGTGTATGAGTGATGGTAAGTTATGGATTGTGTTATTGTTCTGTCGCTGATTAAACAGCTTGATTTAACCCTTCATGTCTTCAGTACAGTAACAGCGGACACATTACTCTCTAATTATTGATTACATGCATCAACACGTGCAGTGTCATTAAACTACCGTCCATCTAATCGACGGAACTTCGTTAGCTCAGTGTGACGTCCGTTCGGTGACCCGGTAATGTGACGTTAATCTCCGGTGGGAACTAACATTATCCGGTAAATGTAACGGTACAATTCAGTTGATGCTTCAGAACAATCACGGAAACTTTGCATTCATGATACCAAAGCGATCACAACACGGGGCGCTAACGTTAGCAGCTAGCAGCTAACAAACACTGCGACCTGTCCCGGTAAATCCCCGGCTGCTCAGTACACAGAAACCCGTTAATGGACCGAACCGATTAACACTGAAGATAAACCGATTACTGGTCGGATTTCTGATGAATTCAACGACTCGGTCTGCAGCTCTTTACCTACGTTCACCCGACGTTCATTCAAACTCCCGCCATTCGCCAAATAAAACCGTAAATTCGGTATAAATTCGGTGACCCGCGGGACGGACAGTCCATGGACACACTGCCCGGTAAACACTCACCATGTCTGCGGTTCTGATGGCTCCGATTCTCGACGGATTCACCGATCAAACCCAAAAAATTGACCCGCGGAGTTACCGCCAGGCCCGTCTTTATGAAGGATTCACAGGAAGTGACGTCTGGCAGCGGAAGTGCTCCTTCCGGAACAGAGGAAACACAACCCGGCCTGCAGCAGAGACTTTGGTTCCGACCTCAGGCAGAGCAGAGTTTCATTGATCTGGTTTTATTTGGAGCAGCATTCTATATTCATAAATGTAAATAAATAAATAAACCACATGTCATTGTTTTCAAAAAACAAACGGAGATCAATTTCCTGTTCTAAAAATCCCTTTTAATGTCTTTATCTAATTTAGAAGAAGAATAAGAAGAAGATCAAGCTTTATTAGTCCCACTAGGGGAAATTCAATTTACACTCTGTTGTTAACACACACATGCACATACAGGACCCATAGACATGCATCAATGGAGAGATGTCAGAGTGGGGGGGCTGCTCCTGACAAGCGCCCCGAGCAGTTGGGGGTTTGGTGCCTTGCTCAGGGGCACCTCGGCAGTGCCCAAGAGGTAAACTGGCACCTCTCCAGCTACCAGTTCACACTCAGTTCTTGGTCCATGTCAGGACTTGAACCGGTGACCCTCCGGTTCCCAAGCCAACTCCCTACAGACTGAGCTACTGCCGACCCAGTAAATGATTTTGTTTTAATACCAACACCTGGGATATTTTATTTTTGTCATTTCTTCTCATCTTTATTGATAATATTATTCCATTTCATGTATATTGTGATTATTTGTTATATGTGTAATTGTGTTTTATATTTGTGTATATATGTTCACTGTTCTCTGAAATTTACAGTTATAAATATGTTTGAAAAAAGCTGCTGAGTTTTATGAATATTGACATACTGCTGCAGCAATGTATACTCTACTATTATAATTAATCAAATAAGAAATACTTTTGATAAGTCTATCCTTTTTTTCAACTTTATTCAAAAACAATGGCCCAATTTTCCATGTCAGAAAAGGAGAATGGCATTAACAGCGGTAAAAACAGTGAACCACAAATGACTTAAATACACAACATACAGAAATAAAATAAAAACAGCATAAACAACTGGGTGTTATTACAATGATGTAGTACAGAGAACACCGTTGTTTTCATTATTATATAACATAAGCTCATATAGAAACCTTAAATTCAAATACAAATTAAGCCAAACATGAAGCTATATATATATATATATATATATATATATATATATATATATATATATATATATTCTTTACCAGTATTTTGGAAGAATGAAACCAAATGTGACATAATTTCGTGAAATATTAAACTACAGCTAATAAAACACAAAAACTACAACAGCAGTAACAAGGAGCATGGCTCTTCAAAAATATACATTATTAATATTAAGTTAAATATAAAACAATAAACATGATACCAGATAATTTTACTAAATTGAAAACAAACAAATGTAAATATTAAAAAAGAAACAGATTTATAAATATTTGTTCGATCAGATTTAGAATCAGATCAGTTATGTGTATTATCATTATCATCATCATCATCATCATTATTATTATTATTGTTAGTAGTATTGTTTCTCTTTGATGAGCCGACTTAGTGTAAATAGACTTTAAATACATTTTTATGTTTTTTTGTTAATTGTCTGAAAGTTTTAGAGGCTGTAAATATAAAATACAATAAAACCGATAAACAGACCTGTGTGTTTACATGTATGTATGTCAACTGATCAGGTCATTGATCAGGTCCCTGATCAGGTTATTGATCAAGTCTATGATCAGGTCATTGATTAGGTCACTGATCAGGTCATTGATCAGGTCCCTGATCAGGGACATGATCAGGTTATTGATCAGGTCCATGATCAGGTCATTGATTAGGTCACTGATCAGGGACATGATCAGGTTATTGATCAGGTCATTGATTTTCTCTGCTGTTCATCATCAATCGGAGATTTCCCGTCATCCCGCTGCGGGCCGGTTGCCATGGTAACCCGGGCTCCCGCCGCCGGCCGCGCGCCGCAGTGAGCAGCAGAGAGACGGAGGAGAGACGGTGAGTCACCGAGACCAGCCCCGGTCAGCGAGCGACAACCGGCAGCCAGCGACCGGCGGACCGGAGGACCTCCGGTTATCCTGCTAGCTTCCCCGCTGCCGCGGAGGCGCGACGACCCCGGACTGTTGATGAGACTGATGGCGGGCAACTACCGCAGTGTTGCTTCAACCTGAGAGACCACGGCTACCACAGCAACTACGGTACATCCACAGCAACCACACTGTTGCTGCAGCGTTGCTTCAGTGTGACGGAGACTACAGACCTCCAGCAACCAGACCCCCCCCCCGGCCCCCCCCCCACCGGACCACCGGACCCACCGGACCACCAGACCCACCGGACCACCGGACCCACCGGACCACCAGACCCACCGGACCACCAGACCCACCGGACCCACCGGACCACCAGACCCCACCGGACCACCAGACCCACCGGACTACCGGACCCACCGGAACACCGGACCCACCAGCAGCAACTTCAGCTGCAGCAACGAGCAACCACACTGTTGATGTTTGATGACGACTATGTTGCTTCAGCCTGACCGTGTACAGCAACTACAGCGACCACAGTGACAGCAACACAACCTGCTGTAACTATATATAAAGCAACCAGGCCACCGGTGTTGCGAGAATACAGCAACTACAAACCGCTGATGTGTAATAACCACAGACTGTTTACACCTCAAACTTCAAGGACTACAGCAACTAAACCTGCAGCAACTACAAATCCAGCAACCTGCAGCAACCTGTGAAGAAATAAACTGTTGTCTAGTAGCCACCATGTTGCTTCAGCCTGAGGGACACTGCAGCAACTAGCAACTAGAGTCTAGATGTTCAGTCATCACTGTGTTGCTTCGGTCTGACACCACAGCAACTCAACCTGCAACTACAACTACATCTACAGCAACCGTGAATGCAGCCTCTATCCTCCAGCAGGTGAGCAGCAACATGTCAACTGTCAACTTTTACAGCTCTCCACCAATGAGGTTGCAACCTTAGTAATGATGTCACAGCCTTATCAGTGATGTCACAGCCTTAGTGATGATGTCACAGTCTTTCTGATGATATCACAGCCTTCGTGATGATGTCACAGCCTTAGTAATGATGTCAGCCTTATCAGTGATGTCACAGCCTTAGTGATGATGTCACAGCCTTATCAGTGATGTCACAGTCTTAGTGATGATGTCACAGCCTTGTCAGTGATGTCACAGCCTTATCAGTGATGTCACAGCCTTAGTGATGTTGTCACAGCCTTATCAATGACGTCACAGTCTTAGTGATGATGTCACAGCCTTGTCAGTGATGTCACAGCCTTAGTGATGATGTCACAGCTTTATCAGTGATGTCACAGCCTTAGTAATGATGTCAGCCTTATCAGTGATGTCACAGCCTTAGTGATGATGTCACAGCCTTATCAGTGATGTCACAGCCTTAGTGATGATGTCACAGCATTGTCAGTGATGTCACAGCCTTATCAGTGATGTCACAGCCTTAGTAATGATGTCACAGCCTTAGTGATGATGTCACAGCCTTAGTAATGATGTCACAGCCTTAGTGATGATGTCACAGCCTTATCAGTGATGTCACAGCCTTAGTGATGATGTCACAGCTTTATCAGTGATGTCACAGCCTTAGTGATGATGTCACAGCCTTATCAGTGATGTCACAGCCTTACTGATGATGTCACAGCCTTATCAGTGATGTCACAGCCTTAGTGATGATGTCACAGCTTTATCAGTGATGTCACAGCCTTATCAGTGATGTCACAGCCTTAGTGATGATGTCACAGCATTGTCAGTGATGTCACAGCCTTAGTGATGATGTCACAGCCTTGTCAGTGATTTCACAGCCTTGTCAGTGATTTCACAGCCTTATCAGTGATGTCACAGCCTTATCAGTGATGTCACAGCCTTAGTGATGATGTCACAGCATTGTCAGTGATGTCACAGCCTTAGTGATGATGTCACAGCATTGTCAGTGATGTCACAGCCTTAGTGATGATGTCACAGCCTTGTCAGTGATTTCACAGCCTTGTCAGTGATTTCACAGCCTTATCAGTGATGTCACAGCCTTATCAGTGATGTCACAGCCTTAGTGATGATGTCACAGCATTGTCAGTGATGTCACAGCCTTAGTGATGATGTCACAGCCTTGTCAGTGATTTCACAGCCTTGTCAGTGATTTCACAGCCTTATCAGTGATGTCACAGCCTTCGCTTGATGTCACAGCCTTTCTGATGATGTCACAGCCTTCGTGATGATGTCACAGCCTTTCCACAATTTCAATATAAAAACATAACTTTTAATAGTGACCTTTTTTTGGGGGATAAACACTAAAACATCACTAAGATAACTAATGATGTCACATTTTTGCATTTTAAAGTTCATAACCTGAAGTTTATGGCGTACACACCTGAGGAAGAGGAGCGGCTAAGATGTAGCGAGCGGCTAAGACGTAGCGAGCGGCGATGGAGGATGTGATATTGCATAGCTGCGACCTGCCATCACTGACATTCACGCAACCAGAACAAACAGCTGACTCCTCACATCTTGTTTTCTGGTGAAGTAGTCCTGCACTAACGCCAGTCACACTGAACCTACCTGACCAACAGCAGAGGAAATATGATCAGTTGGACTTCTGACTAGATGATTATTTTATTATTTACACAGGCTATCACAACCATCATCTGAACATTTCATTCTTCTGGAAGAGTTTTTCCTGTAAAATCATATTCTGGAAATCAAAAGAGCAGATTTAGAAATCTTTAGATAATAATAGTGAACATTGTTTGTCCATGCTTTGACATTCATATTTGACATTCATATGGCTAAATAGGCGCAGCGCCACAACGCTGCCGCTGCACCCTTATGAAACGCCATGATGAATCTACCAGAGAACCGGCAGCATGAGAAAAGTGCCGTTGTAGCTGAAAAGTCGACCATCATCAACCCTGTCAGTGTAGAAAAATAAGCACAGAATGGGCCAGTCTGCCTGCTTCGTGGGCTGTTAGACCAGAAAACAAAGACAGCTGCCATGCGACCGGTGCAGGACTGCGCTGGCTGAATCCTCGGTCTGCTTTCGTAGAAAACGCTGTGACTTTATCGTTACCTGCTGCAGCCTTTGGGCTGTCTCCGCTCACCTTCCTGTGGTTTTCTAATGCCTGCTGAATGGCCACCGCTGCACTCAGTCCGTTCCCTCCTCTCAGAATCCTTGTATTTGAAATGTCAGTCAGGTTTTCTTCCTCTGAAGCTGAAAAACGGCCATGCCGGCGAAGACCTGGTTGTCTCTCTAGTCAGTGTCACAAGAAACTGATGCTTTTATGTTTTTACATCAGCCGCGGGCGCCATCTTGGAATGAAAATGCTTACGTCATTTATAATATTTTTTGTTCAGCGCAGGCTGAATATGAAGATAGAATATCTACAGCTCTTTGTTGGCGGACGTTTTGCTGGCAGGTGGTGGTCGCCATGTGGTGCAGCAGGTTAGCGCTGTGGCCTCACAGCTAGAGGGTCGCCGGTCCAAACCCGGATTGGGCTCCTTCTGTCTGAAGTTCACATGTTCTCCCTGTGTTAGTGTGGGTTTTCTCCGGGTTCTCCGGTTTCCTCCCACAGTCCAAAGACATGCAGGTTAACTGCTGACTCTAAACATCCTGTAGGTGTGAATGTGAGCGTGAACGGTGTCTGTCTCGGCGTCAGCTCTTATTTGCTTTAAATCCTAAGTCTGCACACAGCCCACGTCGTCAAAGGGCCGTTCCCTCACAGCGTTACTCACCCTGGCTAGCTAGCTCACATTTTACATTTTATGCATCTGACAAACTGAAGGATTTATCGGGGTGTTTATGGGATGATAAATTGCCATGGAAAGTTTCCACCTTGAACATTCCCAGAAGTTTGCAACTCTACTTTAGCAATTATGTCACAGCTTAAGTAATGCCACAGTCCTCAGCTGAAGGTTCTGTTAGAACCCGTTTGGTTCTCCGCTCCCTCTACAGCAGGCCCTCTGTAGTACAGTGAACCCTCGCTATAACGCGGTTCTCCTTTCGCGGCTTCGCTGCTTCGTGGATTTTTTTTACAGTGTATTTATTGTGCTCTGAATCCTGATTGAAAAAGAAAGAGTGCCAACAACGAGCCATAACGATGTTGTTCTCTGGGAGAAAGACTCCTGCTCAGCCTGCAGGTGAAACAGACGCTACAGCAGAGTGAGGACGGAGAGGCTCAGCTGGAGGGACTGTGAAAGACGCCAGTGACCATGTTTCCAACCTCGTATTCATTACTATACTGTCCTGTATTCACATTATTGTTTTACAATACCGTTCTTTAAACTATCATAGTTATTTGTAAGAAAACGGTAATATTTTTATTTCTTAAACAAATTTTGGGCCTGAAAACAGGTTTTGATTTTTGGTTTCATTCTATAGTACAGTATTGCATTGTAAAATAACAGTAAAAAATAAAGCTGACTACTTCACGGATTTCACCTATCGCGGGTTATTTTAGGAACGCAACTCCCGATAAACGAGGGTTCACTGTACAGCATACAGTAGGCTGATACTACACAGTACTACACAGTTTACTGTGCAGTACATTGACATCAGTGACAGCTCAGTCACATGACTGTCATTTACACATTGAACATGTGAAGCAGTGCATTGTGGGATACAGACAGCATACATGTTGACAGACACTCATACAAGATGGAGGACAATTATTGAAGTGACACATGCAAGAAATATGGTGATATGTCAAACCAGAGGAGTCCTTCAGGAGGCAGACTGACCTGAGGTCAGTTTGTCTCCAGGTGTCGGCACCTGTTTGGTCTGTTCCGACCTCTACAGCTAAGACTCAGCAGAAACACAACCAGCACCTGAAACCTTCAGAGTAATAAAGATGCACTGAAGAATAAATCAATAAAAGCTTCAGCTGTCTGTTTGACCGCTGCCAGTAAATTGTCGTATGTCTGAGTGGCGTTTGGTCTGCAGTCAGTCCACAGCGAGGACGTGAAGCTATCCTCTCTGATCAATCAGTGGATCAGCTGATCTCACTGCTTCTGTTCCCCAACACGTGATCACAGCTGACTCAACTGATTGGCTCATCTGAGGTTCAGGCACAGGTAAAGCTGTTGCCATAGCAACATCAGCATCCCCAGTATCCCCTCCCCCAGTTACATAACAGCTGCAGTCTATAAATACACCAGTGTGTGTGTGTGTGTGTGTGTGTGTGTGTGTGTGTGTGTGTGTGTGTGTGTGTGAGGCTGCTCCATAAATTAACACCAACAATAAAAGACATGATTAGTTGATATATAAAGGTGGTGTATGACGGTATATCTGTGCCGAACAGCTTGGTACTAGGTTTAGCAGGTATTACAGTATACAAGGATTTTCAGTACCGTCATGAATCCACTGAGCTTTACTGATGTGGTGTACTGCAGTACACAGTGAGGGCCACCAGAGGTCGCTGTCTATGGTGGAACATGATGGTTCAACCACCACCACCCAAACCTCATCTCCATTCAGCCCACTGATGCTGTGCAGCATAGTGATAACAGAGAGGTATCACCTCGTCATTAGAACCGATACTTTACGAATGACAGCGTTTTGCGAGGAGCTTCGATGTGCCACCACGGGGCCGTGCACGTGTGCAGTGCCCTGCTGTAGAGGACTCCATTAGGATGGGGGTCCCACGGGAGCAGGTACTGAGTGTATGAGGGTACTGCTGGTGGAGCGATAACCAGAAGGGTGGAGTGTTAAAGCAGGTGAAGAACCGCTCGCCGGCTGCACAGTCTGACCCGGTGTCTCTGTCAGCAGAACTCCTTAAAAACCAGGGAAATAACAGTGGTGCTCTAATTACTGATCAAATGTACCAATAATATCAGATCCACCATCTTTTTTGAATCTGTCCAGCATCTGCTGTAATTAAGACATAATCCACCAAAGAGCATGTGTAGTATGAAGCATGAAGTGAGTCTTCTCTCCACATCGCGTCAACACAACTCAACTCTTAGTTAGTTAGTCTTCCTCGTTTTAGCAGCGTTTCTCTCATCAACTGCTCAGAACTTCATGAGACTTTCTCATCATTTTGTGGCTTTTTGCTCTGGAAGCTTCTCGTTGTCTTCTGCTGTAGTACCACTCTGAGCCAGGACTGTTAGTAGTACACCACCAGGCCTGTTAGTAGTACACCACCAGGCCTGTTAGTAGTACACCACCAGGACTGTTAGTAGTACACCACCAGGACTGTTAGTAGTACACCACCAGGACTGTTAGTAGTACACCACCAGGACTGTTAGTAGTACACCACCAGGACTGTTAGTAGTACACCACCAGGACTGTTAGTAGTACACCACCAGGACTGTTAGTAGTACACCACCAGGCCTGTTAGTAGTACACCACCAGGACTGTTAGTAGTACACCACCAGGACTGTTAGTAGTACACCACCAGGCCTGTTAGTAGTACACCACCAGGCCTGTTAGTAGTACACCACCAGGACTGTTTGTAGTACACCACCAGGCCTGTTAGTAGTACACCACCAGGACTGTTTGTAGTACACCACCAGGCCTGTTAGTAGTACACCACCAGGACTGTTTGTAGTACACCACCAGGCCTGTTAGTAGTACACCACCAGGACTGTTTGTAGTACACCACCAGGACTGTTAGTAGTACACCACCAGGACTGTTTGTAGTACACCACCAGGCCTGTTAGTAGTACACCACCAGGACTGTTTGTAGTACATCACCAGGACTGTTAGTAGTACACCACCAGGACTGTTAGTAGTACACCACCAGGCCTGTTAGTAGTACACCACCAGGACTGTTAGTAGTACACCACCAGGCCTGTTAGTAGTACACCACCAGGACTGTTAGTAGTACACCACCAGGACTGTTAGTAGTACACCACCAGGACTGTTTGTAGTACACCACCAGGACTGTTAGTAGTACACCACCAGGCCTGTTAGTAGTACACCACCAGGCCTGTTAGTAGTACACCACCAGGCCTGTTAGTAGGACACCACCAGGCCTGTTAGTAGGACACCACCAGGACTGTTAGTAGTACACCACCAGGCCTGTTAGTAGGACACCACCAGGCCTGTTAGTAGTACACCACCAGGACTGTTAGTAGTACACCACCAGGACTGTTAGTAGGACACCACCAGGCCTGTTAGTAGTACACCACCAGGACTGTTAGTAGGACACCACCAGGCCTGTTAGTAGGACACCACCAAGCCTGTTAGTAGTACACCACCAGGACTGTTAGTAGGACACCACCAGGCCTGTTAGTAGGACACCACCAGGACTGTTAGTAGTGCACCACCAGGACTGTTAGTAGTACACCACCAGGACTGTTAGTAGTGCACCACCAGGACTGTTAGTAGTACACCACCAGGACTGTTAGTAGTACACCACCAGGACTGTTAGTAGGACACCACCAGGACTGTTAGTAGTGCACCACCAGGACTATTAGCAGTACACCACCAGGCCTGTTAGTAGTACACCACCAGGACTGTTAGTAGTACACCACCAGGACTGTTAGCAGTACACCACCAGGCCTGTTAGTAGTGCACCACCAGGACTGTTAGCAGTACACCACCAGGCCTGTTAGTAGTACACCACCAGGACTGTTAGTAGGACACCACCAGGCCTGTTAGTAGTACACCACCAGGCCTGTTAGTAGTACACCACCAGGCCTGTTAGTAGGACACCACCAGGCCTGTTAGCAGGACACCACCAGGCCTGTTAGTAGTACACCACCAGGACTGTTAGTAGGACACCACCAGGCCTGTTAGTAGTACACCACCAGGCCTGTTAGTAGTACACCACCAGGACTGTTAGTAGTACACCACCAGGCCTGTTAGTAGTACACCACCAGGACTGTTAGTAGTACACCACCAGGAGTGTTAGTAGGACACCACCAGGCCTGTTAGTAGTACACCACCAGGCCTGTTAGTAGTACACCACCAGGCCTAGGCCTGTTAGTAGTACACCACCAGGCCTAGGCCTGTTAGTAGTACACCACCAGGACTGTTAGTAGTACACCACCAGGACTGTTAGTAGTACACCACCAGGACTGTTAGTAGGACACCACCAGGCCTGTTAGTAGTACACCACCAGGCCTGTTAGTAGTACACCACCAGGACTGTTAGTAGGACACCACCAGGACTGTTAGTAGTACACCACCAGACCTGTTAGTAGTACACCACCAGGCCTGTTAGTAGTACACCACCAGGCCTAGGCCTGTTAGTAGTACACCACCACTGGGAGTCACTCCATGCCTGCGTACACTAAAGATCTTTAGGAGATGTGATAGACAAATATTGTGATTGTGCGTTCTGTTGCTTCTCTATCGCTGTAGACAGGAGCTGATTGAAAGCGTTGACATGATCCCAAATGTCTAACTTTGATATGATACCCTGCCTAAATATCTTGATATTGATACTGAAATGATCCCACAGCAAAAATCTGAAACATCAGGAATTATTATTATTATTATTAGTAGTAGTAGTAGTAGTAGTAGTAGTAGTAGTAATTAAAAATGTGTAAATGTAAAAATGCCCATCCATCCATGGTCCACTTATCCTGGTTGAGGTCCCAGGGGTTTGGAGCTGGTCCCAGCTGGTACTGGGTGAAGGTGGGTTCACCTGGACAGGTCTCCAGTCCATCACAGGACACATAGAGACAGACACCATTCACACCTACAGGACGTTTAGAGTCAGCAGTTAACCTGCATGTCTGGACTGTGGGAGGAAACCTGAGAACCTGGAGAAAACCCACGCTGACATGGGGAGAACATGCAGACTCCACACAGAAGACACCCAAGCTACAATAATTACAATAATAAATATATACATACATTTATATAAAGCAGCATATTAGTCCACTAACATGTTGATCAGAGGATTAAATACTGGACTGATCTCCTTGAAGGCTCATTTAGAACAAATAACAAATGTGAGATTAATTTACAATCAATCGCAATTAAATGTATTAATCAATTGACAGCCATAATTTCACCTTAAAGCTTACAACATCTGTTTCTTAAAGATTGCAAAACTATAAGATTACATTTCATTTGGATTACATGCATGTAATCCTTTAACACCACGAGGAAGTGAACAAGTATGAAGTTAGCATTAACATTTCAGCTTTGAATGTATTGGTGCAGTTAGTTTAGTTTATTTGTGAGTCAATAAATGCTCCTGTGTCTTTCTTGCCATCTGCTGCTGATTCAAGTGAAGGGGGTTAGCCCTGAAGTCAGCCACAATTTTGGCTCTTAAGATGGACTGGCTTTTAAGGTGGATTAGCTATTCTCATTTTAGTGACCTGTCTGTCTCTGTCTCTGTAGATGGGTGTCCACTCAGACTGTGATCGGCTGATCTGGAGTCAGGTAGGAACCTGCTGTTGCTGCTGTGTAGAGAAAGGCTGACCAATCAGACAACACTTCAGTTAAGAATATGGCTGTAACGGTTCATGTATTGGTGCCAAACTGCAGGGGTCACGATTTATGGGTCACGGTGTATGGGTCACGGTGCAGGGGTCACGGTGCGGGGGGGTCACGGTGTATGGGTCACGGTGCGAGGGTCACGGTGCGGGGGTTACGGTGCAGGGGTCACGATGTATGGGTCACGGTGCGGGGGTTACGGTGCAGGGGTCACGGTGCGGGGGGGTCACGGTGCAGGGGTCACGGTGTATGTGTCACGATGGGGGGTCACGGTGTGGGGGTCACGGTGCGGGGGTTACGGTGCAGGGGTCACGGTGCGGGGGGGTCACGGTGCGGGGGTCACGGTGCGGGGGGTCACGGTGTATGGGTCACGGTGCGGGGGTCACGATGTATGGGTCAGGTGCGGGGGTCACGGTGTATGGGTCACAGTGCGGGGGTCACGGTGTATGGGTCACGATGCAGGGGTCACGGTGTATGGGTCACGGTGCGGGGGTCACGGTGCATGAGTCACGGTGTATGGGTCACGATGCAGGGGTCATGGTGTGGGGGTCACGGTGCGGGGGTTACGGTGCAGGGGTCACGGTGCGGGGGGGTCACGGTGTATGGGTCACGATGCAGGGGTCACGGTGTATGGGTCACGGTGCGGGGGTTACGGTGCGGGGGTCACGGTGTATGGGTCACGGTGCGGGTGTCACGGTGTATGGGTCACGGTGCGGGGGTCACGATGTATGGGTCACGGTGCGGGGGTCATGGTGTGGGGGTTACGGTGCGGGGGTTACGGTGCAGGGGTTACGGTGCAGGGGTCACGGTGTATGGGTCACGGTGCGGGGGTCACGGTGTATGGGTCATGATGCAGGGGTCACGGTGTATGGGTCACGATGCAGGGGTCACGGTGTATGGGTCACGGTGCGGGGGTCACGGTGTATGGGTCACGGTGCGGGGGTCACGGTGTATAGGTCACGATGCAGGGGTCACGGTGCGGGGGTCACGGTGTATGGGTCACGGTGTATGGGTCACGACGCAGGGGTCACGGTGTATGGGTCACGGTGCGGGGGTCACAGTGTATGGGTCACGGTGTATGGGTCACGGTGTATGGGTCACGGTGTATGGGTCACGGTGTGGGGGTCACGGTGCGGGGGTCACGGTGTATGGGTCACGGTGCGGGGGTCACAGTGTATGGGTCACGATGCAGGGGTCACGGTGTATGGGTCACGGTGTATGGGTCACGGTGTGTGGGTCACGGTGTATGGGTCACGATGCAGGGGTCACGGTGTATGGGTCACGATGCAGGGGTCACAGTGTATGGGTCACGGTGCGGGGGTCACGGTGTATGGGTCACGATGCAGGGGTCACGGTGTATGGGTCACGGTGCGGGGGTCACGGTGTATGGGTCACAGTGCGGGGGTCACGGTGCGGGGGTCACGGTGTATGGGTCACGATGCAGGGGTCACGGTGTATGGGTCACGATGCAGGGGTCACGGTGCAGTGCAAGCAGCTTTATGCAGAATACACGGTAAGATTGATGCACATAATGCAGAACCAAAAAGACTTTCTCTGATAGATTTCCATTTCTGTAATTCAGCAGATAATATTTTTTTGAGGTGAATCAACTCACTAACACTCTAATAGTCTTTATTTCAATCATCAGGTCCTAAACGTTGTAAAACACACTAACAGCTGAATCCAGAGTTATATCCTTCGTCTGTTTATGTCTATGGAGACCCAGACCGTGACGACGGAGCGAACCGTGACACTGAGATCCCGTGACCGAGTCGTGTGACCAAGTGGACGCTACTCCGCATATCGGACACGCACACTAATTAAGACCTGGTAGACCCAGAAGATCCAGGTATTTTCCAGACCTGGAAGTCTTGTCGTTGACTTTATGCGCCACTGAGCAACTTTCATAGGAATGAACGGGGCTCCGCCTCCAACGCTGGATTCAGTTCTCTTAAATATCCATGAGCACAACAAGCTGAGCGGCATGTGAGTCAGTCACACTATACATCAAACCAGCAGTACGGCTTGCATGACCACGCCCTTTTCTGGGCGAAACCAATGCCATGTCCCTCATAGACGGTAACAGAGTCAGCAGAGACATGTGAAGCTGAGGCATGTCTCCAAACTTCTCTTTAAACAAACCAGTAATAGTAATAACGCTATGCTGAAGAGTTGCTGTGTAGTTGGTTACACCAACAATGAATCCAAAAATGCAGATCTCTGATTTGTTCCCATTGCATCTTAAAAAAAGATTTAATAGAGGGGCTTTATATCTCAAAGCTATAGACCAGACCAGCATGGCGTCATGGCTCCAAGCTATAGACTTGTACCGTATTTTCTGGACCATAAGACCCACCGGATTATAAAGCGCACTATCAATAAATATCAATATCGCTGTCTTTTTTCATATATAAGGCGCTCCTGTTTAGAAGCAAAACAAAACGGTCAGATAAGTCAAACTTGATTCTATTAATTTAACAGCTCAATAACTTCAATAACTCTCAACATTTTTCAGCTGGAACACACGAAATACAAAACAATACACTGACTTTCAGTTCCACAGATCCATCAAATCCTTCATCATCAGTGTCTGAGTTAAACAGTCGGGCGACTTCGGCATCGAGCAACCCGAATCAGTCTGGTCATTATCGAGTCAGTCTGGTCATTATCGAGTCAGTCTGGTCATTATCGAGTTGCTGTTACTTAGCTGTTCAGTGATGATTCCTGCCTTCCTGATCCATCGGCAGATAGTGGAGGAACTGGCCCGGCGTTGCCTCCCTGTCTTGGTGAATGTGTGTTGGCCTTCTGTCATCCAACGCTCCCACGCAGCTCTCAGTTTAACTCTGAACGACCTGTCGACACCAATATCTATTCCCATGTTCTGCTGCTGACTGATAGCCTGAAGCTGGAAATCTGCTTCGTCAGCATGTCTCTTCACAGCTGCCATTTTGGCTCCTTATACACACATGATAATGTTACGGTGCCTATCTGTCGAAGCACAGTAACAGTAGTATTACTCCGCCAGGTGCCTGACTACTGTCAGTAGTATTACTCTGCCAGGCCCCTGACTACTGTCAGTAGTATTACTCCGCCAGGCGCCTGACTACTGTCAGTAGTATTACTCCGCCAGGCGCCTGACTACTGTCAGTAGTATTACTCCGCCAGGCGCCTGACTACTGTCAGTAGTATTACTCCGCCAGGTACCTGACTACTGTCAGTAGTATTACTCCTCCAGGCACCTGACTACTGTCAGTAGTAATACTCTGCCAGGTGTCTGACTACTGTCAGTAGTATTACTCCGCCAGGCGCCTGACTACTGTCAGTAGTAATACTCTGCCAGGTGTCTGACTACTGTCAGTAGTATTACTCCACGGCGCCAGACTACTGTCAGTAGTAATACTCCGCCAGGTGCCTGACTACTGTCAGTAGGATTACTCCGCCAGGCGCCTGACTACTGTCAGTAGTAATACTCTGCCAGGTGTCTGACTACTGTCAGTAGTATTACTCCACGGCGCCAGACTACCGTCAGTAGTAATACTCCACGGCGCCTGACTACTGTTACTGTAATGCTCCTGCAGCCTCAAAGCTTACCAAACTCATAATAAAACATTTTGAAAGATTTTTGAGCACCCTGTACCACATTTTTTTTAAAATCTATGCTTCTTGTTTATAGCACTATCCATTTGCTGCTGTAACATGTAAATTTCTCCACTGTGACACTAATAAAGGAATATCTTATCTTATCTTATCTTAAAATTGGTTCGAGGTCAGTAAGCACAACCAGAATTCATATATAAGCCGCACCGGATTATAAGGTGCACTGTCGACTTTTGAGAAAATTTAAGGATTTCAAGTGCGTCTTGTAGTCCAGAAAATGCGGTATAACAAGAGATAAATGCATATGAATTTGTCAAAATTGCATTGAAGTCTTTCAGATCTTCAGTTTTCTTACTCCCAAAAGTGGGCTTGGCCTTGGCTTTTTTGCAAAGTAGTCGTATGTGCCGTTCTGATGTATGGCAAGCACAAATGAAACAGCGGAGCTGGAAGACTGGTCAGCTACAGCAGTTGTGTATAAAATGATGACGGTGTGTTGGCAATGCTCCACCGTTGAGTCTGTGAATGGAAAGATATTCAACATGTTAACATACATTCTGCGGCATCACCCAGATGTGCCGATCACCGGGACGAGGTAAATGCAACCCATATTTAGTATTTTTAGTATATTTAGTATTTTCAGTTTCATAGCATAAAAGATGCCTCACGCTTTTATAGCCTATTTTGACCTGTTACCTTCTGGGAAAGTGTTCGGTGTTTGCAAAGAAGTGTTTCTTATTTTTATTATGATATAAAAAAATAGATGTAACCTCAGTCCCGAGCAGGAGTCTGTCTTTGACACTAGCACTACTATGACATCAAACAGTTGAGAATAGTTTTACTCCTCTGTGCTTTTAAATTGTTTGTTTTCCAGTCGGCAGACAGACTCAAATTGAGATAAGTTCTATCCACCGCTGGCCCTGTTTCCTGGTTCAGGTGAAGACGACAGCCAATAGAATGAGCCTGCTGAAGGAGGCGGAGCCTGGCCAGGAAATGGAAGCCAAGGTGAGATTTCTCATCAGCCCTGACTGTGGTGTCACCTGACATCATCACATCAGAACTGGTTCATCAGGAAAGTCTAAACTCTAAACTTTATCAGAACTTCAACTAGAATTTAAATAAAGTTTGAGAGTTTGCATAAAATTTTATTCAGTTCAGGGAGATGGAGATGCTGATCAATCAGCTGTTATTAACCCTTTGTTGTCCCGTGTTCAGGTGCAGACCTGGGCTCAGTCTCTGGTTTACACTCTGGAGGAACTTGAGTGTAAAATCTGCTACAACCGTTACGACACTCGCAGCCGTAAACCCAAACTGCTGGGCTGTCTGCACCGAGTCTGTGCCAAGTGTCTGAAGAAAATGGTCGACATGGGTGAGTTTACCTGTCAGGTAAAGATTACAGACAGAGGGAGGGTGAAGTCGCAACTGATCACCTTGCTTCCTGTGAATCAACAAGGCCGGTCAATGGTCTCCCTTGACACCGACCACAGCTGTAGACCCGAGACTTGTACTCTAGTCTTTAACTCTTGACTTGAGACTTGAAAGCAAAAGCATTCTCCGCTCCTCATCTAATTTCCAATTAATCAACTGTGAAGAAATGATTCACGAGTCGACAGCTTCCCCTGTCATCGACTGGAGCTATAGACTTTGACTTGACTTTCTTTTCTTAGACTAGACTTTCAGGTCTCTAAAAGACTTGGAATGACTTAGTAGTTGCTTATGAAGTCTTGTTACTTGACATGTAACATAACATGACTTGTTCTTAATGACTTAAGACCTGACTTGGACTTTAGACTTGAAAGAAAAATGTGTTACATTTTGATGTGGAAAATCAAAAGAAGATTTGATATTTTCTGATGAAAACTTGTGATGTTGTCACAGGAGACTTGATGCCAAGTCCTACTGTAGTTATATATATATATATATTTTTTAATTTTATTTTTTTTTTTTCTCTAGCTCAGGTCCTCTACTTCTAGTCCATGCTGGTTACAGATGTTCCTGTACACTCTCCCAGCCACTTGGTTGTGCCTCTCCATGTATGCTGATCCTGCTAGCATCTTACACCCTGCTACTCTGTGCTGGACTGTCTCCGGGGCATCTTTACCCAGCATGCACCTTGGATCAGATCTACTCTGGTAGATTCTGGCCTCTATGGCTCTTGTACTTAGTTCCTCTGTGCTGTCTGTCAGTTCAGCGCTTTCCAGCCATCGGTAGGTTTTCTTGATATCAGCCACTTCTTCGATCTGATGGTGGTACATGCCATGTAGGGGCTTGTCCCTCCAGGTTGTCTGCTCCTCCTCTGCACTCTCGTTGGGTTTCTGCTGTCTGAGGCATTCACTGAGCAGTTCATCCTTTGGGGCCATTTTCTTGATGTTTTCTTGGATTTTCAACGTTTCGTCCTGGACAGTGGCTCTGATGCTCACTAGTCCTCGGCCTCCCTCTTTCCGCTTAGTGTACAGCCTCAGGGTGCTGGACTTGGGGTGAAACCCTCTGTTCATGGTGAGGAGCTTTCTTGTCCTGATATCTGTGGCTTCTATCTCCTCCTTTGGCCAGCTGATGATCCCAGCAGGGTATCTGATGACTGGTAGTGCCTACATGGCTCGGACCTTGTTCTTACCATTCAGCTGACTTCTCAGGACTTGCCTTATTCTCTGGAGGTATTTGGCTGTGGTTGACTTCCTTGCAGCCTCCTCATGATTTCCATTCACCTGCGGGATACCAAGGTATTTTGTAGCTGTCTTGGATGTCTCCTATCCTGCCCTCTGGTAGGTCCACCCCTTCAGTTCTGATCATCTTGCCTCTCTTTGATACCATCCGGCCACATTTGTCCAACCCGAATGATATCCCTATGTCGTCGCTGTAGATCCCGGTGGTGTGGATCAGTGAGTCGATTTCTCGCTCATTCCTGGCGTACAGCTTGATGATGATAATGATCTGGCTGAGGGGGTTCAGTCCTATGCAGAACAGCAGTGGTGACAGTGCATCTCCTTGGTATATGCTGCACTTGATGTTAACTTGGACTATCAGCTTGGAGTTGGCCTCTAGGGTTGTCTTCCACATTCCCATTGAGTTGAAGGCTCTTAGTGTCCTGTTGATCTTGTATAGTCCCAGACATCCCAGTATCCATGTGTGTGGCATTGAGTCGTAGGCTTTCTGGTAGTCAATCCAGGCAGTGCACAGGTTGGTCTGGCTGTTCTTCCAGTCTCTGTGGACTGCTCTGTCAACCAGTAGCTGGTGCTTGGCTCCTCTGGTGTTACTGCCAATTCCTTACTGTGCTTCGCTCATGTATTGAGCCACATGCCAACTCATCTTAGCCGCCATGATGCCTAACAGGGCCTTCCATGTTGTACAGAGACAGGTTATCGGTCGGTAGTTGGATGCGATGGGTCCCTTCTGAGGGTCCTTCAGGATTAGGACAGTCCTACCTTCAGTCAACCACTCTGGGTGGGTCCCATCCCTCAGCAGCTGGTCCAGCTATATATATATATATGTATATATATATATATATTAGTGCTGTCAGGCGATTAAAAAAATTAATCTAATTAATTACAGGATTTGTAATTAATTAATCTAATTAATCGCATTTTAATCTCATACCTGCTAAAGGCCTCCAAATAAAGAATTTGAATTCTAGGACATCAATAGAATACACCAAGAAGAGAAGATTTGAAATCCACATTTTTATTGGTTAAGTGTGCTTTATAAATGAAATTCAAAAGAAAAAAGGTCAATCACATCAGCAAACCAATTAGGCCAGGTGCATTTCTCAAAAATGCAATACAAATACAGTTAAATAAAATCAATAAAATTCAGAAATAAAATAAGGCTGAGTCTCAAATAGGCACATAAGCAGACTCTCAATCAAAATGAATACTAAAGCTGACTCAATACAGCAATTCAAAATGAATAGTATAACATGCCTCTAAATAAGGCAACATCAATAGCAAGATGCCAACAGCATTTCCTTTAAAAGGGTCAGCTAACGTTACAGGAACTGACAACAGACAACTCTATGTGTCCTTGAGCCAGTTGCTCAGACAAACAAGCTTGTTTACATTGTGTGAGTGTGAGGCTGCTCTCTTCTTTTCAATGATGTTACCTGCAGTGAAAAGAGTCTCTCACCTGGCCCAGACGTGGCAGCGGTAGCCAGGTAGGAGGAGAGGACAGCTGTTCATCAGCTCCTGGTGAGCTGCCACCACTCCAGTGGACACTCATGCATTCAATGCACGGCTCAGCTTTGTAGCGGGCTAGAGGCCCCTGCTGCTCCTAGTCCGAGTCAGAGTCCGAGTGACAGGTCCGAGTCAGAGTCCGAGTGACAGGTCCGAGTGGGCTGGCCTCGCTCTCCTGTGTCGCGTCCATCTCTGTTGTCAGTCATCCTGCTTTTGACTAGTGGCCCAGGTACGAAGTGACGCCACTGCAGCCTACGGGTCACTCAATGGGCCAAATTTAAAATGACTGACTTGCCACTCATGATTAATTGCGTTAATTTTTATAGCGCGTTAATTTGCAGCGTAATTAATTAATCTAATTAATGCGTTAAACTGACAGCCCTAATATATATATATATGTATATATATATATATATATATATATATATACATATAAGAAAGCCTTGGCGTGTGGTAGTGGATGAACCCAGTTAAAGAGTAACCTGTAACCAGCCTGAGTGAGAGGAGAAGGGCTGAAGCTGGAGCTAGAAATCTGTGCAAGCAACAATATATCTGAGTGCAAGCACACAGTTTGAGCAGAGGCAGAGAGCCAAGCACAAGCCGGGACTATTTGAATGTGAGGACAGGGTGTAGAGGAAAGCATTACAAAATCTGAATGTGGAATCAATAAGCCATGCTCTCAATATGAAAGACGACAGGACAACGACAGGAAAAAAAAGCTCCATAGAAATTTTATGAAGTCATTGTTTTACTGCTTACTTTTTGTCGAACATTACAACATTCTTGTCCCTGACCTTTCTCTGAGACCATGTAATACTCCCTCACGGCCAATCTTTTTTTTCAGGTTTTTTGTAAACAAGCCACATGTACATACAGCACCCACTGTCATGCCAGAGTGATTACTGTTACTGAGACCGACCGCAAATAACCAACACTACAGTTAGCCGGCACATAGTCAATGCAACACAACAGATAAACATTGGTGAATGTCATTTTATTTGTTGATAGGCCGATGATGGTCAACAAGGCATCTCTGCATCCCTAGCTCATTATAAGCTAAACAAAACACGATTCTTAGTTTCAGGTGATTTTACACTAATGAAAATATAGTTCTGAATATTAATGTCCATTTCTACTTTTGGGGAAGTTTGAGTCAAGTTTTTTCAGGATTGAGTCCTGTCTCTAACCAATCAGCAGAAGTCATACTAGCAAACGAATAAGATAGCAGCATTCGGCAGAGTCATCTCTGTCTGTCTGGTATGATACAAGTAATCACATCCACACTTAACCAGTACGACCAGTGTGACGCTGATTACATCTTTCTGACATCATCCAGCGTGTCATTTGTCTCTCCTTATTGGTTTCAGGAGAGTCCTCACCGTCTATCATCAGCTGTCCATTCTGTCGCCACGAGACCCACGTCCCAGACGAGGAGGTGAGACTTTACTATGTTAACTAGGAGGTGAGACTTTATTCTGTTAACTAGGAGGTGAGACTTTATTCTGTTAACGAGGAGGTGAGACTTTATTCTGTTAACGAGGAGGTGAGACTTTATTCTGTTAACTAGGAAGTGAGACTTTATTCTGTTAACGAGGAGGTGAGACTTTATTCTGTAACTAGGAGGTGAGACTTTATTCTGTTAACTAGGAAGTGAGACTTTGTTCTGTTAACGAGGAGGTGAGACTTTATTCTGTTAACGAGGAGGTGAGACTTTGTTCTGTTAACGAGGAGGTGAGACTTTATTCTGTAACTAGGAGGTGAGACTTTATTCTGTTAACTAGGAAGTGAGACTTTGTTCTGTTAACGAGGAGGTGAGACTTTATTCTGTTAACGAGGAGGTGAGACTTTGTTCTGTTAACGAGGAGGTGAGACTTTATTCTGTTAACTAGGAGGTGAGACTTTGTTCTGTTAACGAGGAGGTGAGACTTTATTCTGTAACTAGGAGGTGAGACTTTATTCTGTTAACTAGGAAGTGAGACTTTGTTCTGTTAACGAGGAGGTGAGACTTTATTCTGTTAACGAGGAGGTGAGACTTTGTTCTGTTAACGAGGAGGTGAGACTTTATTCTGTTAACGAGGAGGTAAGACTTTGTTCTGTTAATGAGGAGGTGAGACTTTATTGTGTTAACTAGGAAGTGAGACTTTATTCTGTTAACGAGGAGGTGAGACTTTGTTCTGTTAACGAGGAGGTGAGACTTTGTTCTGTTAACGAGGAGGTGAGACTTTGTTCTGTTAACGAGGAGGTGAGACTTTATTCTGTTAACGAGGAGGTGAGACTTTGTTCTGTTAACGAGGAGGTGAGACTTTGTTCTGTTAACGAGGAGGTGAGACTTTATTCTGTTAACGAGGAGGTGAGACCGTTCTGTTAACGAGGAGGTGAGACTTTATTCTGTTAACTAGGAGGTGAGACTTTGTTCTGTTAACTAGGAGGTGAGACTTTGTTCTGTTAATGAGGAGGTGAGACTTTATTCTGTTAACTAGGAGGTGAGACTTTATTCTGTTAACGACGAGGTGAGACTTTGTTCTGTTAACTAGGAGGTGAGACTTTATTCTGTTAACGAGGAGGTGAGACTTTATTCTGTTAACTAGGAGGTGAGACTTTATTCTGTTAACTAGGAAGTGAGACTTTGTTCTGTTAACGAGGAGGTGAGACTTTATTCTGTTAACGAGGAGGTGAGACTTTGTTCTGTTAACGAGGAGGTGAGACTTTGTTCTCTTAACTAGGAGGTGAGACTTTATTCTGTTAACGAGGAGGTGAGACTTTATTCTGTTAACAAGGAGGTGAGACTTTTTTCTGTTGACGAGGAGGTGAGACTTTATTCTGTTAACGAGGAGGTGAGACTTTATTCTGTTAACAAGGAGGTGAGACTTTTTTCTGTTAACGAGGAGGTGAGACTTTATTCTGTTAACTAGGAGGTGAGACTTTATTCTGTTAACTAGGAGGTGAGACTTTACTCTGTTAACTAGGAGGTGAGACTTTATTCTGTTAACGAGGAGGTGAGACTTTATTCTGTTAACTAGGAGGTGAGACTTAATTCTGTTAACTAGGAGGTGAGACTTTGTTCTGTTAACTAGGAGGTGAGACTTTATTCTGTTAACAAGGAGGTGAGACTTTGTTCTGTTTACTAGGAGGTGAGACTTTATTCTGTTAACGAGGAGGTGAGACTTTATTCTGTTAACTAGGAAGTGAGACTTTGTTCTGTTAACGAGGAGGTGAGACTTTATTCTGTAACGAGGAGGTGAGACTTTGTTCTGTTAACTAGGAAGTGAGACTTTGTTCTGTTAACGAGGAGGTGAGACTTTGTTCTGTTAACTAGGAAGTGAGACTTTGTTCTGTTAACGAGGAGGTGAGACTTTATTCTGTAACGAGGAGGTGAGACTTTTTTCTGTTAACGAGGAGGTGAGACTTTATTCTGTTAACTAGGAGGTGAGACTTTTTTCTGTTAACGAGGAGGTGAGACATTATTCTGTAACGAGGAGGTGAGACTTTTTTCTGTTAACGAGGAGGTGAGACTTTATTCTGTTAACGAGGAGGTAAGACTTTGTTCTGTTAACGAGGAGGTGAGACTTTATTCTGTTAACGAGGAGGTGAGACTTTATTCTGTTAACGAGGAGGTGAGACTTTTTTCTGTTAACGAGGAGGTGAGACTTTATTCTGATAACGAGGAGGTGAGACTTTATTCTGAAAACGAGGAGGTGAGACTTTGTTATGTTAACGAGGAGGTGAGAGTTTTTTCTGTTAACGAGGAGGTGAGACTTTATTCTGTTAACGAGGAGGTGAGACTTTATTCTGTAACGAGGAGGTGAGAGTTTTTTCTGTTAACGAGGAGGTGAGATTTTATTCTGTTAACGAGGAGGTGAGACTTTGTTCTCTTAACTAGGAGGTGAGACTTTTTTCTGTTAACTAGGAGGTGAGACTTTGTTCTGTTAACTAGGAGGTGAGACTTTATTCTGTTAACAAGGAGGTGAGACTTTATTCTGTTAACGAGGAGGTTAGACTTTATTCTGTTAACTAGGAAGTGAGACTTTGTTCTGTTAACGAGGAGGTGAGACTTTATTCTGTAACGAGGAGGTGAGACTTTTTTTCTGTTAACGAGGAGGTGAGACTTTATTCTGTAACGAGGAGGTGAGACTTTTTTCTCTTAACGAGGAGGTGAGACTTTTTTCTGTTAACGAGGAGGTGAGACGTTATTCTGTAACGAGGAGGTGAGACTTTTTTCTGTTAACGAGGAGGTGAGACTTTATTCTGTTAACGAGGAGGTAAGACTTTGTTCTGTTAACGAGGAGGTGAGACTTTATTCTGTTAACGAGGAGGTGAGACTTTATTCTGTTAACAAGGAGGTGAGACTTTGTTCTGTTAACGAGGAGGTGAGAGTTTTTTCTGTTAACGAGGAGGTGAGACTTTATTCTGTTAACAAGGAGGTGAGACTTTGTTCTGTTAACGAGGAGGTGAGACTTTGTTCTGTTAACGAGGAGGTGAGACTTTGTTCTGTTAACTAGGAGGTGAGACTTTGTTCCGTTAACTAGGAGGTGAGAGTTTATTCTGTTAACTCGGAGGTGAGACTTTGTTTTGTTAACTAGGAAGTGAGACTTTGTTCCGTTAACTCGGAGGTGAGACTTTATTCTGTTAACTAGGAAGTGAGACTTTGTTCTGTTAACGAGGAGGTGAGACTTTATTCTGTAACGAGGAGGTGAGACTTTTTTCTGTTAACGAGGAGGTGAGACTTTTTTCTGTTAACGAGGAGGTGAGACTTTTTTCTGTTAACGAGGAGGTGAGACTTTATTCTGTTAACGAGGAGGTGAGACTTTGTTCTGTTAACTAGGAAGTGAGACTTTGTTCTGTTAACGAGGAGGTGAGACTTTGTTCTGTTAACTAAGAAGTGAGACTTTTTTCTGTAAACGAGGAGGTGAGACTTTATTCTGTAACAAGGAGGTGAGACTTTTTTCTCTTAACGAGGAGGTGAGACTTTATTCTGTTAACGAGGAGGTAAGACTTTGTTCTGTTAACGAGGAGGTGAGACTTTATTCTGTTAACGAGTAGGTGAGACTTTATTCTGTTAACAAGGAGGTGAGACTTTGTTCTGTTAACGAGGAGGTGAGAGTTTTTTCTGTTAACGAGGAGGTGAGACTTTTTTCTGTTAACGAGGAGGTGAGAGTTTATTCTGTTAACTCGGAGGTGAGACTTTGTTTTGTTAACTAGGAAGTGAGACTTTGTTCCGTTAACTCGGAGGTGAGACTTTGTTTTGTTAACTAGGAGGTGAGACTTTGTTCCGTTAACTAGGAGGTGAGACTTTGTTCTGTTAACGAGGAGGTGAGACTTTATCCTGTTAACAAGGAGGTGAGACTTTGTTCTGTTAACGAGGAGGTGAGACTTTGTTCTGTTAACGAGGAGGTGAGACTTTTTTTTGTTAACTAGGAAGTGAGACTTTATTCTGTAATGAGGAGGTGAGACTTTGTTCTGTTAACTAGGAGGTGAGACTTTTTTCTGTTAACGAGGAGGTGAGACTTTATTCTGTTAACAAGGAGGTGAGACTTTGTTCTGTTAACGAGGAGGTGAGACTTTATTCTGTTAACGAGGAGGTGAGACTTTATTCTGTTAACTAGGAGGTGAGACTTTGTTCTGTTAACTAGGAGGTGAGACTTTATTCTGTTAACTAGGAGGTGAGACTTTGTTCTGTTAACGAGGAGGTGAGACTTTGTTCTGTTAACTAGGAGGTGACACTGTTCTGTTAACTAGGAAGTGAGACTGTTCTGTTAACGAGGAGGTGAGACTTTATTCTGTTAACTAGGAGGTGAGACTTTGTTCTGTTAACTAGGAGGTGAGACTTTGTTATGTTAACGAGGAGGTGAGACTTTATTCTGTTAACTTGGAGGTGAGACTTTGTTCTGTTAACTAGGAGGTGAGACAGTTCTGTTAACGAGGAGGTGAGACTTTGTTCTGTTAACTAGGAAGTGAGACTTTATTCTGTTAACTAGGAGGTGAGACTTTGTTCCGTTAACTAGGAGGTGAGAGTTTATTCTGTTAACTCGGAGGTGAGACTTTGTTTTGTTAACTAGGAAGTGAGACTTTGTTCCGTTAACGAGGAGGAGAGACTTTATTCTGTTAACGAGGAGGTGAGACTTTATTCTGTTAACGAGGAGGTGAGACTTTTTTTTTGTTAACTAGGAAGTGAGACTTTATTCTGTAACGAGGAGGTGAGACTTTGTTCTGTTAACTAGGAGGTGAGACTTTTTTCTGTTAACGAGGAGGTGAGACTTTATTCTGTTAACAAGGAGGTGAGACTTTGTTCTGTTAACGAGGAGGTGAGACTTTATTCTGTTAACGAGGAGGTGAGACTTTGTTCTGTTAACTAGGAGGTGAGACTTTATTCTGTTAACGAGGAGGTGAGACTTTATTCTGTTAACTAGGAGGTGAGACTTTGTTCTGTTAACTAGGAGGTGAGACTGTTCTGTTAACTAGGAGGTGAGACTGTTCTGTTAACGAGGAGGTGAGAGTTTATTCTGTTAACTAGGAGGTGAGACTTTGTTCTGTTAACTAGGAGGTGAGACTTTGTTATGTTAACGAGGAGGTGAGACTTTATTCTGTTAACTAGGAGGTGAGACTTTGTTCTGTTAACTAGGAGGTGAGACTGTTCTGTTAACGAGGAGGTGAGACTTTGTTCTGTTAACGAGGAGGTGAGAGTTTTTTCTGTTAACGAGGAGGTGAGACTTTGTTCTGTTAACTAGGAGGTGAGACTTTGTTCCGTTAACTAGGAGGTGAGAGTTTATTCTGTTAACTCGGAGGTGAGACTTTGTTTTGTTAACTAGGAAGTGAGACTTTGTTCCGTTAACTCGGAGGTGAGACTTTATTCTGTTAACTAGGAAGTGAGACTTTGTTCTGTTAACGAGGAGGTGAGACTTTATTCTGTAACGAGGAGGTGAGACTTTTTTTCTGTTACAAGGAGGTGTGACTTTATTCTGTAACGAGGAGGTGAGACTTTTTTTCTGTTAACGAGGAGGTGAGACTTTATTCTGTTAACGAGGAGGTGAGACTTTGTTCTGTTAACTAGGAAGTGAGACTTTGTTCTGTTAACGAGGAGGTGAGACTTTATTCTGTAACAAGGAGGTGAGACTTTTTTCTCTTAACGAGGAGGTGAGACTTTATTCTGTTAACGAGGAGGTAAGACTTTGTTCTGTTAACGAGGAGGTGAGACTTTATTCTGTTAACGAGTAGGTGAGACTTTATTCTGTTAACGAGGAGGTGAGACTTTGTTCTGTTAACGAGGAGGTGAGAGTTTTTTCTGTTAACGAGGAGGTGAGACTTTTTTCTGTTAACGAGGAGGTGAGAGTTTATTCTGTTAACTCGGAGGTGAGACTTTGTTTTGTTAACTAGGAAGTGAGACTTTGTTCCGTTAACTCGGAGGTGAGACTTTGTTTTGTTAACTAGGAGGTGAGACTTTGTTCCGTTAACTAGGAGGTGAGACTTTGTTCTGTTAACGAGGAGGTGAGACTTTATTCTGTTAACAAGGAGGTGAGACTTTGTTCTGTTAACGAGGAGGTGAGACTTTGTTCTGTTAACGAGGAGGTGAGACTTTTTTTTGTTAACTAGGAAGTGAGACTTTATTCTGTAACGAGGAGGTGAGACTTTGTTCTGTTAACTAGGAGGTGAGACTTTTTTCTGTTAACGAGGAGGTGAGACTTTATTCTGTTAACAAGGAGGTGAGACTTTATTCTGTTAACGAGGAGGTGAGACTTTATTCTGTTAACTAGGAGGTGAGACTTTGTTCTGTTAACTAGGAGGTGAGACTTTATTCTGTTAACTAGGAGGTGAGACTTTGTTCTGTTAACGAGGAGGTGAGACTTTGTTCTGTTAACTAGGAGGTGAGACTGTTCTGTTAACTAGGAGGTGAGACTGTTCTGTTAACGAGGAGGTGAGACTTTATTCTGTTAACTAGGAGGTGAGACTTTGTTCTGTTAACTAGGAGGTGAGACTTTGTTATGTTAACGAGGAGGTGAGACTGTTCTGTTAACTAGGAGGTGAGACTTTATTATGTTAACTTGGAGGTGAGACTTTGTTCTGTTAACTAGGAGGTGAGACTGTTCTGTTAACGAGGAGGTGAGACTTTGTCCTGTTAACTAGGAAGTGAGACTTTATTCTGTTAACTATGAGGTGAGACTTTGTTCCGTTAACTAGGAGGTGAGACTTTATTCTGTTAACTCGGAGGTGAGACTTTGTTTTGTTAACTAGGAAGTGAGACTTTGTTCCGTTAACCAGGAGGTGAGACTTTGTTCTGTTAACGAGGAGGAGAGACTTTATTCTGTTAACGAGGAGGTGAGACTTTATTCTGTTAACGAGGAGGTGAGACTTTTTTTTGTTAACTAGGAAGTGAGACTTTATTCTGTAACGAGGAGGTGAGACTTTGTTCTGTTAACTAGGAGGTGAGACTTTTTTCTGTTAACGAGGAGGTGAGACTTTATTCTGTTAACAAGGAGGTGAGACTTTGTTCTGTTAACGAGGAGGTGAGACTTTATTCTGTTAACGAGGAGGTGAGACTTTGTTCTGTTAACTAGGAGTTGAGACTTTATTCTGTTAACGAGGAGGTGAGACTTTATTCTGTTAACTAGGAGGTGAGACTTTGTTCTGTTAACTAGGAGGTGAGACTGTTCTGTTAACTAGGAGGTGAGACTGTTCTGTTAACGAGGAGGTGAGACTTTATTCTGTTAACTAGGAGGTGAGACTTTGTTCTGTTAACTAGGAGGTGAGACTTTGTTATGTTAACGAGGAGGTGAGACTTTATTCTGTTAACTAGGAGGTGAGACTTTGTTCTGTTAACTAGGAGGTGAGACTGTTCTGTTAACGAGGAGGTGAGACTTTATTCTGTTAACTAGGAGGTGAGACTATTCTGTTAACGAGGAGCTGAGACTTTGTTCTGTAAACGAGGAGGTGAGACTTTGTTCTGTTAACTAGGAGGTGAGACTTTGTTCTGTTAACTAGGAAGTGAGACTTTGGTCTGTTAACTAGGAAGTGAGATTCTGTTCTGTTAACTAGGAGGTGAGACTTTTTTCTGTTAACGAGGAGGTGAGACTTTGTTCTGTTAACTAGGAGGTGAGACTTTATTCTGTTAACTCGGAGGTGAGACTTTGTTCTGTTAACTAGGAAGTGAGACTTTGTTCTGTTAACTAGGAAGTGAGACTTTGCTCTGTTAACTAGGAGGTGAGAGTTTGTTCTGTTAACGAGGAGGTGAGACTTTGTTCTGTTAACGAGGAGGTGAGACTTTGTTCTGTTAACGAGGAGGTGAGACTTTATTCTGTAACGAGGAGGTGAGACTTTTTTCTGTTAACGAGGAGGTGAGACTTTATTCTGTTAACGAAGAGGTGAGACTTTATTCTGTTAACTAGGAAGTGAGACTTTGTTCTGTTAACGAGGAGGTGAGACTTTATTCTGTAACGAGGAGGTGAGACTTTTTTCTGTTAACGAGGAGGTGAGACTTTATTCTGTTAACTAGGAGGTGAGACTTTTTTCTGTTAACGAGGAGGTGAGACATTATTCTGTAACGAGGAGGTGAGACTTTTTTTCTGTTAACGAGGAGGTGATACTTTATTCTGTTAACGAGGAGGTAAGACTTTGTTCTGTTAACGAGGAGGTGAGACTTTATTCTGTAACGAGGAGGTGAGACTTTTTTCTGTTAACGAGGAGGTGAGACTTTATTCTGTTAATGAGGAGGTGAGACTTTGTTCTGTTAACTAGGAAGTGAGACTTTGTTCTCTTAACTAGGAGGTGAGACTTTTTTTCTGTTAACGAGGAGGTGAGACTTTTTTCTGTTAACGAGGAGGTGAGACTTTATTCTGTTAATGAGGAGGTGAGACTTTGTTCTGTTAACTAGGAAGTGAGACTTTGTTCTCTTAACTAGGAGGTAAGACTTTTTTTCTGTTAACGAGGAGGTGAGACTTTATTCTGTTAACAAGGAGGTGAGACTTTGTTCTGTTAACGAGGAGGTGAGACTTTATTCTGTTAACGAGGAGGTGAGACTTTGTTCTGTTAACGAGGAGGTGAGACTTTATTCTGTAACGAGGAGGTGAGACTTTTTTTCTGTTAACGAGGAGGTGAGAGTTTATTCTGTTAACGAGGAGGTGAGACTTTGTTCTGTTAACTAGGAAGTGAGATTCTGTTCTGTTAACTAGGAGGTGAGACTTTTTTCTGTTAACGAGGAGGTGAGACTTTGTTCTGTTAACTAGGAGGTGAGACTTTATTCTGTTAACTCGGAGGTGAGACTTTGTTCTGTTAACTAGGAAGTGAGACTTTGTTCTGTTAACTAGGAAGGGAGACTTTGCTCTGTTAACTAGGAGGTGAGAGTTTGTTCTGTTAACGAGGAGGTGAGACTTTGTTCTGTTAACGAGGAGGTGAGACTTTGTTATGTTAACGAGGAGGTGAGACTTTGTTCTGTTAACGAGGAGGTGAGACTTTATTCTGTTAACGAGGAGGTGAGACTTTGTTCTGTTAACTAGGAAGTGAGACTTTGTTCTGTTAACGAGGAGGTGAGACTTTATACTGTAACGAGGAGGTGAGACTTTTTTCTGTTAACGAGGAGGTGAGACTTTATTCTGTTAACGAGGAGGTGAGACTTTGTTCTGTTAACTACGAAGTGAGACTTTGTTCTCTTAACTAGGAGGTGAGACTTTTTTTTCTGTTAACGAGGAGGTGAGACTTTATTCTGTTAACAAGGAGGTGAGACTTTGTTCTGTTAACGAGGAGGTGAGACTTTGTTCTGTTAACTAGGAAGTGAGACTTTGTTCTGTTAACGAGGAGGTGAGACTTTATTCTGTAACGAGGAGGTGAGACTTTTTTCTGTTAACGAGGAGGTGAGACTTTATTCTGTTAACGAGGAGGTGAGACTTTGTTCTGTTAACTAGGAAGTGAGACTTTGTTCTCTTAACTAGGAGGTGAGACTTTTTTCTGTTAACGAGGAGGTGAGACTTTATTCTGTTAACGAGGAGGTGAGACTTTGTTCTGTTAACGAGGAGGTGAGACTTTATTCTGTAACGAGGAGGTGAGACTTTTTTCTGTTAACGAGGAGGTGAGACTTTGTTCTGTTAACGAGGAGGTGAGACTTTATTCTGTTAACGAGGAGGTGAGACTTTGTTCTGTTAACGAGGAGGTGAGACTTTATTCTGTAACGAGGAGGTGAGACTTTTTTCTGTTAACGAGGAGGTGAGACTTTATTCTGTTAATGAGGAGGTGAGACTTTGTTCTGTTAACTAGGAAGTGAGACTTTGTTCTCTTAACTAGGAGGTAAGACTTTTTTCTGTTAACGAGGAGGTGAGACTTTATTCTGTTAACAAGGAGGTGAGACTTTGTTCTGTTAACGAGGAGGTGAGACTTTATTCTGTTAACGAGGAGGTGATACTTTATTCTGTTAACGAGGAGGTAAGACTTTGTTCTGTTAACGAGGAGGTGAGACTTTATTCTGTAACGAGGAGGTGAGACTTTTTTCTGTTAACGAGGAGGTGAGACTTTATTCTGTTAATGAGGAGGTGAGACTTTGTTCTGTTAACTAGGAAGTGAGACTTTGTTCTCTTAACTAGGAGGTGAGACTTTTTTTCTGTTAACGAGGAGGTGAGACTTTATTCTGTTAACAAGGAGGTGAGACTTTATTCTGTTAACGAGGAGGTGAGACTTTGTTCTGTCAACTAGGAGGTGAGACTGTTCTGTTAACGAGGAGATGAGACTTTATTCTGTTAACTAGGAGGTGAGACTTTGTTCTGTTAACTAGGAAGTGAGACTTTGTTCTGTTAACTAGGAGGTGAGACTTTATTCTGTTAACTAGGAGGTGAGACTTTGTTCTGTTAACTAGGAGGTGAGACTTTGTTATGTTAACGAGGAGGTGAGACTTTATTCTGTTAACTTGGAGGTGAGACTTTGTTCTGTTAACTAGGAGGTGAGACAGTTCTGTTAACGAGGAGGTGAGACTTTGTTCTGTTAACTAGGAAGTGAGACTTTATTCTGTTAACTAGGAGGTGAGACTTTGTTCCGTTAACTAGGAGGTGAGAGTTTATTCTGTTAACTCGGAGGTGAGACTTTGTTTTGTTAACTAGGAAGTGAGACTTTGTTCCGTTAACGAGGAGGAGAGACTTTATTCTGTTAACGAGGAGGTGAGACTTTATTCTGTTAACGAGGAGGTGAGACTTTTTTTTGTTAACTAGGAAGTGAGACTTTATTCTGTAACGAGGAGGTGAGACTTTGTTCTGTTAACTAGGAGGTGAGACTTTTTTTCTGTTAACGAGGAGGTGAGACTTTATTCTGTTAACAAGGAGGTGAGACTTTGTTCTGTTAACGAGGAGGTGAGACTTTATTCTGTTAACGAGGAGGTGAGACTTTGTTCTGTTAACTAGGAGGTGAGACTTTATTCTGTTAACGAGGAGGTGAGACTTTATTCTGTTAACTAGGAGGTGAGACTTTGTTCTGTTAACTAGGAGGTGAGACTGTTCTGTTAACTAGGAGGTGAGACTGTTCTGTTAACGAGGAGGTGAGAGTTTATTCTGTTAACTAGGAGGTGAGACTTTGTTCTGTTAACTAGGAGGTGAGACTTTGTTATGTTAACGAGGAGGTGAGACTTTATTCTGTTAACTAGGAGGTGAGACTTTGTTCTGTTAACTAGGAGGTGAGACTGTTCTGTTAACGAGGAGGTGAGACTTTGTTCTGTTAACGAGGAGGTGAGAGTTTTTTCTGTTAACGAGGAGGTGAGACTTTGTTCTGTTAACTAGGAGGTGAGACTTTGTTCCGTTAACTAGGAGGTGAGAGTTTATTCTGTTAACTCGGAGGTGAGACTTTGTTTTGTTAACTAGGAAGTGAGACTTTGTTCCGTTAACTCGGAGGTGAGACTTTATTCTGTTAACTAGGAAGTGAGACTTTGTTCTGTTAACGAGGAGGTGAGACTTTATTCTGTAACGAGGAGGTGAGACTTTTTTCTGTTAACGAGGAGGTGTGACTTTATTCTGTAACGAGGAGGTGAGACTTTTTTCTGTTAACGAGGAGGTGAGACTTTATTCTGTTAACGAGGAGGTGAGACTTTGTTCTGTTAACTAGGAAGTGAGACTTTGTTCTGTTAACGAGGAGGTGAGACTTTATTCTGTAACAAGGAGGTGAGACTTTTTTCTCTTAACGAGGAGGTGAGACTTTATTCTGTTAACGAGGAGGTAAGACTTTGTTCTGTTAACGAGGAGGTGAGACTTTATTCTGTTAACGAGTAGGTGAGACTTTATTCTGTTAACGAGGAGGTGAGACTTTGTTCTGTTAACGAGGAGGTGAGAGTTTTTTCTGTTAACGAGGAGGTGAGACTTTTTTCTGTTAACGAGGAGGTGAGAGTTTATTCTGTTAACTCGGAGGTGAGACTTTGTTTTGTTAACTAGGAAGTGAGACTTTGTTCCGTTAACTCGGAGGTGAGACTTTGTTTTGTTAACTAGGAGGTGAGACTTTGTTCCGTTAACTAGGAGGTGAGACTTTGTTCTGTTAACGAGGAGGTGAGACTTTATTCTGTTAACAAGGAGGTGAGACTTTGTTCTGTTAACGAGGAGGTGAGACTTTGTTCTGTTAACGAGGAGGTGAGACTTTTTTTTGTTAACTAGGAAGTGAGACTTTATTCTGTAACGAGGAGGTGAGACTTTGTTCTGTTAACTAGGAGGTGAGACTTTTTTCTGTTAACGAGGAGGTGAGACTTTATTCTGTTAACAAGGAGGTGAGACTTTATTCTGTTAACGAGGAGGTGAGACTTTATTCTGTTAACTAGGAGGTGAGACTTTGTTCTGTTAACTAGGAGGTGAGACTTTATTCTGTTAACTAGGAGGTGAGACTTTGTTCTGTTAACGAGGAGGTGAGACTTTGTTCTGTTAACTAGGAGGTGAGACTGTTCTGTTAACTAGGAGGTGAGACTGTTCTGTTAACGAGGAGGTGAGACTTTATTCTGTTAACTAGGAGGTGAGACTTTGTTCTGTTAACTAGGAGGTGAGACTTTGTTATGTTAACGAGGAGGTGAGACTGTTCTGTTAACTAGGAGGTGAGACTTTATTCTGTTAACTTGGAGGTGAGACTTTGTTCTGTTAACTAGGAGGTGAGACTGTTCTGTTAACGAGGAGGTGAGACTTTGTTCTGTTAACTAGGAAGTGAGACTTTATTCTGTTAACTATGAGGTGAGACTTTGTTCCGTTAACTAGGAGGTGAGACTTTATTCTGTTAACTCGGAGGTGAGACTTTGTTTTGTTAACTAGGAAGTGAGACTTTGTTCCGTTAACCAGGAGGTGAGACTTTGTTCTGTTAACGAGGAGGAGAGACTTTATTCTGTTAACGAGGAGGTGAGACTTTATTCTGTTAACGAGGAGGTGAGACTTTTTTTTGTTAACTAGGAAGTGAGACTTTATTCTGTAACGAGGAGGTGAGACTTTGTTCTGTTAACTAGGAGGTGAGACTTTTTTCTGTTAACGAGGAGGTGAGACTTTATTCTGTTAACAAGGAGGTGAGACTTTGTTCTGTTAACGAGGAGGTGAGACTTTATTCTGTTAACGAGGAGGTGAGACTTTGTTCTGTTAACTAGGAGTTGAGACTTTATTCTGTTAACGAGGAGGTGAGACTTTATTCTGTTAACTAGGAGGTGAGACTTTGTTCTGTTAACTAGGAGGTGAGACTGTTCTGTTAACTAGGAGGTGAGACTGTTCTGTTAACGAGGAGGTGAGACTTTATTCTGTTAACTAGGAGGTGAGACTTTGTTCTGTTAACTAGGAGGTGAGACTTTGTTATGTTAACGAGGAGGTGAGACTTTATTCTGTTAACTAGGAGGTGAGACTTTGTTCTGTTAACTAGGAGGTGAGACTGTTCTGTTAACGAGGAGGTGAGACTTTATTCTGTTAACTACGAGGTGAGACTATTCTGTTAACGAGGAGGTGAGACTTTGTTCTGTAAACGAGGAGGTGAGACTTTGTTCTGTTAACTAGGAGGTGAGACTTTGTTCTGTTAACTAGGAAGTGAGACTTTGGTCTGTTAACTAGGAAGTGAGATTCTGTTCTGTTAACTAGGAGGTGAGACTTTTTTCTGTTAACGAGGAGGTGAGACTTTGTTCTGTTAACTAGGAGGTGAGACTTTATTCTGTTAACTCGGAGGTGAGACTTTGTTCTGTTAACTAGGAAGTGAGACTTTGTTCTGTTAACTAGGAAGTGAGACTTTGCTCTGTTAACTAGGAGGTGAGAGTTTGTTCTGTTAACGAGGAGGTGAGACTTTGTTCTGTTAACGAGGAGGTGAGACTTTGTTCTGTTAACGAGGAGGTGAGACTTTATTCTGTAACGAGGAGGTGAGACTTTTTTCTGTTAACGAGGAGGTGAGACTTTATTCTGTTAACGAAGAGGTGAGACTTTATTCTGTTAACTAGGAAGTGAGACTTTGTTCTGTTAACGAGGAGGTGAGACTTTATTCTGTAACGAGGAGGTGAGACTTTTTTCTGTTAACGAGGAGGTGAGACTTTATTCTGTTAACTAGGAGGTGAGACTTTTTTCTGTTAACGAGGAGGTGAGACATTATTCTGTAACGAGGAGGTGAGACTTTTTTCTGTTAACGAGGAGGTGATACTTTATTCTGTTAACGAGGAGGTAAGACTTTGTTCTGTTAACGAGGAGGTGAGACTTTATTCTGTAACGAGGAGGTGAGACTTTTTTCTGTTAACGAGGAGGTGAGACTTTATTCTGTTAATGAGGAGGTGAGACTTTGTTCTGTTAACTAGGAAGTGAGACTTTGTTCTCTTAACTAGGAGGTGAGACTTTTTTTCTGTTAACGAGGAGGTGAGACTTTATTCTGTTAACAAGGAGGTGAGACTTTATTCTGTTAACGAGGAGGTGAGACTTTGTTCTGTCAACTAGGAGGTGAGACTGTTCTGTTAACGAGGAGGTGAGACTTTATTCTGTTAACTAGGAGGTGAGACTTTGTTCTGTTAACGAGGAGGTGAGACTTTGTTCTGTTAACGAGGAGGTGAGACTTTGTTCTGTTAACTAGGAGGTGAGACTTTGTTCCGTTAACTAGGAGGTGAGAGTTTATTCTGTTAACTCGGAGGTGAGACTTTGTTTTGTTAACTAGGAAGTGAGACTTTGTTCCGTTAACTCGGAGGTGAGACTTTATTCTGTTAACTAGGAAGTGAGACTTTGTTCTGTTAACGAGGAGGTGAGACTTTATTCTGTAACGAGGAGGTGAGACTTTTTTCTGTTAACGAGGAGGTGAGACTTTTTTCTGTTAACGAGGAGGTGAGACTTTTTTCTGTTAACGAGGAGGTGAGACTTTATTCTGTTAACGAGGAGGTGAGACTTTGTTCTGTTAACTAGGAAGTGAGACTTTGTTCTGTTAACGAGGAGGTGAGACTTTGTTCTGTTAACTAAGAAGTGAGACTTTTTTCTGTAAACGAGGAGGTGAGACTTTATTCTGTAACAAGGAGGTGAGACTTTTTTCTCTTAACGAGGAGGTGAGACTTTATTCTGTTAACGAGGAGGTAAGACTTTGTTCTGTTAACGAGGAGGTGAGACTTTATTCTGTTAACGAGTAGGTGAGACTTTATTCTGTTAACAAGGAGGTGAGACTTTGTTCTGTTAACGAGGAGGTGAGAGTTTTTTCTGTTAACGAGGAGGTGAGACTTTTTTCTGTTAACGAGGAGGTGAGAGTTTATTCTGTTAACTCGGAGGTGAGACTTTGTTTTGTTAACTAGGAAGTGAGACTTTGTTCCGTTAACTCGGAGGTGAGACTTTGTTTTGTTAACTAGGAGGTGAGACTTTGTTCCGTTAACTAGGAGGTGAGACTTTGTTCTGTTAACGAGGAGGTGAGACTTTATCCTGTTAACAAGGAGGTGAGACTTTGTTCTGTTAACGAGGAGGTGAGACTTTGTTCTGTTAACGAGGAGGTGAGACTTTTTTTTGTTAACTAGGAAGTGAGACTTTATTCTGTAATGAGGAGGTGAGACTTTGTTCTGTTAACTAGGAGGTGAGACTTTTTTCTGTTAACGAGGAGGTGAGACTTTATTCTGTTAACAAGGAGGTGAGACTTTGTTCTGTTAACGAGGAGGTGAGACTTTATTCTGTTAACGAGGAGGTGAGACTTTATTCTGTTAACTAGGAGGTGAGACTTTGTTCTGTTAACTAGGAGGTGAGACTTTATTCTGTTAACTAGGAGGTGAGACTTTGTTCTGTTAACGAGGAGGTGAGACTTTGTTCTGTTAACTAGGAGGTGACACTGTTCTGTTAACTAGGAAGTGAGACTGTTCTGTTAACGAGGAGGTGAGACTTTATTCTGTTAACTAGGAGGTGAGACTTTGTTCTGTTAACTAGGAGGTGAGACTTTGTTATGTTAACGAGGAGGTGAGACTTTATTCTGTTAACTTGGAGGTGAGACTTTGTTCTGTTAACTAGGAGGTGAGACAGTTCTGTTAACGAGGAGGTGAGACTTTGTTCTGTTAACTAGGAAGTGAGACTTTATTCTGTTAACTAGGAGGTGAGACTTTGTTCCGTTAACTAGGAGGTGAGAGTTTATTCTGTTAACTCGGAGGTGAGACTTTGTTTTGTTAACTAGGAAGTGAGACTTTGTTCCGTTAACGAGGAGGAGAGACTTTATTCTGTTAACGAGGAGGTGAGACTTTATTCTGTTAACGAGGAGGTGAGACTTTTTTTTGTTAACTAGGAAGTGAGACTTTATTCTGTAACGAGGAGGTGAGACTTTGTTCTGTTAACTAGGAGGTGAGACTTTTTTCTGTTAACGAGGAGGTGAGACTTTATTCTGTTAACAAGGAGGTGAGACTTTGTTCTGTTAACGAGGAGGTGAGACTTTATTCTGTTAACGAGGAGGTGAGACTTTGTTCTGTTAACTAGGAGGTGAGACTTTATTCTGTTAACGAGGAGGTGAGACTTTATTCTGTTAACTAGGAGGTGAGACTTTGTTCTGTTAACTAGGAGGTGAGACTGTTCTGTTAACTAGGAGGTGAGACTGTTCTGTTAACGAGGAGGTGAGAGTTTATTCTGTTAACTAGGAGGTGAGACTTTGTTCTGTTAACTAGGAGGTGAGACTTTGTTATGTTAACGAGGAGGTGAGACTTTATTCTGTTAACTAGGAGGTGAGACTTTGTTCTGTTAACTAGGAGGTGAGACTGTTCTGTTAACGAGGAGGTGAGACTTTGTTCTGTTAACGAGGAGGTGAGAGTTTTTTCTGTTAACGAGGAGGTGAGACTTTGTTCTGTTAACTAGGAGGTGAGACTTTGTTCCGTTAACTAGGAGGTGAGAGTTTATTCTGTTAACTCGGAGGTGAGACTTTGTTTTGTTAACTAGGAAGTGAGACTTTGTTCCGTTAACTCGGAGGTGAGACTTTATTCTGTTAACTAGGAAGTGAGACTTTGTTCTGTTAACGAGGAGGTGAGACTTTATTCTGTAACGAGGAGGTGAGACTTTTTTCTGTTACAAGGAGGTGTGACTTTATTCTGTAACGAGGAGGTGAGACTTTTTTCTGTTAACGAGGAGGTGAGACTTTATTCTGTTAACGAGGAGGTGAGACTTTGTTCTGTTAACTAGGAAGTGAGACTTTGTTCTGTTAACGAGGAGGTGAGACTTTATTCTGTAACAAGGAGGTGAGACTTTTTTCTCTTAACGAGGAGGTGAGACTTTATTCTGTTAACGAGGAGGTAAGACTTTGTTCTGTTAACGAGGAGGTGAGACTTTATTCTGTTAACGAGTAGGTGAGACTTTATTCTGTTAACGAGGAGGTGAGACTTTGTTCTGTTAACGAGGAGGTGAGAGTTTTTTCTGTTAACGAGGAGGTGAGACTTTTTTCTGTTAACGAGGAGGTGAGAGTTTATTCTGTTAACTCGGAGGTGAGACTTTGTTTTGTTAACTAGGAAGTGAGACTTTGTTCCGTTAACTCGGAGGTGAGACTTTGTTTTGTTAACTAGGAGGTGAGACTTTGTTCCGTTAACTAGGAGGTGAGACTTTGTTCTGTTAACGAGGAGGTGAGACTTTATTCTGTTAACAAGGAGGTGAGACTTTGTTCTGTTAACGAGGAGGTGAGACTTTGTTCTGTTAACGAGGAGGTGAGACTTTTTTTTGTTAACTAGGAAGTGAGACTTTATTCTGTAACGAGGAGGTGAGACTTTGTTCTGTTAACTAGGAGGTGAGACTTTTTTCTGTTAACGAGGAGGTGAGACTTTATTCTGTTAACAAGGAGGTGAGACTTTATTCTGTTAACGAGGAGGTGAGACTTTATTCTGTTAACTAGGAGGTGAGACTTTGTTCTGTTAACTAGGAGGTGAGACTTTATTCTGTTAACTAGGAGGTGAGACTTTGTTCTGTTAACGAGGAGGTGAGACTTTGTTCTGTTAACTAGGAGGTGAGACTGTTCTGTTAACTAGGAGGTGAGACTGTTCTGTTAACGAGGAGGTGAGACTTTATTCTGTTAACTAGGAGGTGAGACTTTGTTCTGTTAACTAGGAGGTGAGACTTTGTTATGTTAACGAGGAGGTGAGACTGTTCTGTTAACTAGGAGGTGAGACTTTATTATGTTAACTTGGAGGTGAGACTTTGTTCTGTTAACTAGGAGGTGAGACTGTTCTGTTAACGAGGAGGTGAGACTTTGTCCTGTTAACTAGGAAGTGAGACTTTATTCTGTTAACTATGAGGTGAGACTTTGTTCCGTTAACTAGGAGGTGAGACTTTATTCTGTTAACTCGGAGGTGAGACTTTGTTTTGTTAACTAGGAAGTGAGACTTTGTTCCGTTAACCAGGAGGTGAGACTTTGTTCTGTTAACGAGGAGGAGAGACTTTATTCTGTTAACGAGGAGGTGAGACTTTATTCTGTTAACGAGGAGGTGAGACTTTTTTTTTGTTAACTAGGAAGTGAGACTTTATTCTGTAACGAGGAGGTGAGACTTTGTTCTGTTAACTAGGAGGTGAGACTTTTTTCTGTTAACGAGGAGGTGAGACTTTATTCTGTTAACAAGGAGGTGAGACTTTGTTCTGTTAACGAGGAGGTGAGACTTTATTCTGTTAACGAGGAGGTGAGACTTTGTTCTGTTAACTAGGAGTTGAGACTTTATTCTGTTAACGAGGAGGTGAGACTTTATTCTGTTAACTAGGAGGTGAGACTTTGTTCTGTTAACTAGGAGGTGAGACTGTTCTGTTAACTAGGAGGTGAGACTGTTCTGTTAACGAGGAGGTGAGACTTTATTCTGTTAACTAGGAGGTGAGACTTTGTTCTGTTAACTAGGAGGTGAGACTTTGTTATGTTAACGAGGAGGTGAGACTTTATTCTGTTAACTAGGAGGTGAGACTTTGTTCTGTTAACTAGGAGGTGAGACTGTTCTGTTAACGAGGAGGTGAGACTTTATTCTGTTAACTAGGAGGTGAGACTATTCTGTTAACGAGGAGCTGAGACTTTGTTCTGTAAACGAGGAGGTGAGACTTTGTTCTGTTAACTAGGAGGTGAGACTTTGTTCTGTTAACTAGGAAGTGAGACTTTGGTCTGTTAACTAGGAAGTGAGATTCTGTTCTGTTAACTAGGAGGTGAGACTTTTTTTCTGTTAACGAGGAGGTGAGACTTTGTTCTGTTAACTAGGAGGTGAGACTTTATTCTGTTAACTCGGAGGTGAGACTTTGTTCTGTTAACTAGGAAGTGAGACTTTGTTCTGTTAACTAGGAAGTGAGACTTTGCTCTGTTAACTAGGAGGTGAGAGTTTGTTCTGTTAACGAGGAGGTGAGACTTTGTTCTGTTAACGAGGAGGTGAGACTTTGTTCTGTTAACGAGGAGGTGAGACTTTATTCTGTAACGAGGAGGTGAGACTTTTTTCTGTTAACGAGGAGGTGAGACATTATTCTGTTAACGAAGAGGTGAGACTTTATTCTGTTAACTAGGAAGTGAGACTTTGTTCTGTTAACGAGGAGGTGAGACTTTATTCTGTAACGAGGAGGTGAGACTTTTTTCTGTTAACGAGGAGGTGAGACTTTATTCTGTTAACTAGGAGGTGAGACTTTTTTCTGTTAACGAGGAGGTGAGACATTATTCTGTAACGAGGAGGTGAGACTTTTTTCTGTTAACGAGGAGGTGATACTTTATTCTGTTAACGAGGAGGTAAGACTTTGTTCTGTTAACGAGGAGGTGAGACTTTATTCTGTAACGAGGAGGTGAGACTTTTTTCTGTTAACGAGGAGGTGAGACTTTATTCTGTTAATGAGGAGGTGAGACTTTGTTCTGTTAACTAGGAAGTGAGACTTTGTTCTCTTAACTAGGAGGTGAGACTTTTTTTCTGTTAACGAGGAGGTGAGACTTTTTTCTGTTAACGAGGAGGTGAGACTTTATTCTGTTAATGAGGAGGTGAGACTTTGTTCTGTTAACTAGGAAGTGAGACTTTGTTCTCTTAACTAGGAGGTAAGACTTTTTTCTGTTAACGAGGAGGTGAGACTTTATTCTGTTAACAAGGAGGTGAGACTTTGTTCTGTTAACGAGGAGGTGAGACTTTATTCTGTTAACGAGGAGGTGAGACTTTGTTCTGTTAACGAGGAGGTGAGACTTTATTCTGTAACGAGGAGGTGAGACTTTTTTTCTGTTAACGAGGAGGTGAGAGTTTATTCTGTTAACGAGGAGGTGAGACTTTGTTCTGTTAACTAGGAAGTGAGATTCTGTTCTGTTAACTAGGAGGTGAGACTTTTTTCTGTTAACGAGGAGGTGAGACTTTGTTCTGTTAACTAGGAGGTGAGACTTTATTCTGTTAACTCGGAGGTGAGACTTTGTTCTGTTAACTAGGAAGTGAGACTTTGTTCTGTTAACTAGGAAGGGAGACTTTGCTCTGTTAACTAGGAGGTGAGAGTTTGTTCTGTTAACGAGGAGGTGAGACTTTGTTCTGTTAACGAGGAGGTGAGACTTTGTTATGTTAACGAGGAGGTGAGACTTTGTTCTGTTAACGAGGAGGTGAGACTTTATTCTGTTAACGAGGAGGTGAGACTTTGTTCTGTTAACTAGGAAGTGAGACTTTGTTCTGTTAACGAGGAGGTGAGACTTTATACTGTAACGAGGAGGTGAGACTTTTTTCTGTTAACGAGGAGGTGAGACTTTATTCTGTTAACGAGGAGGTGAGACTTTGTTCTGTTAACTACGAAGTGAGACTTTGTTCTCTTAACTAGGAGGTGAGACTTTTTTTCTGTTAACGAGGAGGTGAGACTTTATTCTGTTAACAAGGAGGTGAGACTTTGTTCTGTTAACGAGGAGGTGAGACTTTGTTCTGTTAACTAGGAAGTGAGACTTTGTTCTGTTAACGAGGAGGTGAGACTTTATTCTGTAACGAGGAGGTGAGACTTTTTTTCTGTTAACGAGGAGGTGAGACTTTATTCTGTTAACGAGGAGGTGAGACTTTGTTCTGTTAACTAGGAAGTGAGACTTTGTTCTCTTAACTAGGAGGTGAGACTTTTTTCTGTTAACGAGGAGGTGAGACTTTATTCTGTTAACGAGGAGGTGAGACTTTGTTCTGTTAACGAGGAGGTGAGACTTTATTCTGTAACGAGGAGGTGAGACTTTTTTCTGTTAACGAGGAGGTGAGACTTTGTTCTGTTAACGAGGAGGTGAGACTTTATTCTGTTAACGAGGAGGTGAGACTTTGTTCTGTTAACGAGGAGGTGAGACTTTATTCTGTAACGAGGAGGTGAGACTTTTTTTCTGTTAACGAGGAGGTGAGACTTTATTCTGTTAATGAGGAGGTGAGACTTTGTTCTGTTAACTAGGAAGTGAGACTTTGTTCTCTTAACTAGGAGGTAAGACTTTTTTTCTGTTAACGAGGAGGTGAGACTTTATTCTGTTAACAAGGAGGTGAGACTTTGTTCTGTTAACGAGGAGGTGAGACTTTATTCTGTTAACGAGGAGGTGATACTTTATTCTGTTAACGAGGAGGTAAGACTTTGTTCTGTTAACGAGGGAGGTGAGACTTTATTCTGTAACGAGGAGGTGAGACTTTTTTCTGTTAACGAGGAGGTGAGACTTTATTCTGTTAATGAGGAGGTGAGACTTTGTTCTGTTAACTAGGAAGTGAGACTTTGTTCTCTTAACTAGGAGGTGAGACTTTTTTTCTGTTAACGAGGAGGTGAGACTTTATTCTGTTAACAAGGAGGTGAGACTTTATTCTGTTAACGAGGAGGTGAGACTTTGTTCTGTCAACTAGGAGGTGAGACTGTTCTGTTAACGAGGAGATGAGACTTTATTCTGTTAACTAGGAGGTGAGACTTTGTTCTGTTAACTAGGAAGTGAGACTTTGTTCTGTTAACTAGGAGGTGAGACTTTATTCTGTTAACTAGGAGGTGAGACTTTGTTCTGTTAACTAGGAGGTGAGACTTTGTTATGTTAACGAGGAGGTGAGACTTTATTCTGTTAACTTGGAGGTGAGACTTTGTTCTGTTAACTAGGAGGTGAGACAGTTCTGTTAACGAGGAGGTGAGACTTTGTTCTGTTAACTAGGAAGTGAGACTTTATTCTGTTAACTAGGAGGTGAGACTTTGTTCCGTTAACTAGGAGGTGAGAGTTTATTCTGTTAACTCGGAGGTGAGACTTTGTTTTGTTAACTAGGAAGTGAGACTTTGTTCCGTTAACGAGGAGGAGAGACTTTATTCTGTTAACGAGGAGGTGAGACTTTATTCTGTTAACGAGGAGGTGAGACTTTTTTTTGTTAACTAGGAAGTGAGACTTTATTCTGTAACGAGGAGGTGAGACTTTGTTCTGTTAACTAGGAGGTGAGACTTTTTTCTGTTAACGAGGAGGTGAGACTTTATTCTGTTAACAAGGAGGTGAGACTTTGTTCTGTTAACGAGGAGGTGAGACTTTATTCTGTTAACGAGGAGGTGAGACTTTGTTCTGTTAACTAGGAGGTGAGACTTTATTCTGTTAACGAGGAGGTGAGACTTTATTCTGTTAACTAGGAGGTGAGACTTTGTTCTGTTAACTAGGAGGTGAGACTGTTCTGTTAACTAGGAGGTGAGACTGTTCTGTTAACGAGGAGGTGAGAGTTTATTCTGTTAACTAGGAGGTGAGACTTTGTTCTGTTAACTAGGAGGTGAGACTTTGTTATGTTAACGAGGAGGTGAGACTTTATTCTGTTAACTAGGAGGTGAGACTTTGTTCTGTTAACTAGGAGGTGAGACTGTTCTGTTAACGAGGAGGTGAGACTTTGTTCTGTTAACGAGGAGGTGAGAGTTTTTTCTGTTAACGAGGAGGTGAGACTTTGTTCTGTTAACTAGGAGGTGAGACTTTGTTCCGTTAACTAGGAGGTGAGAGTTTATTCTGTTAACTCGGAGGTGAGACTTTGTTTTGTTAACTAGGAAGTGAGACTTTGTTCCGTTAACTCGGAGGTGAGACTTTATTCTGTTAACTAGGAAGTGAGACTTTGTTCTGTTAACGAGGAGGTGAGACTTTATTCTGTAACGAGGAGGTGAGACTTTTTTCTGTTAACGAGGAGGTGTGACTTTATTCTGTAACGAGGAGGTGAGACTTTTTTCTGTTAACGAGGAGGTGAGACTTTATTCTGTTAACGAGGAGGTGAGACTTTGTTCTGTTAACTAGGAAGTGAGACTTTGTTCTGTTAACGAGGAGGTGAGACTTTATTCTGTAACAAGGAGGTGAGACTTTTTTCTCTTAACGAGGAGGTGAGACTTTATTCTGTTAACGAGGAGGTAAGACTTTGTTCTGTTAACGAGGAGGTGAGACTTTATTCTGTTAACGAGTAGGTGAGACTTTATTCTGTTAACGAGGAGGTGAGACTTTGTTCTGTTAACGAGGAGGTGAGAGTTTTTTCTGTTAACGAGGAGGTGAGACTTTTTTCTGTTAACGAGGAGGTGAGAGTTTATTCTGTTAACTCGGAGGTGAGACTTTGTTTTGTTAACTAGGAAGTGAGACTTTGTTCCGTTAACTCGGAGGTGAGACTTTGTTTTGTTAACTAGGAGGTGAGACTTTGTTCCGTTAACTAGGAGGTGAGACTTTGTTCTGTTAACGAGGAGGTGAGACTTTATTCTGTTAACAAGGAGGTGAGACTTTGTTCTGTTAACGAGGAGGTGAGACTTTGTTCTGTTAACGAGGAGGTGAGACTTTTTTTTGTTAACTAGGAAGTGAGACTTTATTCTGTAACGAGGAGGTGAGACTTTGTTCTGTTAACTAGGAGGTGAGACTTTTTTCTGTTAACGAGGAGGTGAGACTTTATTCTGTTAACAAGGAGGTGAGACTTTATTCTGTTAACGAGGAGGTGAGACTTTATTCTGTTAACTAGGAGGTGAGACTTTGTTCTGTTAACTAGGAGGTGAGACTTTATTCTGTTAACTAGGAGGTGAGACTTTGTTCTGTTAACGAGGAGGTGAGACTTTGTTCTGTTAACTAGGAGGTGAGACTGTTCTGTTAACTAGGAGGTGAGACTGTTCTGTTAACGAGGAGGTGAGACTTTATTCTGTTAACTAGGAGGTGAGACTTTGTTCTGTTAACTAGGAGGTGAGACTTTGTTATGTTAACGAGGAGGTGAGACTGTTCTGTTAACTAGGAGGTGAGACTTTATTCTGTTAACTTGGAGGTGAGACTTTGTTCTGTTAACTAGGAGGTGAGACTGTTCTGTTAACGAGGAGGTGAGACTTTGTTCTGTTAACTAGGAAGTGAGACTTTATTCTGTTAACTATGAGGTGAGACTTTGTTCCGTTAACTAGGAGGTGAGACTTTATTCTGTTAACTCGGAGGTGAGACTTTGTTTTGTTAACTAGGAAGTGAGACTTTGTTCCGTTAACCAGGAGGTGAGACTTTGTTCTGTTAACGAGGAGGAGAGACTTTATTCTGTTAACGAGGAGGTGAGACTTTATTCTGTTAACGAGGAGGTGAGACTTTTTTTTGTTAACTAGGAAGTGAGACTTTATTCTGTAACGAGGAGGTGAGACTTTGTTCTGTTAACTAGGAGGTGAGACTTTTTTCTGTTAACGAGGAGGTGAGACTTTATTCTGTTAACAAGGAGGTGAGACTTTGTTCTGTTAACGAGGAGGTGAGACTTTATTCTGTTAACGAGGAGGTGAGACTTTGTTCTGTTAACTAGGAGTTGAGACTTTATTCTGTTAACGAGGAGGTGAGACTTTATTCTGTTAACTAGGAGGTGAGACTTTGTTCTGTTAACTAGGAGGTGAGACTGTTCTGTTAACTAGGAGGTGAGACTGTTCTGTTAACGAGGAGGTGAGACTTTATTCTGTTAACTAGGAGGTGAGACTTTGTTCTGTTAACTAGGAGGTGAGACTTTGTTATGTTAACGAGGAGGTGAGACTTTATTCTGTTAACTAGGAGGTGAGACTTTGTTCTGTTAACTAGGAGGTGAGACTGTTCTGTTAACGAGGAGGTGAGACTTTATTCTGTTAACTAGGAGGTGAGACTATTCTGTTAACGAGGAGGTGAGACTTTGTTCTGTAAACGAGGAGGTGAGACTTTGTTCTGTTAACTAGGAGGTGAGACTTTGTTCTGTTAACTAGGAAGTGAGACTTTGGTCTGTTAACTAGGAAGTGAGATTCTGTTCTGTTAACTAGGAGGTGAGACTTTTTTCTGTTAACGAGGAGGTGAGACTTTGTTCTGTTAACTAGGAGGTGAGACTTTATTCTGTTAACTCGGAGGTGAGACTTTGTTCTGTTAACTAGGAAGTGAGACTTTGTTCTGTTAACTAGGAAGTGAGACTTTGCTCTGTTAACTAGGAGGTGAGAGTTTGTTCTGTTAACGAGGAGGTGAGACTTTGTTCTGTTAACGAGGAGGTGAGACTTTGTTCTGTTAACGAGGAGGTGAGACTTTATTCTGTAACGAGGAGGTGAGACTTTTTTCTGTTAACGAGGAGGTGAGACTTTATTCTGTTAACGAAGAGGTGAGACTTTATTCTGTTAACTAGGAAGTGAGACTTTGTTCTGTTAACGAGGAGGTGAGACTTTATTCTGTAACGAGGAGGTGAGACTTTTTTCTGTTAACGAGGAGGTGAGACTTTATTCTGTTAACTAGGAGGTGAGACTTTTTTCTGTTAACGAGGAGGTGAGACATTATTCTGTAACGAGGAGGTGAGACTTTTTTCTGTTAACGAGGAGGTGATACTTTATTCTGTTAACGAGGAGGTAAGACTTTGTTCTGTTAACGAGGAGGTGAGACTTTATTCTGTAACGAGGAGGTGAGACTTTTTTCTGTTAACGAGGAGGTGAGACTTTATTCTGTTAATGAGGAGGTGAGACTTTGTTCTGTTAACTAGGAAGTGAGACTTTGTTCTCTTAACTAGGAGGTGAGACTTTTTTTTCTGTTAACGAGGAGGTGAGACTTTATTCTGTTAACAAGGAGGTGAGACTTTATTCTGTTAACGAGGAGGTGAGACTTTGTTCTGTCAACTAGGAGGTGAGACTGTTCTGTTAACGAGGAGGTGAGACTTTATTCTGTTAACTAGGAGGTGAGACTTTGTTCTGTTAACTAGGAAGTGAGACTTTGTTCTGTTAACTAGGAGGTGAGACTTTATTCTGTTAACTAGGAGGTGAGACTTTGTTCTGTTAACTAGGAGGTGAGACTTTATTCTGTTAACTAGGAGGTGAGACTTTATTCTGTTAACGAGGAGGTGAGACTTTGTTCTTTTCACGAGGAGGTGAGACTTTATTCTGTTAACGAGGAGGTGAGACTTTGTTCTGTTAACGAGGAGGTGAGACGTTATTCTGTTAACAAGGAGGTGAGACTTTGTTTTGTTAACTAGGAGGTGAGACTTTATTCTGTTAACGAGGAGGTGAGACTTTATTCTGTTAACTAGGACGTGAGACTTTGTTCTGTTAACAATGAGGTGAGACTTTATTCTGTTAACGAGGAGGTGAGACTTTGTTCTGTTAACGAGGAGGTGAGACTTTATTCTGTTAACGAGGAGGTGAGACTTTGTTCTGTTAACGAGGAGGTGAGACTTTATTCTGTAACGAGGAGGTGAGACTTTTTTCTGTTAACGAGGAGGTGAGACTTTATTCTGTTAATGAGGAGGTGAGACTTTGTTCTGTTAACTAGGAAGTGAGACTTTGTTCTCTTAACTAGGAGGTGAGACTTTTTTCTGTTAACGAGGAGGTGAGACTTTATTCTGTTAACAAGGAGGTGAGACTTTGTTCTGTTAACGAGGAGGTGAGACTTTATTCTGTTAACGAGGAGGTGAGACTTTATTCTGTTAACAAGGAGGTGAGACTTTATTCTGTTAACGAGGAGGTGAGACTTTATTCTGTTAACGAGGAGGTGAGACTTTGTTCTGTTAACGAGGAGGTGAGACTTTATTCTGTTAACGAGGAGGTGAGACTTTGTTCTGTTAACGAGGAGGTGAGACTTTATTCTGTAACGAGGAGGTGAGACTTTTTTCTGTTAACGAGGAGGTGAGACTTTATTCTGTTAATGAGGAGGTGAGACTTTGTTCTGTTAACTAGGAAGTGAGACTTTGTTCTCTTAACTAGGAGGTGAGACTTTTTTTTCTGTTAACGAGGAGGTGAGACTTTATTCTGTTTACAAGGAGGTGAGACTTTATTCTGTTAACGAGGAGGTGAGACTTTGTTCTGTCAACTAGGAGGTGAGACTGTTCTGTTAACGAGGAGGTGAGACTTTGTTCTGTTAACTAGGAGGTGAGACTTTGTTCTGTTAACTAGGAAGTGAGACTTTGTTCTGTTAACTAGGAGGTGAGACTTTATTCTGTTAACGAGGAGGTGAGACTTTGTTCTTTTCACGAGGAGGTTAGACTTTATTCTGTTAACGAGGAGGTGAGACTTTGTTCTGTTAACGAGGAGGTGAGACGTTATTCTGTTAACGAGGAGGTGAGACTTTATTCTGTTAACAAGGAGGTGAGACTTTGTTTTGTTAACTAGGAGGTGAGACTTTATTCTGTTAACAATGAGGTGAGACTTTATTCTGTTAACGAGGAGGTGAGACTTTGTTCTGTTAACGAGGAGGTGAGACTTTATTCTGTTAACGAGGAGGTGAGACTTTGTTCTGTTAACGAGGAGGTGAGACTTTATTCTGTAACGAGGAGGTGAGACTTTTTTCTGTTAACGAGGAGGTGAGACTTTATTCTGTTAATGAGGAGGTGAGACTTTGTTCTGTTAACTAGGAAGTGAGACTTTGTTCTCTTAACTAGGAGGTAAGACTTTTTTCTGTTAACGAGGAGGTGAGACTTTATTCTGTTAACAAGGAGGTGAGACTTTGTTCTGTTAACGAGGAGGTGAGACTTTATTCTGTTAACGAGGAGGTGAGACTTTGTTCTGTTAACGAGGAGGTGAGACTTTATTCTGTAACGAGGAGGTGAGACTTTTTTCTGTTAACGAGGAGGTGAGAGTTTATTCTGTTAACGAGGAGGTGAGACTTTGTTCTGTTAACTAGGAAGTGAGATTATGTTCTGTTAACTAGGAGGTGAGACTTTTTTCTGTTAACGAGGAGGTGAGACTTTGTTCTGTTAACTAGGAGGTGAGACTTTATTCTGTTAACTCGGAGGTGAGACTTTGTTCTGTTAACTAGGAAGTGAGACTTTGTTCTGTTAACTAGGAAGGGAGACTTTGCTCTGTTAACTAGGAGGTGAGAGTTTGTTCTGTTAACGAGGAGGTGAGACTTTGTTCTGTTAACGAGGAGGTGAGACTTTGTTATGTTAACGAGGAGGTGAGACTTTGTTCTGTTAACGAGGAGGTGAGACTTTATTCTGTTAACGAGGAGGTGAGACTTTGTTCTGTTAACTAGGAAGTGAGACTTTGTTCTGTTAACGAGGAGGTGAGACTTTATACTGTAACGAGGAGGTGAGACTTTTTTCTGTTAACGAGGAGGTGAGACTTTATTCTGTTAACGAGGAGGTGAGACTTTGTTCTGTTAACTACGAAGTGAGACTTTGTTCTCTTAACTAGGAGGTGAGACTTTTTTTCTGTTAACGAGGAGGTGAGACTTTATTCTGTTAACAAGGAGGTGAGACTTTGTTCTGTTAACGAGGAGGTGAGACTTTGTTCTGTTAACTAGGAAGTGAGACTTTGTTCTGTTAACGAGGAGGTGAGACTTTATTCTGTAACGAGGAGGTGAGACTTTTTTCTGTTAACGAGGAGGTGAGACTTTATTCTGTTAACGAGGAGGTGAGACTTTGTTCTGTTAACTAGGAAGTGAGACTTTGTTCTCTTAACTAGGAGGTGAGACTTTTTTCTGTTAACGAGGAGGTGAGACTTTATTCTGTTAACGAGGAGGTGAGACTTTGTTCTGTTAACGAGGAGGTGAGACTTTATTCTGTAACGAGGAGGTGAGACTTTTTTCTGTTAACGAGGAGGTGAGACTTTGTTCTGTTAACGAGGAGGTGAGACTTTATTCTGTTAACGAGGAGGTGAGACTTTGTTCTGTTAACGAGGAGGTGAGACTTTATTCTGTAACGAGGAGGTGAGACTTTTTTCTGTTAACGAGGAGGTGAGACTTTATTCTGTTAATGAGGAGGTGAGACTTTGTTCTGTTAACTAGGAAGTGAGACTTTGTTCTCTTAACTAGGAGGTAAGACTTTTTTCTGTTAACGAGGAGGTGAGACTTTATTCTGTTAACAAGGAGGTGAGACTTTGTTCTGTTAACGAGGAGGTGAGACTTTATTCTGTTAACGAGGAGGTGATACTTTATTCTGTTAACGAGGAGGTAAGACTTTGTTCTGTTAACGAGGAGGTGAGACTTTATTCTGTAACGAGGAGGTGAGACTTTTTTCTGTTAACGAGGAGGTGAGACTTTATTCTGTTAATGAGGAGGTGAGACTTTGTTCTGTTAACTAGGAAGTGAGACTTTGTTCTCTTAACTAGGAGGTGAGACTTTTTTTTCTGTTAACGAGGAGGTGAGACTTTATTCTGTTAACAAGGAGGTGAGACTTTATTCTGTTAACGAGGAGGTGAGACTTTGTTCTGTCAACTAGGAGGTGAGACTGTTCTGTTAACGAGGAGATGAGACTTTATTCTGTTAACTAGGAGGTGAGACTTTGTTCTGTTAACTAGGAAGTGAGACTTTGTTCTGTTAACTAGGAGGTGAGACTTTATTCTGTTAACTAGGAGGTGAGACTTTGTTCTGTTAACTAGGAGGTGAGACTTTATTCTGTTAACTAGGAGGTGAGACTTTATTCTGTTAACGAGGAGGTGAGACTTTGTTCTTTTCACGAGGAGGTGAGACTTTATTCTGTTAACGAGGAGGTGAGACTTTGTTCTGTTAACGAGGAGGTGAGACGTTATTCTGTTAACAAGGAGGTGAGACTTTGTTTTGTTAACTAGGAGGTGAGACTTTATTCTGTTAACGAGGAGGTGAGACTTTATTCTGTTAACTAGGACGTGAGACTTTGTTCTGTTAACAATGAGGTGAGACTTTATTCTGTTAACGAGGAGGTGAGACTTTGTTCTGTTAACGAGGAGGTGAGACTTTATTCTGTTAACGAGGAGGTGAGACTTTGTTCTGTTAACGAGGAGGTGAGACTTTATTCTGTAACGAGGAGGTGAGACTTTTTTCTGTTAACGAGGAGGTGAGACTTTATTCTGTTAATGAGGAGGTGAGACTTTGTTCTGTTAACTAGGAAGTGAGACTTTGTTCTCTTAACTAGGAGGTGAGACTTTTTTCTGTTAACGAGGAGGTGAGACTTTATTCTGTTAACAAGGAGGTGAGACTTTGTTCTGTTAACGAGGAGGTGAGACTTTATTCTGTTAACGAGGAGGTGAGACTTTATTCTGTTAACAAGGAGGTGAGACTTTATTCTGTTAACGAGGAGGTGAGACTTTATTCTGTTAACGAGGAGGTGAGACTTTGTTCTGTTAACGAGGAGGTGAGACTTTATTCTGTTAACGAGGAGGTGAGACTTTGTTCTGTTAACGAGGAGGTGAGACTTTATTCTGTAACGAGGAGGTGAGACTTTTTTCTGTTAACGAGGAGGTGAGACTTTATTCTGTTAATGAGGAGGTGAGACTTTGTTCTGTTAACTAGGAAGTGAGACTTTGTTCTCTTAACTAGGAGGTGAGACTTTTTTTTCTGTTAACGAGGAGGTGAGACTTTATTCTGTTTACAAGGAGGTGAGACTTTATTCTGTTAACGAGGAGGTGAGACTTTGTTCTGTCAACTAGGAGGTGAGACTGTTCTGTTAACGAGGAGGTGAGACTTTGTTCTGTTAACTAGGAGGTGAGACTTTGTTCTGTTAACTAGGAAGTGAGACTTTGTTCTGTTAACTAGGAGGTGAGACTTTATTCTGTTAACGAGGAGGTGAGACTTTGTTCTTTTCACGAGGAGGTTAGACTTTATTCTGTTAACGAGGAGGTGAGACTTTGTTCTGTTAACGAGGAGGTGAGACGTTATTCTGTTAACGAGGAGGTGAGACTTTATTCTGTTAACAAGGAGGTGAGACTTTGTTTTGTTAACTAGGAGGTGAGACTTTATTCTGTTAACAATGAGGTGAGACTTTATTCTGTTAACGAGGAGGTGAGACTTTGTTCTGTTAACGAGGAGGTGAGACTTTATTCTGTTAACGAGGAGGTGAGACTTTGTTCTGTTAACGAGGAGGTGAGACTTTATTCTGTAACGAGGAGGTGAGACTTTTTTCTGTTAACGAGGAGGTGAGACTTTATTCTGTTAATGAGGAGGTGAGACTTTGTTCTGTTAACTAGGAAGTGAGACTTTGTTCTCTTAACTAGGAGGTAAGACTTTTTTCTGTTAACGAGGAGGTGAGACTTTATTCTGTTAACAAGGAGGTGAGACTTTGTTCTGTTAACGAGGAGGTGAGACTTTATTCTGTTAACGAGGAGGTGAGACTTTGTTCTGTTAACGAGGAGGTGAGACTTTATTCTGTAACGAGGAGGTGAGACTTTTTTCTGTTAACGAGGAGGTGAGAGTTTATTCTGTTAACGAGGAGGTGAGACTTTGTTCTGTTAACTAGGAAGTGAGATTCTGTTCTGTTAACTAGGAGGTGAGACTTTTTTCTGTTAACGAGGAGGTGAGACTTTGTTCTGTTAACTAGGAGGTGAGACTTTATTCTGTTAACTCGGAGGTGAGACTTTGTTCTGTTAACTAGGAAGTGAGACTTTGTTCTGTTAACTAGGAAGGGAGACTTTGCTCTGTTAACTAGGAGGTGAGAGTTTGTTCTGTTAATGAGGAGGTGAGACTTTGTTCTGTTAACGAGGAGGTGAGACTTTGTTATGTTAACGAGGAGGTGAGACTTTGTTCTGTTAACGAGGAGGTGAGACTTTATTCTGTTAACGAGGAGGTGAGACTTTGTTCTGTTAACTAGGAAGTGAGACTTTGTTCTGTTAACGAGGAGGTGAGACTTTATACTGTAACGAGGAGGTGAGACTTTTTTCTGTTAACGAGGAGGTGAGACTTTATTCTGTTAACGAGGAGGTGAGACTTTGTTCTGTTAACTACGAAGTGAGACTTTGTTCTCTTAACTAGGAGGTGAGACTTTTTTTTCTGTTAACGAGGAGGTGAGACTTTATTCTGTTAACAAGGAGGTGAGACTTTGTTCTGTTAACGAGGAGGTGAGACTTTGTTCTGTTAACTAGGAAGTGAGACTTTGTTCTGTTAACGAGGAGGTGAGACTTTATTCTGTAACGAGGAGGTGAGACTTTTTTCTGTTAACGAGGAGGTGAGACTTTATTCTGTTAACGAGGAGGTGAGACTTTGTTCTGTTAACTAGGAAGTGAGACTTTGTTCTCTTAACTAGGAGGTGAGACTTTTTTCTGTTAACGAGGAGGTGAGACTTTATTCTGTTAACAAGGAGGTGAGACTTTATTCTGTTAACTAGGAAGTGAGACTTTTTTTGTTAACGAGGAGGTGAGACTTTGTTCTGTTAACGAGGAGGTGAGACTTTTTTCTGTTAACGAGGAGGTGAGACTTTGTTCTGTTAACGAGGAGGTGAGACTTTGTTCTGTTAACGAGGAGGTGAGACTTTTTTCTGTTAACGAGGAGGTGAGACTTTGTTCTGTTAACGAGGAGGTGAGACTTTATTCTGTTAACGAGGAGGTGAGACTTTGTTCTGTTAACGAGGAGGTGAGACTTTATTCTGTTAACGAGGAGGTGAGACTTTGTAATGTTAACGAGGAGGTGAGACTTTGTTCTGTTAACGAGGAGGTGAGACTTTATTCTGTTAACGAGTAGGTGAGACTTTGTTCTTTTAACGAGTAGGTGAGACTTTATTCTGATAACGAGTAGGTGAGACTTTGTTCTGTTAACGAGGAGGTGAGACTTTGTTCTGTTAACGAGGAGGTAAGACTTTGTTCTGTTAACGAGGAGGTGAGACTTTATTCTGTTAACGAGGAGGTGAGACTTTATTCTGTTAACGAGGAGGTGAGACTTTATTCTGTTAACGAGGAGGTGAGACTTTGTTCTGTTAACGAGGAGGTGAGACTTTGTTCTGTTAACGAGGAGGTGAGACTTTGTTCTGTTAACGAGGAGGTGAGACTTTGTTCTGTTAACGAGGAGGTGAGACTTTAGTCTGTTAACGAGGAGGTGAGACTTTGTTCTGTTAACGAGGAGGTGAGACTTTGTTCTGTTAACGAGGAGGTGAGACTGTCCAGGGACAGAACACTTCTTCTGGTTGATGGTCTGTGCTCCAGCTCCTTGCCAGATGAAGTGTGTCTGCAGTTGGGATGTTGACAGGCTGGCGTTCTCACTTTAAGTCTGTATGCTTCCAAAACCTCTGCCAGTTTGTGCAGGACCCGGTCGTGTCACCATCCATACTGGCCCTGGGTCAAAGCTGATTTGCAGCCTGTTACAACATGTTTCACGCTGGGCTTCTGGGCATTGCAGAGATGGCAGTTCACTTCCAAGGTATACCACAGATTTAAGGTTCGGGGACTTGGGAAAGTATCTTAAGTGGACCCAATTAGGAAGCTCAGTCTCGCTTGTGGAATCCTCCACCTATCAACCCTCCACTTGCGCCATGTCTGAACCAGAGCCTTGGCCTTCTGCACAAGTTGGTCAGTTGAGTCTTTCAGCTCAAACATGAGCCTTATCTTCTCTTGCCAATAGCCCAGGTTGATTGACTTCAGCAGTAACTGGAGAGAGTTTTTGCCAAGGAGGGCTGCACTGGAGAGACACAGAGGAAGACCTAGCCCTTTGCGGATGTAATCATTGGCTTTTGAGTCCATCGTCAGTACTGATGTTGAAACATACATTCAGCGACCACATCAGGCATTGATACAGGGTGAATTGGATGTACCAGACCTTTAATTTTCCTTTTCCTGGGAGGTGGCTTTAGTCTGTCTTCCTCAGGCCTTCGGAGAGCTGCATCATGACAGAGGGGGCCATGTGCTTGTCTGAGAGATCATCAGTGTAAACTCTCCCAAGACTTGGCGCTGGCTGCTCTACCAGAAGCAGGATCTTCTTCCCTAACAGAGAAGGAGATGTTGTCATTCCTAACTCCTTTGCGGATTAATAGGCTCCAGGAGTTGGCTGGTTTGATTTTCATCCTCGCCCAAATCAGGAGCTCCTCCAGTCTTTTCAAGAACCTGATTGTACAAGCAGCTGTCTGCAGGAGCATGGTGACATTGTCCATGTAGCTTCTTAGGGCTGGCACTGTCATGACTGAGATGTCACTCCTTAGACCATCTGCCTTCCACAGATCAACATTATTTTGAAGGCTGCAGTGAATAGGATGGGTAAGATTGAACAACCCATCGCTATGCCTTTTTCAAGCTGCAGCCAACCTGTTGGCCAACCTCTTGAGTTGTGTAGTAGACACAGAAGTTTCTGAAGTAGGTAGATATCAAGCTCTGGATGCACATTGGAATGTGGAAGAATTTGAGGGCAAATGTGATGAGCTGGTGTGGGACATATCCATAGGCATTTGCCAGGTCCAACCAAACTACATGCAGATCTGATTTCACATGTGTGGCTGCTTGGATTTGGTCCCAGATCATAGCGGTGTGTTCGACACTGCCAGGGAACCCTGGTACTTCTACCTGCTGGCAAATGGTGTCAATGTAGCTGTTGAACAGGATATAGCTGATCATGCATCTTGCCACCACCAAATCTTCCCTTCCACATTAAGTAGGGCAGTGCCTCTAAACTGGTTTGATGTTCTGGGAATCTTTTTCCTTTGGAGTGAAGGTGGTTATGGATGTGCTCCATGTTGATGGGATAGATTTGGTCTTCCAGGCAACTCTCAGTGTACACAGTAGCTTCAGCACCATGGGGTACATCTAATATACCTATACTTCTGTGTTGTACACCATTTGGTCCAGGTGCTAAGATAAGATAAGATGAACCTTTATTAATATTTAATAATAATTTTATTATATTATATTATTATGTATTAATATTAATATAATTGTGAATTTCTCCACTGTGGGACCAATAAAGGAATATCTTATCTTATCTTATCTTAATACCCGGAGGGAAATTATCTTTCATTTACATCCTGTCCAAGAAACATAAAAAGACAGTGACATATAACGGGGAGGACAGGAGCAGGAGGACTGAGGGTCGGCGCTGTCACTAAGTTGTTCCTTGATGTGGCTCTCCAACTCCTGTGCACTTGATACAAGCTTTCCAGACTTCTTTTTTGCGGGGTATTTCTCCAAATCTGTCCTGGCTTTCTTTGTAGATTGCCAAAGAAGTTGAGTTTGGAGGTTGTGCTGCCCACCAGTAAATTCTGGAGGATTGGGTGTACACTGTCCTCAAAGTGTCTCCATGCTTCTTTGGTGCTGGCCTTTGGCCACTTGACTTTGGCCTGGTGAGTAGGCTTCTCCTTCGGTGTTCCTTCTCTTGTGGGTTCACTGGTTGCTGGTTCTGTGTTGTGCTTCTGCTGTTGGTGGAGCACTACTTGCTGTGAAAGCTGACGTGGTTTCTCTCAGCAATAGTGGGCTCAGAGGCGCTGTGGTGCTCAAACAGGCTCTGAGTCCTCCTTGTCTGACCTGCTGGTGCAGTGCAAGTTCGCAACTGGTCCCCCCCCCCCACACACACACTTGGACGTGGTCATTAGTCATTGCCATTCCAGTGGGTTCTGTGTTATCCGTCCTGGTTGGTCCATTTTCCATCCCACCTCTCGGTGGCCATCGGGTTGTTTTCTCTGTACTCTTCATGTTGTGAGGTTTCACTTTATGGACGTGCAGAAAGGGTAACTGGCCCGCCTTCTGCTGGCGCCATCTTTTCTGCCATCAGTCAGTCTTTCCTGATGGCCCACCTGTTTCTCCTGGATGTCAACTGCCTTGTTCACAGTAGCCAGTGGTGTCCCAGTTAAACATAGATAAAAGCACAGGTATTCTCTGTGAGCAGGGCATTGCTGCCTGTCGCACCTCTGCTGGTGTCACTGAGCCAGCTGCAGGGTCATCTGCTGGGAGCCACCCGAGCATCTGAAGGTGGTGGGACAGCGGTAGGGACATCTCCCTACTACTCCATGCAGTTGACCCAAAGATCCTTTCCTGTCTTTCCTTCCGAGCCAAAGCCCTGATGCCTTCCACCCTGCTTCTGTGCATGTCGCACAGACTTTATTTTATCAATGAGGAGGTAAAACTTTATTCTATTAACAAGGAGGTGAGAATGTATGTTCTCAGCAAGGAAGTGAGACGTAACAAGGAGGTGATCCTCTTTTTCTGAGTTGGACAATCAGAGGTCAAGCTGTCTTCCCGTCTCTTTCTTCTTTTTCAGGTTTGGTTAATGGAGGACGACCGACACATCCTAGCTGTTCTGTCTTGTCAGGACCGAGCCCGCCGAGGAGGAGGAGGTGGTGGAGGAGGAGGAGGAGGAGGAGGAGGAGGAGGAGGAGGAGGGGAGGTGGTGCTGAGTCCAAACAGTCTGACCGGTAAAATAACACAATGAGTTTCTTTTTTATATGTTCATGTTTGATTTCTCAGTTCCAGCTGGTACATTAACCTCCTGTCTGCCTTACTCTCACTCATAAGAATCAGCTGCTCTCTGTCTCCCTCTCTCCCTCTCTCTGTCTCCCTCTCTCCTTCTCTCTCCCTCTCTCTTTCCCTCTCTCTCTCTTCTCCCTCTCTCCCTCTCTCTCTCTCTCTCTCTCCCTCTGTCTCTCTCCCTCTCTCTTTCCCTCTCTCTCTCTCTCTGTCTCTCTCTCCTCTCTCTCTCTCTCTCTCTCTCCCTCTGTCTCTCTCCCTCTCTCTTTCCCTCTCTCTCTCTCTGTCTCTCTCCTCTCTCTCTCTCTCTCTGTCTCCCTCTCTCCCTCTCTCTCCCTCTGTCTCTCTCCCTCTCTCTGTCTCCCTCTCTCCCTCTCTCTCTCTCTCTCTCTCTCTCTCCCTCTGTCTCTCTCCCTCTCTCTTTCCCTCTCTCTCTCTGTCTCTCTCCCTCTCTCTCTCTCTCTCTCTCTCTCTCTCCCCTCTCTCCCTCTCTCTCCCTCTGTCTCTCTCCCTCTCTCTCTGTCTCTCTCCCTCTCTCTCTCTGTCTCTCTCCCTCTCTCTCTCTCTCTCTCCTCTCTCTCTCTCTCTCCCTCTCCCTCCCTCTCTCTCTCCCTCTCTCTCTCTCTCTCTCTCTCTCCTCTCTCTCTCTCTCTCTCTCTCTGTCTCTCCCTCCCTCCCTCCTTCCCTCTCTCTCTCCCTCTCTCTCTCTCTCTCTCTCTCTCTCTCTCTCTCTCTCTCCCTCTCTCTCTCTCCCTCTCTCTTTCCCTCTCTCTCTCTGTCTCTCTCCCTCTCTCTGTCTCCCCCCTCTCTCTCTCTCTCTCTCTCTCTCTCTCTCTCTCTCTCTCTCTCTCTCTCTCTCCCTCTCTCCCTCTCTCTCTCTCTCTCTCTCTCTCTCTCTCTCTCTCTCTCTCTCTCTCTCTCTCTCTCTCTCTCTCTCTCTCCCTCCCTCTCTCTCTCTCTCTCCTCTCTCTCTCTCCCTCTCTCTGTCTCTCCCTCCCTCTCTCTCTCCCTCTCTCTCTCTCCCTCTCTCTGTCTCTCTCCCTCTCTCTCTCTGTCTCTCCCTCCCTCTTCCCTCCCTCCCTCCCTCTCTCTCTCTCTCAGAAGGAGGTGTGGAGTCGTCATCCCACCGGTCCTCAGACTGTCTAGTCATCACCATCATGGAGCTTCCTGAGGAGTCTCCGTCCTCTGACTCACTGAGCATGCTCAATGTGGTGGGTCTGTACCGCCCCCCCAGCCTGGACTCGCTGCCCTGCAACCTGCCGGCTCAGAAGTGTCGCGCCTGGACGTCTCGCAGCTTCCCCCGCTGCCTGCTGGGGGCGCTGTGCCTGGTCAGTATATTCAAGAGCAGGAGGACGGACAGAGCGGCCGGCAGATGTGTGTTTGACCAGGTGTGGTTGTGTGTTCGGCAGGTGTACTTCAGCTCTCTGCCTCTGGGGATCTACCTGCTGATGATTGGTCAGCTGTGGCTCGGCGTGGTCCTGGTGAGTCTGGTTCCCTCCACGCTGCTGCTGCTCGTCCTCTACGGCTTCTGTCAGTGTCTGTGTCACGAGCTGATGGAGGCGCTCGCCGCACGCACGCGCACGCTGCCATGAAAACAACACGCCGCTGCCACGACGACAACGGCGCGCTGCCACGACAATACGCCAAACGCTACCGTGACGACAACACGCGCTGCTACAATCACAACAACGATGACGACAATGCTGCTGCTTTGGCAACGACAAGAACACGACATCACCGCTACCATGACCACGATAAAAACAAAACCACGCCGCTGCCCTGACGACAAGAACACGCTGCCACGACGATGACAACTCATCACTGCTCCTCTATCAAACACCCAGAGAACTACCAAGACAGTTGCCATAACAACACAGCAGTGAGAACCACTAGAACAAAGACTGAACAACAACCTAAACAACATCCAGAACGACAACACTACAACCAGAACCTAAACTAAACAAGTCATTACAGCGTTCACACACAGGTCAACATACCCAGGGTACCTTTTCACTATCTGGCTTAACTGACCCGAACAACCGCGATCATGTGAAGCGGTCCTGCAGTGGTGGCAAAAATCACAGACTGTGTAAATGCATAAATTATCAGGCTTATAATATCGCTGTCCCATCTAGGCCACGTGTAGATCTGATTTTAACTCCATTTATGTTGTCCGTTAAATGAATGTGTTGCTCCGACGTAGAATAGGAGATAGACGGGATTCACCCCCTGGGAAAATTATGGCCTGGAATAAGGTCTGAAACGGACTTGGGAGCCAATAAGAAATAAATATAAAAACATAATACACAGCGGTGAGCAGTGGTGGAAAGTAACTAAATACATTTACTCAAGTGCTGTACTTGATTAAGCCTACAGTTTTGAAGTATTTCTACTTTACTTGAGTATTTCCCGTTTCTGTGTCTGGAAACTTGCAGACCTACGTAACTACAAGTCAGAGAGAAATACTGAACTTTCCTCTCCACTACATTTACTGGACAGCTTTACTTTTCAGATCCAGATTAACCAGCCAAAATATAATCAACAAATAAATTATGATATATTATTATGGATAAAGTCTTGACCTCTACCTAGCACTGTATATAGAAGAAAAATTAGCCCGAAATTCACCAGCTTCAACATCAAAGATGTTAAATATGGGATATGGAGCATTTCTATTGCCTCTAATGGCTCTCAACATGGCGAACGCGAGCCATTAGTTGACAGCTTGCAGCAAACAATGAACAGTGTTCATCAGGATTAACCACAGGGTGGCCGCTAGGCTTCCGCAACAACGCCATCGGCTGTAACTGCCATATGAGAGCAGCGCAGAGCACAGCCGGGCTGGCGATGTCAACGAAGCATGGAGAAGCACTGACTCCAACACAGAGAGGTAGAGAGACTTCGTCCTCTGCTCAGGTAGACATCACTCCTCGAGATCTTTACACAGACAGCAGTTGTTTGCTGCTATATTAATGCTCTGGATATCAAATTTAGCAGCTTTAATAGACCAGTGTGCAACATTCAGGCGGCTCAACTGGCAAAAATGAAATACCATATTCTTAGTGTATAATCAGCTGATAATAAGGATAATTGTGAGTTTGTTATCTTGGAATGAGCCATTTATACCCGATAAAGATATAGGCGTTTTGTCCCGATACCGATAATACCTCTGAATATAGGCCAATACACAGTACTGATCCAATACCAGTGTTTAATTGCTGTATGCCTCACTGTGAGGAAGTGACTGGGATCTTTCCTTTAACAACATTACGCTGGACATAAGCACTGGTCTCCTCACTATACATATACATTTAATGAATTGTTATTTATTATTTAAATAACACAACATACACCAGCAATGTGGTAAAAATCTTTAAAATTAACAATTCAGGTGTAAACCATGTTAATGCAGGAACAAATTGGCCAAAACTTAAACAGGAATTCAAATTCCAGTTAATTGTGTAAATAGTATATAAACAGAACTGAATTTAATAGATCAGCTCCACTGTCTCTGATAGCTGATCCAGCTGGTATCGGTGCATCCCTGTTTTACTCAGGCAGAATATCTCCACCGCATACGTAAAAGTAGCCGTAGTAAAGTGAGGCAAGGCAAGAAGGGTTAGGGTTAGGGTTAGCGTTAGCATTAGGGTTAGCATTAGGAGTTAGGGTTAGGGGTTAGGGTTTAGGGTTAAGGTTAGCGTTAGGGTTAGGGTTAAAGTTAGGGGTTAAGGTTAGGGTTAGCGTTAGGGTTAACGTTAGGGGTTAAGGTTAGGGTTTAGGGTTAACGTTAGGGGTTAAGGTTAGGGTTTAGGGTTAACGTTAGGGATTAGGGTTTAAGGTTTAGGGTTAGGGGGTTAGGGTTTAAGGGTTAGGGTTTAGTGTTAAGGTTAGGTTTTAGGGTTAGGGTTTAGGGTTAGCGTTAGGGATTAGGGTTTAAGGTTTAGGGTTAGGGGTTAGGGTTTAAGGGTTAGGGTTTAGGGTTAGCATTAGGGGTTAGGGTTTAAGGGTTAGGGTTAGCGTTAAGGTTAGGGTGTAGGGTTAGCGTTAGGGGTTAGGGTTTTAGGGTTAGGGGGTTAGGGTTTAAGGGTTAGCGTTAGGGTTAGGGTTAACGTTAGGGGTTAGGGTTAAGGTTAGAGTTAAGGTTAGGGTTAGGGTTAAGGTTAGGGTTGGGTTAGGGTTAAGGGGTTAGGGTTAGGGTTGGGTGTTCTGAGGTTCAGGTTATTTTGCACTGGCCTTCTGATCCCCAGGTGCAAGTGGGCTGTAAAGGAGTGCGTGTGTAGTGCAGTGGATATATATACCTGTGGGTGAGAGGGGAAGGAACAGCTCCCTACCCCGGAGGACCCGGGTTCAGATCCCGACCCGGGCAGCGTCCAAGGACTTCGAACACCGGGCAGAAGAGCTGCCACCTGGGCAGGAGTCTCCACTTTCTCTTTATCTATTGTCTAATGACTGGGGTGCTCTGGTGAGGGATAAGTCGGGGAGTAGTAAAGAAGGCGAGGTGATAGGATAAAAAATTAAAGAAGAGGAGTAAAGGAAGTAAAACATCTAGAAGTTAAAAGAGTGGAGGAATAATAAGACGGAGGTCACGGGAATAAGAAGTGTTAATAAGAAATAAGTGTTTGGAGGGTGGTGTGTGAGGACCCTACAGGACAGTAATCTCAAGTAAGAACATAAAAACCAGGCAGATAAAACTCAAGACAAATAAGTGCTAAAAGTGGGGCTGCATGCAAGGGCCACCAATATAAAAAAACACACAATATAAAATCAAAGATAAGTGCTACATGTAAAGATGTATTACATGCATAGGTCACCAGTGGACCAGCAATGATAAAAGCAAAAGTGCAAAAAAGTAAGTGCAATGACGGGGCCACATGCATGGGCCCCCAATAAAAACGACATACAAGGGGGTCCAAAGGAGTGGTGTATGGGTAGGGAGGGATAAGACGGAGGGATAAGAAAGAGCAATGAAAACACTAGGTGAAGGGTAATGGGAGTGTATGTGTGGGAAGTGCATACATATATGAGTCAATAAATATAGAAAAGGTGTGTTAAAAAGAGGAATAAAACATATTATATTACATAATCACATACATATACACACACATATATATACACACGGGTAGACCCATGCATACACACACACACCCCCATATATACACATAACATCCATACATATAAACACATCTATACACACCCCATACACCAGAATAGATCCACACACCCTCATATTATATAAGTAAAACCACAAACGTATTTGTAATATAAAAACATTTTTTTTATAAAAAAGCAATGGAAAGGAAGTAACAGTAAAAAGAGCACACACAGTGGGTAAATGAAGTTTTTATTAGCTTGTGGTAGTTGACTCTGGTGGGGCCCAGGTGGCCGCAGTGAAGGGGATGAACCGAAGTGAGTGTGGGGATAATGAGCTGGTGGAGATGGAGGTCTGGTTGAGGTCTGAGTCAGGGTAGGGGTTAGGGAGTGGGGAAGGTTTAGGGATAGGGTTGGGGGATTAGGGTTGGGGTTCAAGTTAGGGTTAGGGTTGGGGGTTGGGGTTAGGATAGGGGTAGGGGGGTAAGGGGGTTAGTGTTGGGGTTTAGGGTAAGGGTTAGGGTTGGGGCAGGGGTTAGGGTTAGGGTCCGGGGTTAGGGTTAGGGGTAAGGGTAGGGGTGGGGTTGAGGTGGAGGAGACGTGGGGCATGGGTGGTTAGGGTTGGGGTTAGGGTAAGGGTCCGGAGTTAAGGGTAAGGGTAGGGGTGGGGTCGAGGTAGGGGAGCTGAGGAGTACTGGGGTAAGTGTGTAATGAGTTCCTGATGAATTTATAAATTTAGTTGATGGCACCAATGATCAAAGATCCGTTGGGCTGTGGAAGGTGTCCAGTGTATGTTGTCTGGTTCTGTGATGAAAATGTCCTGGGGTATATCTGTCAGGAAGGGGTAGTGGGTGGTTATGATGTGATTGAGATATGCTAAATTGTCCTGCTGTAGGGTGGTGAGGTGGGGGGAGAAATTGAGGAGAGGGAAATAGATGTCTGCATTGGGAAAGGCAAGTCCCGTCTGTTTATGGAGTTGTCTGAGTTGTTTGGCGGAGGTTTTCTTGTGTTTCTTGTTTCTTGTCTTTCTTTGTGTGTATTTTCTTCCGGGTATATTCTGAGGGTGTAGAGGGTTTAATAAAGTCTGTTAGGGTTAGGGTTATGGTTCTCTTATCTATTGTCTTAATTACTGGGGTGCTCTATAGAGGGATAAGTCGGGGGTTAGCGTTAGGGGTTGGGGTTAAGGTTAGGGTTAACGTTAGGGGTTAGGGTTAAGGTTAGGGTTAGGGTTTAAGGTTTAGGGTTAGCTCTAGGATTAGGGTTTAAGGTTTAGGGTTAGGGGGTTAGGGTTTAAGGGTTAGGGTTATCGTTAGGGGTTAGGGTTTAAGGTTTAGGGTTAGGGTTAGCTTTAGCTTTAGGGTTAGGGTTAGTGTTAGGGGTTAGGGTTCAAGGGTTAGGGTTAATGTTAGGGGTTAGGGTTTAAGGTTTAGGGTTAGGGTTAGCTTTAGGGTTAGGGTTTAAGGTTTAGGGTTAGCTCTAGGATTAGGGTTTAAGGTTTAGGGTTAGGGTTTAAGGGTCAGGGTTAGCGTTAGGGGTTAGGGTTTAAGGTTTAGGGTTAGGGTTAGGGTTAGTGCATGAAGTCTGCAGGACTGTAACCAACAACTCAACAACGACTCCAGAAGCTGATTCAGATAAGTCAGATCCTCTAATGACAATCTGTAGCTCATAAAAATTCACCAGAAAAAGCGGTTTTGACGGTCTCTGAACCCCCTCAAAATCTGCAAACTGAGCTGTGATTGGTCAGTAGGCGGTGCTTTTATACCAGCTGATCTCCTATCTGGAACATAACCTGCTCTGGAGCAGATCAGGTGTTCAGCATCAGTTACCATGGTGATCTACTAAGTAAGAAGTGATCCACCTTCGTAGAACAGAAAACCCTGAAGGGTTAACCCTGAAATTATCTCACTGACCCTAAATCCTGCTTCACAGTACAGGACCCAGAGTATCAAGAGAACAGCTCTCGAATCAGAACCAGGACTGAACAACAACAGCTGTATCATATCGCTGTATCGTAGATTGGCCATCAGACAGTGACACACCGGTCCACTCTGACCCCGCCCCCCTCTGAATACCAGCATTAGCCCCACCCCCTGGACCAGGACCAGGTGAGGAGAGCCCAAGTCTCTCTCTCTTACTGTGAAGGTTTTTCTCTTCGTTGCCTCCTGCAGGACAAACTGAGAACAAACTATTTTATATTCAGCAACAACAGAAGGGTCCAGACTGTCGGCCAATCAGAGGAGACGTCTGTCCTCTGTGGACAGTAAAGCTGTTGTTGTTTAAATATCACAAATTACCCATGTTGGAAACAAAACACGTAACTATTAATATGTGTGACACTCATTGAATCCTCTTGTTCTCTGTTTTCTCCAGAGTCCAGTACAGAGAGGTCCAGGATGTTAGCCTAGCTTAGCACAAAGACCGGGAGTAGACCCAGGGGGTCAAAGTCAAAGACACAGCAGGCCAAAAAAACTGGGACTAAGTTGTAAACTTAACAAACAAAAAATTGACGACAATGCATGTTTGCATACTGTGATATATATATATATATATATATATATATATATATATATATATATATATATATAAAGATTTTTTTTAATTTAAACAAACTTAAGTTTTGCTTAAACATTGAATGTGGAACAAGCAAAGTTTAATATTATGACGATGAGAAATCAGATTTCACATCAACGATCCATCGGTGGCATTAGTTTCTGATTTTTATTGAAGTGAATAAAATAATAGAGTTCTTCTGCCTCTTTATCTGGAACAACAAAACCACCAAAATAAATAATCATTTCGGCCAGTGAGGATCCAACCATTCAACAGTTGGAGCCTCGGGGCCTCGTGGTGGTGGCTGGTTCCACAGAGTCTGTGTCGGTTCTAGTCTCCAGCCGTGTCGTCTCCTCCTGACGGACTGGTCTGCCCTTTACATGGTGGACTAATATTCTTCCTCCCGCCTGACGGACAGGTCTGGCCTTTACATGGTGGACTAATATTCTTCCTCCCGCCTGACGGACAGGTCTGGCCTTTACATGGTGGACTAATATTCTTCCTCCCGCCTGACGGACAGGTCTTGTCTGCCTTCATTGACGAGCCAACGCACTAGCAGAGCATTCTGGGATTTGTAGTATTAGTGGTTAAATATATATATATATATATATATATATATATATATATATATATATACCGGCTGGCCAGCTCTAATAGACTGATATCTGATATCATCTCATGGGACAAACATCGTCACGCCGCGGGCCTGAGTTTGATACGATGAGGTAGGGAACTGATAGCCGATCAGAGTCTGGGCTTCCTGTCAAACTCACTGTATTCTGTATTCTCACAATGTGGGGTGAAGAAAACCAAGTGTCCACATTATTCTGAGATACCTTCATAAATATACATATACAAATGCAAAATAATAAATTATAAAATAATAATAATAGTTTTAAAGTCTAGATTAGCTTCTTTTGTTGTGTATTTGTAGCAGTTTGTGTATAAATCCTTTTTAATGATCTGAGTGGATTCATCACATTTTCATGTTGTATTTTATTCAGATGGAACTGAAAGAAAACAGGTAAGAAGAATCACACCTGTCACAGGTGTGTGTGTGTGTGTGTGTGTGTGTGTGTGTGTGTGAGCTGGAACGACGTTATTCGTTGCAGATAATGGGCCGTTAAAATGACTCCGTTGTCAAAATCAAAAAATAAAAAAAACAAAATCAGTATTGTGGATGTTTTTCACTGCTAATAAGATAAGATAAGATGAGCCTTTATTAATCCCCGTAGGGAAATTCAGTTTTAATGTTAAATAATAAATAACCACATATTAACAAGATATGATGTCTGGGGAGCCTCGACCCCATCTTGTTTTTAAAGGGCAGCTCTGATCCACAGGGGTTTTTAGGACCTAAATGTGTCGCTCTAGAACACCACGACGTCTGTAGACCGGTTCTGCATGAACAGTCACTTCAGCGTTAAACTACCACCAGTCTTTAATCTTCTATTTCTGCTGTTCAATAATCACAGAAGTCATTTCTCTGATGAATATACTAACAGTTTCCCTCTGAGCTGTTGGACTGTTCCTTTAAGTTGTCTGTCTTTTTAAAATTCCATTGTTTGATTTGATATCGATGATCAGACGTCACCAGGACTGTGGTCAAAAAGTGCTTCATAGAGGATTCTTCAGAAAAGTCAGGAAACAGGAGTCTGCTGATTCTGTAGAGTTTAATGGGAAAGAGGGACCGGTCTGCAGAGTCCGGAGCAGAACTGAGTCCGCCGATGGCCGGGCGCTATCGGCCGTCCGCTTCAACATACGGAGTTGACAGACAGTATTACGATGGCGTGACCTTCCTGACGAAGATAAGATGGCTACCGAACCTGACATGAACACGTAAAGCATGAGGCCACAAAGTCAAGACGGGTCCCAGCGGCGAAGTTAACGAAGCCAGAGCTTAAATTTTCTATCACATTCCCTTTCTTTTCTCCTTTAGCATAGGACACAGTGGAGCATCCTTTTCCAAAGGAAAGGGGATAATACTGTCCCACAATTCCTTGAGGCCACAATGCTTAAAAAGACACACCATTCGGTCATTCAAGAAAACAAACAATATGCCTGTCTTGCATAGATTTAACAATTATTTTCATACAGTCATACACTAATGGGATTGATGCTGATAAATATGAGTGGACAGTGACCACCACTTTGTTTCATTCAAACATGTAACAAATACTGTATTTTTCACACTATAAGGAGCACTTAAAATCCTTTCATTTTCTCAACAATCGACAGAGTGCCTTATGTATCAGTTCTTGGTTGTGTTTACTGACCTCGAACCAGTTTTATGTTGTACAGGGCGTCAAAAATCTGTCAACATGTTTTATTACGACTTTGATAGCTACGAAGCTGCACCGCTGGATGGACTGTCAGAGCATTACGGTACTCGTACTTAAGATGCTTTTTCCTGCATTTACAACTCATACCTACTGATTCATACTCCATTTAAACCTCCATTTAACTTTAAAATGTTCCACATCTTTTATACGCCATTGGTACTGCTCAAGTTTTAAATACAGCAATGCAGTGTAGCCTCAGCTTTTGGAAAAAACTTGAAATATTTCATATCTTTTATATGTAATTTGTATTGTCCAACTTTTCAATGGCATTAATATGAAGTAAACTCATTCCCACTTGTCCAACTATTCCTACTACTTCACCTTCTTCTTACAGATAATCCAGTGGAGCATCAGCATTCACGCTACGATTTCTTCAGCAATTGCAATCTAGTTTTATTTGTTATTCCTTATACTTACCAGATTTTTCACACTGTAAGGCGCACTGGATTATAAAGCGCACTATCAATGAATGTGTCTTTTCGTACATAAGGCGCTCTGGTCTGGTGATAGTGGAGGAACTGGCCCGGCGTTGCCTCCCTGTCTTGGTGAATGTGTGTTGGCCTTCTGTCATCCAACGCTCCCACGCAGCTCTCAGTTTAACTCTGAACGACCTGTCGACACCGATATCTAGCGGTTGGAGGTCTTTAGTTAATCCACCCGGAATGACGGCGAGCTCCGAAGTAGTTTTCTTCACTTTGGTTCTGACGGTGTCGGTGAGATGGGCAGCATGGAGTCTCAGATCAACAGGGACGGAGAGTTGAGGAAAAAGCCGTTGGGTCTCTTGGTTTCTCCTCCTGGAAAGTGGCTGATGTTCATGTCCAGCTCTACTGCTGCTGCCTTGAGTGGAATAGAAACTGTAGAGATGCTTCTACCTGCTGCTCTCTGCTGAATAACCCACTGTTCTTTGTTCCCTCAGAAACTCTGGTTGGTCTTCTTTACGTGGTGCAGCTCATCTTCTTCTTCCTCCACTTCGTACCATTGATTCATTAATATTAAATTCTCTCTCCGCTGCTCTATTCCCATGTTCTGCTGCTGACTCATAGCCTGAAGCTGGAAATCTGCTTCGTCAGCATGTCTCTTCACAGCTGCCATTTTGGCTCCTTATACACACATGATAATGTTACGGTGCCTATCTGTCGAAGCACAATAACAGTAGTATTACTCCGCCAGGCGCCTCACTACTGTCAGTAGGATTACTCTGCCACCTGACTACTGTCAGTAGTATTACTCCGCCAGGCGCCTGACTACTGTCAGTAGTATTACTCCGCCAGGCGCCTGACTACTGTCAGTAGTATTACTCCACCAGGCGCCTGACACTTGTCAGTAGTATTGCTCCTCCAGGCGCCTGACTACTGTCAGAAGTATTACTCCACCAGGCGCCTGACTACTGTCAGTAGTATTACTCCACCAGGCGCCTGACTACTGTCAGTAGGTATGACTCCGCCAGGCGCCTGACTACTGTCAGAAGTATTACTCCACCAGGCGCCTGACTACTGTCAGTAGGTATTACTCCACCAGGCGTCTGACTACTGTCAGTAGTATTACTCCGCCAGGCGCCTGACTAGCACATTTTCCTGTTAATCACATTTGGTCGCACGGGTAACCACACAGCTCCTGTTTCGCCTGACGCCTTTTTTCAGTGGATTCACCTGTAGCGACACAGCTCTGTCTGACTGGGCCTTAATACAGTCTCAGTATACACAACCAGATTGCTGATGGGATTCGCTCCCATTCATTGTGTATGGGAGGCAACTGATTTGCTGTGCAAAGCATGCTGGGATGACCTGTGATGCAGACCAAGTTGGTGGTGCAACAGGAGAGTATGACAGTTTTAAAAATTCAAACCTCAAGCTGCAACAACACCTCTGAACTGTGTACAATCAGTAAATGCTGCAACGAGAGTAATGATCATAGTTGATAATCTATCCATGTAAAAACATTTATTTTTCAGCATATGTCAGCGTAAGCTTCCATTTGACAGAAAATGGTTAGTGCTGTTGCTTTTTCATGAATAAAATCCCCTTGTGCAGAGCTGTCGAGAAGGGGGTGGTGAGATTGTAGGATGGACAACTAACTGGCAGGGAAGGGCAGACGCAAGTTTATGTGAATTGGTTGCGTATGGTGGGGCTGCATCGATAACGTTACTCCTACTGTAGCATCGGTCATGCTGCAATGAAGGGAGTCACTTGGAGGCGTGGCTTCGGTTGGATAAGAGAGCGCCAGTAGACCTGGGACCAGCTGACCTTCTGCCTCTTAACAGATCATGTATGCATGAAATAATAAATAAGAGTAGTGCAATGAAAGCAATGAAAGTAGTTGTTTTACTAAATCTAGTCAAGTAAGAATAAAAAGTATGCTGCATTAAAACTACTCTGACAAGTACAGCTTACTCAAAAGAGTGACTTGAGGACATGTTTAGAGACAGGTTTGTGTTCATGTAAGGCTTCTCTGCCGGTCGTACCTCCGTCAGCGCCAGTGTACCAGCTGCAGGCTCTTCAGCTGGGAGCCCCCCTTCAGAGATGTTTCTCCCCATTGATCCCAGGATGGCGGGGCAGCAGACAGTCTGTGCTGTCCGGTGAGGGCAGTTTTGCGCCAACTACCCAGCTGTTACAAACCAGACAAGTTGCCTCTGGCTATGTTGGGCCTTTTCATTTGCCAGGACTCTCACTGTTTCTGTGCGTTCCGTCAGCTTTCTTAGCACCTGGTCACGTCTCCATCTGTGACCGCCCTGGGCCAAGGCGGTCTTACAGCCACACAGATGTGAGGAGATCCACCTGGGCTATTCTGCACAGGCCACAGCTCTCCTCTGACCCAAACCATCTGGCCAGATTTGCTGGGCTAGGAAGGGTGTCATATGTGGCTCTGATTCGGAAGCTGACTCTTGTCTGAGGGATCTCCCATAGGTCACTCCATCCCACTGGCCTCGAGACAAAACCCTCCCACATTGTCCACTGGCCCTGCACACTTTGACTGACAGACTTGTCCAGGAACTTGTCTTCCTCCATTCTTGTCACATCTGTGACAACCATCTTCTTACGTTCCTTTGCAGAGGCCTCAGACCTGAGCTTTTGTTGTTCTCCCCAACCCAGGCCACATCTTCCTTGTTGAATTCTTCCAAGTTCTTGATGTTTTAGTTTATAAATGACATTGTTGACACAGTCCTCTGCCGTCCATGCTCTCCCTGTTTGGATCTTTACACCCGCATTCCTGACCAGCTGATCGCTTGCTTGTCTCAGCTCCAGCACCAACTTGGTCTTCTCCAGCTTGTACTCAAGGGTGATGCTCTTCAGAGGAAGTTGTAGAGCATTTCTTGTAAACAGCGCAGTATTGGAAAGGCACCTTGGCAGTCCAAGCCACTTCCAGATATATTTGTTGGCTTTGGGATCCAGTTTGGTGACTGTTGATGTTGATATTTTGCACATCTTCAGAGGCCACATGATATGTTTATAGAGTGAGAATTGGTAGCACCAGATTTTGTATTTACCAGGGCGGCAGCTCTGATCGACCCTCTTTAATCCCTCTTTCAGTTGGTCAGTGACCACAGCTGCCATGTGCTTGTCTATGAGATCAGCCTTATACTCTGTCTAGGTAATGACATGTAATTCAATACTACCCACCTCTGCTACTACTGATACTTTTACAGCTATCCTTTATGATAGATACAGTATATCCCATTCTTTTAGCTTAGCATTAGTCTGGATGGTAGACAGTTCAGATTTGAAGTGTTGGGCACAGTGATGAGGACGTGAATCAACAGTGTGACGTAATATTTTCACCACAAGTCTGAAACTTAAGTGATTATTTTCAGTCAAATAACGATTGATAACAAACCTCTTAATTGTGACGACAGTAACAGGACAGAAAAGACTAGAACAACATCGCCTGAATACCTGGCCAGGTGCTGTCTATGAATAATCCTGTCATGATGAAGTCTTCCTGAACAGGTAAAATAAAGAGTCAACTGGGAGGACCTCAGCTGGCTGCAATTAAAACCCCCGAGGATCCCCTGAGAGGAGGAGGAGGGTGTTTATAGAAACCTCACACTCCTCCACCACAGGAGAAGGAGGCTGATGGAGTTGGGATCAGCAGCAGGTAGGACAACAGAACTCTCTGACAGCTCGCTCACAACCTCTTCTCTCATTTTCAATATTACAAATATAGAATTACTATAATTTATAAATATTTATATCAGATTAAAATCATTGCTGTCCGCTTCCTCTAATATGTAATATTAAACATAGCAAGTTTTAATAAGTCACTGATTATAAAGAGCTATGTTGTTACTAATATTTTATTAATGGATCATAAATTGGATTTACTAATGCTATTTTAGTAATGAGCCATTTAATTAGAGCAACTTTTGGGTTGCCAGATTGAACACAATTCCTCCTCCAGAACACTTTAAACCTTCTGAAACCTGCGGTAGGCACATAACAGCTTGTCAGCATATGATGTCATTACAGTAACAGAACAGAGATTCATATTTGATCAGCCTAGTTTGACCGTTTGATCGGAGCTGGCGAGTGACTGACAGCTGCTCAGAGACGGCAAACTCCAGCTTGGCTCTGATTGGTTGTGTCCCTCAGGTCTGTGAAATCCTGCAGATGCTGTTAGGAGGTCACCGGAGGAACATGATTTTTTTTTTTTTTTAATTACCTGTCTCATGCACTACTGTCAGGATATAGTGACTGAAAATAACTGTTTTAAAACCAGATATGCTCCATTTCTACCCAATGCAGTTTCAAGGTGTAAATTTCTATTTGGTACATTTTGAAAAGAGCAGCTTAACACCCAGTCTGAGCTTGAAGCTCTAACACACAGACAGATGTTTCACAGATGTTTTGTGGACACAACTATTGAATTTCCTGTGGAAAAAAGTATAATATCATCAACAGCACCCATCTTGGCTTAAATTCAGTAATAACAATCCTTAAACAATGACAACAGATCCATTCACCTGTCCCTAGCTCACCTGTCCTCCTCCCCCGCAGGTAGGTAATAACATCATGAGCTGGTGGCGTCGTTCAGTGGATGAGCTGGCGGCGCGGCGGCGGCAGCAGGGAGAGTGTGAGCGTGCTCAGGAGGCTCTCAGTCGGGTCACTTCCTGTTTCCAGCAGCTGGCGGTATCACTTGGCAGTTCGGCAGACTGCAGCTTTCTGCGAGAAGAGATGGATGAGACGAGAGCACTAGCACACCAAATCTGCAGCGGTATGAAGACCTGTCCACCAAACACCTGTTCATTCACCGGTGTCTGTCTGTATTTCACCTGTCCGTCTGTCTGTCTGCAGGTCTGTCTCGGCGGTTGGTGCGTCTGCTGTCAGATTGTGACTCTGCCCCCTGTGGTGTGGAGGACAGACAGGCGTCAGAGCGTCTGTGGGTTCTCTTCCTGTCAGCGTTAGAGAACTTCCTGTTTGACCTCCGTAAGGCCTGCGATTTGATTGGACAGTTCCCTCTGAGCCAGCGCTACGATAGACGCTCGCTAGTCAACACAGGTCAGCTGATGGCATCATTTTCCTGTGTGTGGAAGCTTTGTGACTGGTTGAGCCAGGTGTCACCTTAGCTTCCTACTTTTGTCATGTGTTTTTCTACCTTATTTTCTCTTCTTTCTTCCTTTCCTTACTCCCCACTGAATTGCCTTAATGATCTAGAACTACCTTAAGGATCCTAAGATCATGGATTCCTGGAGATTCCTCAGAAATCCCTAGGTCCTTCACAAAGGCCCTCTATCCAGACCTCAATAATCTCATCAAGAACTCTCACAGTCTATTTAAAGTTCTCTGTCACTTCCTCTCTGACATCTACAACTTCTTCTTCACTGATTCTTGGTATCTCTCCTAGGGGATTCATATTTCTGATTGACCTAAAGAACTTCTGCAAACAATCCTTTATGTCTTTTTTTAAACCTTGAGGATCAATAAACATTCTTCAAGGACTCACAGAACTCTCTGGAATACCACTTCTTCAAGCTTCCACTGAACCTCCTCAAAGGTCTCTGGTACATTTTCAAGGAAATCTCATACTTTACCTTAGAAGGAAAGACAACATTAAGATTCTTGTAATCTCCTCATGGACTACAAAAGAAAATTCCCTAAAAGATCATCCATCCATCGTCAACCACTTATCCCGTGAGGGGTCTCGGGGGGGCTGGAGCTGATCCAAGCTGGCATTGGGCGAAGGTGGGGTTCACCTGGACAGGTCTCCAGTCCATCAGAGGACACATAGAGACAGACAACATATAGACAGACAACCATTCACTTCCACACCTACGGGCAATTTAGAGTCATCAATTAACCTAAACAGCATGTAGATTCGAACCTGCGACCCTCTTGCTGTGAGTGCTAACCACTGCACCACCGTGCAGCCCCCTAAAAGATCCTTAACATTAGATTATTAGATCCAGTTATTGCTGGAACTCCCTCAACCTCCTAAATTCTCCAGAAATCCTCCAAAAGATTGAACCTCCATTAATATCTTTGCAACTACCTCAAGAATCCTTGGAAGACCTCTAGAGCCTTCTCAAAAAAATCATTGAACCACCTCAAGAATACCGATAACATTGTCAATGAGTGCAGAAAATCCTTCAAGGACAACTCATACATCCTTATTGAGGACCAATTGAACTTCTTCAAGAAGCCCTCAAACCTCCTCAAGAAAAACTGGCACATCTTCAAGGATACCTTTCCCTCAATGAGTCTCAAAGGGCCTCCTCAGTGATGCCTAGAACCTGCTCTGGTATATCTGCTATAAATCCTCTAACATTCAAAGGTTTAACCTCCTCTAGTATTGTAATGTCCTCAAAGAGCTCTACTACCTCCTTTAGAACCACTGGAACTTCTTTAAGGAATCATAAAAACTCCTTCAGGATCCATGAAACAAGAATACTGGATTGATAGAGTTCAAGCTCAATTTCTTACTAAAGTAAAACTTCTCACGGGTCTATCTGTCGGTCTGCCTCTTCTCTCCTAGGATGTATTGATGGTGTGGTGGGCGTGGCAGCTCGAGTGGCTTCAGTACAGGCACCATGGCTGACCTTGGAGGAGGAGCCGAGCCCTGATCTGACGAATCACATCACAGGACTGGAGGCCATGCTGAGTGAGATGCAGCTGAGGGTGAGATAGAACCAGAGGAACACTTCCTGTTTGGAGCAGATGGAACATGACGAGATTTCACCAGCTGACCAGACACCAGTCTGAAAGTAGAACCAAGTCTTGTACCTGATGAAATGTCTTGAACCCTGGCAAAGTATTTATTATATTTTTATCTGGGCAATATCTTGGTAAATTTCCCCACTGTGGGACTAATAAAGGAATATCTTATCTTATCTTATACCTGCACCCACTCTTTTACCTGGAGGAGCATCTTGTACCTGGGGGAATGTCTTTTATCGGGGGGGGGTGTCTTGTTCCCAGAGGCGTGTCTTGCCATGTTTTGATGAAAGTTTTCACTGTTCTACAGGTTCCCGTTGCATTCTGGTCAGTAGAGGCGACCCAGCCAGCATGGGCCGAAGCTTGTGATGAACTGTATGAACCGGATGACACCCTGGAGGACCTGATGGAGGTCGAGGTTGTCTCCAACAACATGGCCGCCTGTTGCCAGCCACCGTGCTGTGGGCTGGGCTGTGTCGGATAGAGGCGGGAGAAAGCGAGTCAAGACTCAAATCACTGACATCACCTGGATTAAACCCACCTGACAACAGGATTCTCATATGTTCATTCCTCATCATTTTACGACAACTATGATGAAAAACATTTTAGAAATTTTGGACCCCAAAAGAAGCTGAAATATTTTGAGTAATTGCACTTCATCTTTCATTTATCCAGGTAAGCTGTGAGGTTAGTATTTGAGCAACAGCCTATTTTAGTTTCCCTGCTGCTGAATTGGTTAATGGGGGAAACAGGAACGAAGATTCGTACTAAAATATGTCTAATCATACTTATCAGAGGGAATTAGAAATAACGGCCTTTCCTCTAATATGAGCCTGCTTCAAACAAAAGCCTGTTATCTTCTGCAGGTGCAGTAAATAAAAGCCCTGATTTTTATTCGAGGAAATACAGTAATTTAATTAATAAATTTGTGACAAACAGTCCCTAATATTAATAAATGCTTACATTTACAAGCCAATGGCAGTTTAGCAGTAAATTAAAAATGAAAATTATTTTATTAGACTACATGATTCAACTGAGGCCGACAGGTACAGCAGTACGTTGTGTCACATGGTTTTCCTCTGCAGATGGATGTATGAATACCAGCTGCCTCTGTCCAAAAATAAGGTTCATCTTATCTTATAAAAGAGCCAGTCAGTGTCTGCGTTGAATTAAGAACTTTATTCATACAGCAATGTGAACAAACATAAAAATATTGTACAAATACAGGAGACAAGTAGACGGAAGAGGAATAAAATGTGGAGCTGCTTCACTTCTGGAAGGTCGAATGTAGATGAGCTTTATAGGCTGAAAGAGACAAAATACCTGTTAGAACTGCAACTCCCATCAGCCCCTGCTGCCCATCTGATCTCTGACCTCAGATCTGTTGTACAGTGAACAGTTGCTGCGTTCAGGAGACGTTACGGTTCAGTTTAAAACTGATCAGCTATCAATAACGACTGGAATGACGGGATCAATTATAATGGAATCCCATAGGGGACTTTATTAAAATGATAATGTAAACTTAAAATGAGTTATCATTTTCCAGACATGCATTGTATGTTTTGAGTAAAAATTATTTTAAAAAAAGCAATAATCCAGTTTGTATTTTCACATACATGCATGGGCTTTCTGTGACCATATTAAAATGAAAATGCAATCTGTTAGTCCTCCCATCAAGGCGGGTCTTCACCCGAGGCTACCTGGTACACCTGACGCTGTCTCCAGGTCAGTCGGTGGATGAGGAAGTGGCTATAAGCACCTGATCAGACTCTGAATCAGCAGATAAGACGTAGTAAAACGACATCCATGCGAAAACCCTTTACAATGAATGAATACACAGTATTCTTTCACCCAGTGATGGCGCGGTCTTTCAAAATAAAGTCTTTATCCTTTTCACAATGTTTGCACCTATAAATGCATTAAATGTGAGTATTAGAAGATAATCGTCTACAAATAATTATCTTCTAAACAACTGACCACATTCTGACGTGTCAGTGAACGCAGCAGCATTTAAACGCGGTGTCAGTGAACGCAGCAGCATTTAAACGCGGTGTCAGTGAACGCAGCAGCATTTAAACGCGGTGTCAGTGAAAAACGCAGCAGCATTTAAACGCGGTGTCAGTGAACGCAGCAGCATTTAAACGCGGTGTCAGTGAACGCAGCAGCATTTAAACGCGGTGTCAGTGAACGCAGCAGCATTTAGATGTGTGATTTAGATGTATGTCAACAGCATCATCACCACCACCATCATCATCTCACCTTCCTGGTCGTCCCAGAGCTCAGCAGCAGCCGTGTTCAGAGGACTCTCGTTGTTCGGTTCTGAAACAAACGTTAACACGTTTACTCAAACAAACATCGTCAGCATTACAAAAACCATCAGAGAATCTGCAGTGATGGTTGGATTTTACAATCCGAGATCCTGATGGACAGTTTGGTCCAACTATCAACCAGATTGGAAGCGAATGAAACCTCAGCGGACTAGTTGCTTACAGCTGAGCTTAGTTATGGGTTGGTCATGCTATTGACAGGTTGCTTTTTTAAAGGTTTTTTGTGTTTTTATTGATAGAAACAGGGGAGAGGGCACATCCAACCGGACGCCCAGTCGAACTGATGTAACAGCAGCGACAGAGTTAGCCGATCCGGTGGGGAGTCCCCCGGGAGCCGGCGCCCAGTGCTGAGCTCTTCACTGGGGGTTCGTCGCCTGGAGCTGCAGCACTCGCCTCCCGGCGAAGCAGCCTGCCGGTGGCGGGAAACCGGCCACGAATCAACTTCAACTCCGTGTGCCACAACTGTTCAGAATTCTACTTTCAATTGTCCCAGATTCAGCAACCAACCACCATCACCGATTTAAGGCTTCATATCAGGGGCCAGAAATTGTTTTTGCAGAGCAACAGTTGGAAAATCACTTCTCATTTCAGGTTCACCACTGCTGGTGAACCAGGAGCTAAACTGGCTGAACTGGTTACCTCCCAGCAGGCTCTGGATGGACACCAGGATGGAGCGGACGTCGTAGAGCGCCGACCATTTGTCCTTCAGGATGTCAAGACAGATGAAACCTTGGTCGTCCACATTGGGGTGGAAACAGCAAGTGACAAACTTCACGCGAGGAGCCTGATACGGGTAACCGGCCGGAAACTCCAGAGACAGTCGGTACCTGAGGCCCTCGTACACCTGAGAGACAGACAGGTAAACAGAATCCGGTTTCCCTTGAGCTCGTCCGATCACACAGTATTTATGCTACGCTTCTGATGTCAGCACTGATTATTAACCGATCACTGGACTCTGTGTGTACATACCGTCCCCTGAGCTCCATCGATGGTTCCGACCCATTTGAAGAGATTATCTGATTCTGGAAACGCCGAGATCCCCTTATCACCCGACATCTGCATCAACACAGACCACAGACGACAGCGTCACCACAGACGACAGCGTCGCCACAGACGACAGCGTCGCCACAGACGACAGCGTCGCCACAGACGACATATAGATGCACTCCACAGATTGCTGGTGGCATATGTGAGTTAACGGTGGCCCTCCGGAGCCTTGGCCCCGGCAGTACGGCGGCCCGGACGCTGCCAAGGCAACAGAAATGCTCCCAATCTCACTGTACTCCTTTAAATGATGTATAAGATAAGATAAGATAGATAAGATGAACCTTTATTAATCCCCGGAGGGAAACTCTGGGCCATGTTATATTGTTGCTGCAACACAATGGCCACTCAGGACAACAATGAATAGAGATGACGTATTGTCACACATATCTCCAGTATAGAAATTAGATAGAAACTCACCATCAGGGTCATGAGCTCCTTCTGCAGCCTGCAGACACACAAACACATGGTGGAGTTATTACAGTACAGTCAGCTGGGCTTCATCACTGCCTCCACCCTAAGGTGGTGCGCCGGTCCACAGCCTGAGGGCCGCAGGGGGCATCCGGCTCGGGGTCCTTCTGTGTGCATGTTCTCCCTGTGTTAGCGTGGGTTTTCTCCAGGTTCTCCGGCTCCCTCCCACAGTCCAAACGATATGCAGGTTAAGTGATGATGCTAAATTGCCCGTAGGTGTGAATGTGAGCGTGAATGGGTGAGAGGTTTGCAGATAGACACTGGACTGAGACTCGTTAACAGCTTGTAACTGGGCCACATTAGTCGGTACCGTCGGTTACAGCAGGACAGGCGGACCGGAACAACCGGACCGGTGTTGTGTGTCTCACCGTTTGGACACCGAGCCTCTAGTCGCGCTGCCGCCGCTCTCACTGCCCTTTAGAGCGGCTGTGGAGGAGGCTGCTGCCGCTGCAGGGTCCATGTTCTGGGAGGCCATGGGTTCTAATGGAGCGGTTACTGCTGGAGACAGACAGGCGGTCAGAGACAGACGGTCCGGCGGACAGACCGGGACAAAGATGCGGACACACAGCTCTCATACAGCGGAGAAACTCTCCTTTAACAAACGATCATTAGCCAAGAGCAGCTACACGTTAGCTACCAGATGTAACAGCACCGAGGACCATGTACCGGTTAAAGTGTAAGGTCCGCCGTCGGTGTTAACGGGTGAAAACAGCCGGTAATCCGGTAAACGCCGGAGGGTTCACCGGAGGAGGCTTTTACTTGATGCTAACGACAGTTAGCGTTGGCTAGCTCAGCACGCTAACTGGAGATTAGCTCCGCCGTTAGCCTGTTTCTTATTTAAAGCACAGAGAAATGAGCAGTACAGGCAGGTAGACATGTAACGTTACACAGAACAGACACATCCGGGTGTTTAAACCAGGTGAGAACCTTACCTGCGGGGCTAAGTGTGTCGGTGTATTAGCGGTCCGAGCTGCTGATTCAAACTGAGCTCGCTCCCGCCCCCCGGTTTAAACCTGGGCTTCCTCACATTCACAACCAATCAGCGTCCGAGCTTCAAAAACAAACCACCTCCTCCTAACCAATGAGAAGGACGCGGACGGAGAGAACGGCGATGTGATTGGGCAGGACGGAGTCCGGAACTACATTTAGATGAACGTCACACCGCTGAGACCTGAGAGCCCGAGACAAACATTTTTATTTTCACACCTCAAACCAGTAACCTTCAAAATGTTTACCGCAATATTTATTTATCATTTTATATTTCACTGTCCTAATCCGGAGGAGAACATGGGATTATTACATGTATATATCTTACGTCATTATTACAGGAGTTATTACAGTCACGTTTCAAGGGAAGAAGTGTTTTCTGATCAGATCAGTGGTCCCCCGGAGTCACCGGGAGGAAACGACTACAGAGGCATTACACCTATTTACACCGGATTAATAAAAGAAAAAAGACCCTTTCTGAAACATATACTTCATATACTTAATAGTATTTGTATACTTATTTCACTTGTTCATTTATTTGTGCTTGTATATGCAGTATATACACACACAAAAAGTATATATGCATATGGAGTATATTTACAACACATACTTTCATCCGAGCCTGCCTGACCTGGTGTTTCATCAGTAGGAGGAGGAAGGAGGATTCATCCCAGTAGAAACACCGACGTCGTAGCTTCAGAGAGACAGACGTCTCTACCACTGCTGGCTGGGTCGTCTCTATCAGGACCGAGTTTCAGCTTCAGAGAGACAGACGTCTCTACCACTGCTGGCTGGGTCGTCTCTATAGGACCGAGTTTCAGCTTCAGAGAGACAGACGTCTCTACCACACTGCTGGCTGGGTCGTCTCTATAGGACCGAGTTTCAGCTTCAGAGAGACAGACGTCTCTACCACACTGCTGGCTGGGTCGTCTCTATAGGACCGAGTTTCAGCTTCAGAGAGACAGACGTCTCTACCACACTGCTGGCTGGGTCGTCTCTATAGGACCGAGTTTCAGCTTCAGAGAGACAGACGTCTCTACCACACTGCTGGCTGGGTCGTCTCTATAGGACCGAGTTTCAGCTTCAGAGAGACAGACGTCTCTACCACACTGCTGGCTGGGTCGTCTCTATCAGGACCGAGTTTCAGCTTCAGAGAGACAGACGTCTCTACCACACTGCTGGCTGGGTCGTCTCTATAGGACCGAGTTTCATCTTCAGAGAGACAGACGTCTCTACCACTGCTGGCTGGGTCGTCTCTATCAGGACCGAGTTTCAGCTTCAGAGAGACAGACGTCTCTACCACTGCTGGCTGGGTCGTCTCTATAGGACCGAGTTTCATCTTCAGAGAGACAGACGTCTCTACCACACTGCTGGCTGGGTCGTCTCTATCAGGACCGAGTTTCAGCTTCAGAGAGACAGACGTCTCTACCACTGCTGGCTGGGTCGTCTCTATCAGGACCGAGTTTCAGCTTCAGAGAGACAGACGTCTCTACCACACTGCTGGCTGGGTCGTCTCTATCAGGACCGAGTTTCAGCTTCAGAGAGACAGACGTCTCTACCACTGCTGGCTGGGTCGTCTCTATAGGACCGAGTTTCAGCTTCAGAGAGACAGACGTCTCTACCACACTGCTGGCTGGGTCGTCTCTATAGGACCGAGTTTCAGCTTCAGAGAGACAGACGTCTCTACCACTGCTGGCTGGGTCGTCTCTATAGGACCGAGTTTCAGCTTCAGAGAGACAGACGTCTCTACCACTGCTGGCTGGGTCGTCTCTATAGGACCGAGTTTCAGCTTCAGAGAGACAGACGTCTCTACCACACTGCTGGCTGGGTCGTCTCTATAGGACCGAGTTTCAGCTTCAGAGAGACAGACGTCTCTACCACACTGCTGGCTGGGTCGTCTCTATAGGACCGAGTTTCAGCTTCAGAGAGACAGACGTCTCTACCACTGCTGGCTGGGTCGTCTCTATCAGGACCGAGTTTCAGTCTGATACTTCAACAGTTTCACTACAAACTTCGTGACTAAATTATGTTTTCATTTGACAAACATTGTGATTCAAGCAGCCATTCAAACAGGATCAGAAAAATATGTCTCTCTCCGCTGACTACCATTAATTTTTTTTTCCAAAATAAAGTCCAATGGTGGTCCACCAGAGGGGACAAGACTCCGCCTCTCTATAACACCAGTGATTGGAGGAGAAAGGTTGTGACTCGGCCGCCATGTTGAGATGAACTGAGGAAATACGAAGGACTGATGTGACAGCTGAACGGTAACGACGAGATGTTTCAGAGAACGTGTGAGGAGAGAAACAGTATCAGAATATTGATCCATATCTGATCAGTGCTGCCTAGTTTGACCGTTTGATCAGAGTTGGCGAGTGAGTGACAGCTACAGCCAATGAATGAACAGCCAATAGGAACACTCTCTGTCTGAAATGACCTGTGATTGGCCAAAGTCTCCCATCATGGACTAGATTTTATAAATCCTGAAAACAGCCTGAGGAGGAGCAGAAGTCTGGTTTCTGCCTACTGACACTCTAACAGTCCAGAACAGAAACGACTGAACGCCTTATTTATCACAGAGGTACGAAAGACAAACTACAGAGGCAATCAAAGAGGTGCTGAATCCCAACCATTTATTCAAATGAGGACAGAACACGTGAAACGGGACTCAGAAAGAACCTGGACTCACGAGAAGAACTCCGTTTTTTACTTTTATGGCTCTTTTGTTTTGTACTAACCGAGGGGAGCACCGGACCCCGACCCACCGGACCCCACCGGACCCCAACCCACTGGACCCCACCAGACCCCGACCCACTGGACCCCACCGGACCCCGACCCACTGGACCCCACCGGACCCCGACCCACCGGACCCCAACGGACTCCAACCCACCGGACCCCACCAGACCCCGTCCCCACCGGACCCCAACCCACTGGACCCCACCGGACCCCGTCGCCACCGGGCCCCGACCCACAGTCCGGAACCAGCAGAGCAGAGCAGGTGGCGACAAAGAAGAAGAAGAAGAAGCCTGAAGTTGCCTTGTTTAGAAGAAGAAGAAGAATTCACTGCCTGTTCTCTGAAGCTCTCTGGACTGATATATATATATATATATATATATATATACATATATATATATATATATATATATATATATATATATATATATATATATATATATGACTGGCTGCACACAGAGACCAGACTGAACCGTTCTCCTGAAGGACATCATCTATGGTCTGGGCTCAGACAATCAACATGACTTCCTGATAAACAATATTATTATCCTTGCTACATTTTACATACACAAATGTACATTTTTGAAAGTTAAACCTAGTTTTTAATGTTTCATAATGATTTTCTGATATTTACAAAAGCTCTTAACATAATGAAAAATAAAAATGCAATCCATCTTCTAAATCTATTCAAAAATTTGATTTGAAAAACAAGCTCGCTAATTTAATTTAATTCATTTCTATTTTCATCACTCTTTGGCAAATCTTAGTGGTTTTAGATTCTCTCATCTTGTATGTTTGCTTATACTTTTTTTCCTCCGGATGTTATGTCGTATTGTTTGGATATTATTTGTTGATAAAGTTTAATAAAAAAAAAAAAAAAAAAAAAAAAAAAGAAGAAGAAGAAGAACAAGAAGCCGGAAGTCGGAAGTCGCCTTGTTTTGAACATGGAACGTGTTTCCGGTTGTTCTCGGTGCTCGGCTCGCGCTCAGACGGAAGATGAACGCGCCTCCCGCCTTCGAGTCGTTCCTGCTGTTTGAAGGAGAAAAGAAGATCAGCATCAGCAAAGACACCAAAGTACCAAACGCCTGTTTGTTCACACTGAACAAGGAGGACCACACGCTGGGCAACATCATCCGAGCGTAAGAGGCTAGCTCCAGGCTAACAGGCTAACACCATGCTAACAGGCTAACACCATGCTAACAACTCCCATCAGCGCGGCAGAGGCTAACAGCTAACATCCTGCTCCGAAGGTGCTGCCGAGTTACCCGGACGGGCCACTTAGAGGGGGCGTCGGGGTTGTCTGAGGTTCCTAGTCCTAGTCCAGGTGTTAGCTACAGCAGATGGCGGGCGGTCCGCCCCAGTTCGGATGAATGGGCTTACGGGTCGGATCAGCAGCAGCAGCAGGGATAACTTTAATGTGAAATTGCAATAAAATATTTTGTCCCTAAAATCAACTAATAATCGAAATAATTGTGATCTTAATCTTGATCAAAACAACGGAGCTTATCATTTTCATAAGGTCATATAATTATCATTACCGTACTGTATTTATAGACCCGTAATAACCATCACTGAGCATTTAGAGTACTTTACTGGACGTTACCGCAGTAACGGGTCATCAGGTACACCCATAGTGGTGTCCCTGTTATTTAGTCCACCCTTGTTGATATGAATGTGATCGTCCAGCTGAACCAACAGTTATTATCAGACTGGGTCCTCAGAAACGGCGCCAACAGGCCCAGGGCAGCAGCTCTTATTGTGAAAAGATCAGCCTGAGATATAAAGGGACTGGTGGTTATACATTAGTTACACATTATAACCATCATTATTCCAAAGTATATTATCAATACAATTCAATCATATATAGTTAGTGTTTGAAATAAGATAAGATGAACCTTCATTGATCCCGGAGGGAAATTGGGGCGTCATCGCAGCAGCTACAACGGTACAGATTAATACGATATAAGTAAAAGAGAAGGTGCAATGAAGGAAATGGCAATAAAATAGATAAGTAAAACAGTAATACCTAAAGTGCAGCAGGTGGGTGGGTATTGTAATACATAGCATATATATGTGTATATATGTATATATATGTGTGTGTGTGTGTGTATATATACATACATGTCTATATATGTGTGTATATATATATATACATGTGTATATGTATATATATATACATACACGTATATATATATATACACACATGTGTATATATATATACACATGTGTGTATATATATATACACATGTGTGTATATATATATACACACATGTGTGTATATATATATACACACGTGTGTATATATATATACACATGTGTGTATATATATATACATGTATATATATATATATACATGTGTATATGTATATATATTCATTCATTCATTCATCGTCAACCGCTTATCCCGTTAGGGGTCACGGGGGGCTGGAGCTGATCCCAGCTGGCATTGGGCGAAGGCGGTTTCACCCTGGACAGGTCGCCAGTCCATCGCAGGACACATAGAGACAGACAACCATTCACGGTCACATCCACACCTACGGGCAATTTAGAGTCATCAATTAACCTAAACAGCATGTCTTTGGACGGTGGGAGGAAGCCGGAGTACCCGGAGAAAACCCGCGCTGACATGTGGAGAACATGCAAACTCCACACAGAAGAGTCCCAAGCCGGATTCAAACCTGTATATACCTATATAAACACATATATATATATATATAAACACATATATATATATATAATATATATACATATATATATATATATATATATACATATGTATACATATATATGTGTATACATATATATGTGTATATATGTATACACATATATATATGTATATATGTATACATATATATGTGTATACATATATATGTATATAGGTTTATATATGTATATATGTAATTGGAATTGTGTTCAGCAACACCATGGTTTTCACAACAAGAGCTGTTTCTTAAACCTGTTTTTGATGACTGTGTGTGTGTGTGTGTGTGTGTGTGTGTGTGTGTGTGTGTGTGTGTGTGTCAGTCAGCTGCTGAAGGATCCTCAGGTTCTGTTTGCTGGTTATAAAGTTCCTCACCCTCTGGAGCACAAGATCGTCATCAGAGTGCAGACCACACCTGACTACAGTCCACAGGTAAGTCGAGGTCTGCTGCGGTAGTCGGAGCTACCGCCCCCTTGCCGTCATTCTGCTAAACATGATAACGTTTGGTTGGACTACAGACATTACTATTGTAAAGTGAAAGTGCCTGCTCTGTACAGCAGAGTCCAGCACCCAGAAACAGGAGTGATGAGAGGAAGGAAAGACCGACAACATGTTGGCAGAGGATTTGGTGTCAGAGCGAAAAGCAAAAGTGCCTGTTTGAATTTTGAATTTCAACCCAGTGCTGACAGGGAATGAGTCAGGTGGGCTCAGCAGCTCATCGGTCTTTTATTTTGACAGGAAGCATTTACGAATGCCATCACCGACCTCATCAGTGAGCTCTCTCTGCTGGAGGAACGCTTTAGAGTCGCCATCAAGGACAAACAGGAAGGGATCGAGTAATGACCTGCACCCCGATGACATCACTTCCTCTTTGATTATTGACTCATTTCTGTAAATAAAATATGATGACACAACCTGCAGGTTTTGTTTTTATTTAATTTCTTAAAAACTGCAGCAACAATAACAACATGTGATCAGTGTGGGTGGGTCAGAGGTCATGTGATCAGAGTGTGTGGGGGGGGTTAATGGTCTTAGGATCAATGTGTGTGTGGTGGTGGGGGGTCAGAGGTCAGCATCTCTCTGAGCCTCCATAGCTCTCTGCATCTTTTCCACCATCCACAGAGGAACCGAGAACGGCTTCAACTCGTCCATCCTGACGTCCGGACAGTCCCTGCAGACGCACACAGAGCTGTTACCATGGTAACCACAGGCAGAGTCACGCCTGCTTACCACGGAGACAGAGGAGTGACAGACTCACTTGTACTCGTCGCTGCGAGACAGATCCTGGATGTCCTCCTCAATCAGCAGGTAGGCCTGAACACACAGACAGTTGTAGCAGTGGTGCATTCAGGTGCAGTATGAAAGTAGTAGAGTCTGAGCAGCCTTCAGGGGCTGAATGGTTCTGTTAAATGATCTGTCCCCTCACCATCTTCCCTCCTGTCGCTCTCATGTGGTGTCGCTCTGCCAGCCACTGCTTATCCTTCGCATCTGCTGCGTACTGTGTCCACACACACACACACACACACACACACACACACACACACACAGTTGGTGTGTCTCCAGTCAGACTGGCTTACTTCCCACATTTCAGAGGTGTCTGAAGGTGTCACACCTGTCTGTCACCTGTCACACACCTCAGACAGAAACCTGTTGTCAGCTGACGTCTTCGAGCTGCAGCAGGCTGAATGTTTGTGGCATCACTGGGCTAAAAGCCCATAACAACCTTTCAGCATGTTGTAGTTCTGGTGCTCTGAGGGAGAACCTCCTCGTGGCTCTGGTTTCAGGATTAAAACATCGAGCCTGTGACAGGAGACTCTGGCCAATCACAGGTCATTTCAAAGAGAAAAGATATCTGGTGGTTACTATCAGCTGTAAAAGGAGGAGGTGCTCCAGCTGGTGGGTGGGGCTTAGTATTTCCTCAGCTGATCTCAACATGGCTGCTGAGTCACAAACTCATATTTACAATGTTTACTGAGGTAATAAATCAGAAAGAAGTAGGATCATTTTGTCATAGACTTCTGTAGAGGCAGAGGAGTCGCCCCCTGCTGGTCATTACAGCGAATGCAGCTTCCTCCTCAGTGTTGGCTTCACTTCTCTGACCTGGAGGACGTCGTCTGCTGACAACACGTTTTACTGGGACTGCAAATAAGGTAATAAAGACATTTCTACACACACACTCACACACACAGTGTTGGTTTACCTTAAACAGATCGGCGTGTTTGATGTAGATGCGTCCTCTGGTCCCGCCCATCCCCAGCGCCCTGCAGTGACATCACAACACATCATCACTCACTTCCTGTTGAGCACTAAAAGCCAGTGTGACGTCACGGTGTGTTCACGTGATGACGTGTAGCTGACGACGACGTCGGCCTGACGGCTTTACTTGATCCACTCACTTGTTGGCTCTGGAGCCCAGAACGAATGTGCTGCTTTCATTTAGTCTGGACGGATCCCACTGAAACACACACACACACACACACACACACACACACACACACACACACACACACACACACACACACACACACACACACACACAACCTTTACTACTTTCAGTCAAAACTCAGTGAAGATGGGAAATACTATCCAACTTATTGTTTAAACCCGTATGGGGGGGCCTGATGCCCTACTGACTGCCGGACTGAGCCGTCTGATGGTTAACCCTCCGTCGCCTGGAGCTGTCCCAGATTAAACAGCTAAAATGTCCATTGGGAAATAAGCCAAATACATACAATAATTCATGAATGAACAGCCTAATATTTGAAGATATGTTTCCATTACCTTAACCAGTATTATACAAGAGTTTAAATGCCTCCAGTCCAATAATGGATCCAACCACCACGATGATGGCGTCTGTTTCTTCAGTGAACCAGGACGAGCAGCGCCATGCTGAGCCTAATGTCTCAGTAAAGTATTAATAAACGTTATGAATGAAGCTCCAGGCCCTGTAGGCTACAGCCCGACCAGCCACACAGCACTATTTTGAATTTAATGAACGCAAAAATCGTCCTATTATATTCTTATTCAGACCGCTTCTTCACTTATATGACGATTTAAAACATATGTCCAGTTTGGCCTGAGTCTGAAATATTAATGTCCAGATCGGCTGTCTAAACAAAAAAGTCTAGTGTGAACCCTGAGAGGGAAGCAAAGACCGAACAGTGTCAGCAGTCAACAGCCAGATCGATGTGAATGACCTGTACTGTACTGTACGACCCGTCTAATACCTGATCAATCCAACGACCCGTCTAATACCTGATCAATCCAACGACCGGTCTAATACCTGTATATTTTAATACATCCATGCAGATACACCTGAGTGAAAGTCAGTTTGTGTGAACTGCTCCTTTAACTGACTCACCTTTGGTCCTTCTCTCTTGATGGGGTCAGACTTGGGCTTCACCCTGAGGACAGGACAGTCACCGGTTGGTCAGGTGTTGGAATCTACCTGAATACTGATGTTGATGTCAGATACTCACTGAGTGGAGAAGGTGTGAGGTCGATCGGAGGAGACCGCCGCCGCACCTGGACGAGTCCTCCTCTGGAGACACGACGGTCACAGTTAATGATGCAGTTAACCACCTGTCACACCTGTCAGTCACCTGTCACACCTGTCAGTCACCCAACACACCTGTCAGTCACCCGTCACACCTGTCTGTCACCTGTCACACCTGTCAGTCACCTGACACACCTGTCAGTCACCCGTCACACCTGTTTGTCACCTGTCACACCTGTCTGTCACCTGTCACACCTGTTTGTCACCTGACACACCTGTCTGTCCCTGACACACCTGTCTGTCCCTGTCCACCTGTCTGTCACCTGACACACCTGTCTGTCCCTGACACACCTGTCACACCTGTCTGTCACCTGACACACCTGTCTGTCACCTGACACACCTGTCTGTCACCTGACACACCTGTCTGTCACCTGACACACCTGTCTGTCACCTGTCACACCTGTCTGTCACCTGACACACCTGTCTGTCACCTGACACACCTGTCTGTCACCTGTCACACCTGTCTGTCACCTGACACACCTGTCTGTCACCTGACACACCTGTCTGTCACCTGACACACCTGTCTGTCACCTGTCACACCTGTCTGTGTATACTGATTACACTCTGACATGTAACTATAGTAACGTGAACGGAGAAATGCTGTAGACACACAGGCTTTGGTGGGCTGACCGGTGCAGTGATCTTTTACATTTGGTAAAAGTGATGCGACCTGAACCTCATCACCTGACTGCTGAGCAAACACCTGAGAGGTCAGAGGTGACGGTACCTTTTTGGGGAGAGGGCTTCCTCTCTGACTGTAGTCTTCATCAGCAGGTCTGGACCGCTGACAGGACAAAGAACCAGGTCAGAACTGGATCGGGTACAACATGTTCTGGATGTTCTCAGTGGTCAGTTCCTACCTTGACGGCAACCTCTGACCCCGCCCTCTTCACCTCCCCCTCCGGAAACATCTGCTTGGCCTGGTGATGACATCAGAGGAAACCATGGTAACCACACAGAGAAACAGACAGATAGGTCAACGATCATGAGGTCAGAACCCTGTAGAACCTGCAGCCAGTCATATGACACCTAGTGTGATGTCACTGTGACTGCTGATTTCAGCCAATCGTGGGCTGTGTTTATGAACGTTCAGTGTGTGATGAGACAGAAACACAGGTGAGTTCAGGTGGTCACATGACCAGCAGGGTGATCTCACATGTTCCAGAACGTTCCTGCAGGCCTCTCTGATCAGCTGATCGGTCTGAACGTCGTCTCCAACGTTCTCCTTCACGTTCTCCGCTGCTTTCTCAAAGAACTGGAACAAAAACAAGAGAACATCATTGACACACCTGTTCCAGCTGGTTCCAACTGGTTCCCACCTTCTCACATGTGGTTACAAACTAGAGTTGGGTGATTGGACAAATATATCAGCTGTCGGCGACTGGCTGAGGACATTGTTGGTTGTTTTTTTGGGTTCTTTATTTTGACCAACCAGTCGGTAATTGTTATTTTGCTTCCATCACCCAACCCTGTTACAACCCCGCCCCCCGTTCAAAGAGCCCTCTGACCTTATGGTACTTCCTGAACACAGCCATGATGTCTTCGTTGAAGCTGGGCTGAAGCACTGCCCTCAACAGGTCCATGGACACCTGAGGATCAGTGTAGCTACAAACACACATAACCACACACGCACGCACACACAGTTTACTTGAGTGGGCCAGCAAGGTATATTAAAGGTCGCCCAAGTTGGCCACCCATTTCTAACATAATATAATAATTTTTCTATTTACTATTTTAATCTGTCCAAGAGAACACCATCAGTGATCAATAAAGTAGTGGACCATCTCCTCTTGCTCTACCCCTGCTGTACCTCATCCTTCTGTTGCTGCAAGCAGGGTCTACTGACAGAGGAGAGGCCTTCTCTCCGAGTACATTAGCAGACACAGTGGTGTAGCGCAGCAGCATGTCAGCTGAGGGGGCGGGGCCTGGGGGCTGAGAGGGCGGGACATGATGGGGCGAGGCCCGAGGGGGCGGGGCCTGGGAGTGCAGGGCATCAGGGGAGATGCATGAGGGGGCGGGGCCTGTGAGGGCGAAGCCTGAGGGGGAGATGCCCGAGGGGGCGGGGCCGGAAGGGGCGGGGCCTGAGGGGGGAGGTACAGCACTACTAACCTGACTGTTACATGTGATCGTCGACCTCGTCTGTGAATCTGTCTGTGTTTGATCATCAAGTTCCATGGCTTCTAAACACACACACACACAGAGTAGATGGATGAATTAATCAATACAAACATCTCTAATTTATTAATTTAGGACATATTAACTTTACATCAGAGGACAGAAACATTTTTACAACGTTACTGAAGAGAAACATTTAAACGGCTGATGTTACTTTAACATAAGATCAGATAAGATAAGATGAACCTTTATTAATCCCCGGAGGGATATTCGGGACATGACGTCGACAAAAAGTTTTAGTCAATATTCTTCAATAAAAATACATTTTATCGTCAAAGAGACAGATGTTTAACAGTTTTCTCCTCAACAATATTTACAGATTAATCAATAATTGATGTGCAGCCACAGTGTCGACTGAAAGACACTGACACACAACTAATATAACATAACATAATGTAACGTTACGATAATATAACATAAGATGATATAACGTTACTGTACTGTAACATGACATAATGTAACGTTACTGTAATGTAACATAACATGATGTAACGTCCCGATAATATAACATAAGATGATATAACGTTACTGTAATGTAACATAACATGATGTAACGTCACGATAATATAACATAAGATGATATAACGTTACTGTACTGTAACATGACATAATGTAACGTTACTGTAATGTAACATAACATGATGTAACGTCACGATAATATAACATAAGATGATATAACGTTACTGTACTGTAACATGACATAATGTAACGTTACTGTAATGTAACATAACATGATGTAACGTCACGATAATATAACATAAGATGATATAACGTGACTGTACTGTAACATGACATAATGTAACGTTACTGTAATGTAACATAACATGATGTAACGTCACGATAATATAACATAAGATGATATAACGTTACTGTACTGTAACATGACATAATGTAACGTTACTATAATGTAACATAACATAATGTAACGTTACTGTAATATAACATAACATGAGGTAACGTTACTATAATGTAACATAACATGACATAAAGTTACTATAACATAACATGATGTAACGTTACTATAATTTAACATGACGTAATGTTACTGTAATATAACATGACATGATGTAACGTTACTATAATATAACAGGACATGATGTACCGATCCTACAATGTAACATAACATGAGGTAACGATACTATAATATAGCATAACGTGATGTAACGTTACTATAATGTAACATAACATGATGTAACGTTCCTACAATGTAACATGATGTAACGTTACTATAATGTAACATAACATGAGGTAACGATACTATAATATAGCATAACGTGATGTAACGTTACTATAATGTAACATAACGTGATGTAACGTTACTATAATGTAACATAACACGATGTAACGTTACTATAATGTAACATAACACGATGTAACGTTACTATAATGTAACATAACGCGATGTTACGTTACTATAATGTAACATAACGCGATGTAACGTTACTATAATGTAACATAACGCGATGTAACGTTACTATAATGTAACATAACACGATGTAACGTTACTATAATGGAACCTGAGTTCCGGTTCAGACAGCTCGCTAAGCTAACATGTTAGCCACCGTTAGCGGTGGTTCGTACCGGGCTCTGGTCCGGCTGCTCCGGTCCGTCCTGCTCCAGCCAGTCCCGGCCTCCCTCGCTGCGGTGGGCTCCCATGGTGGAAACGGAGCAGACCCGGTCCGGTCCGGTTCCAAACGAGCTAACTCTGCTAGGTTACGCTAGGCTAACGGCAGATAGAGCTAGAAGCTAACAGCAGCAGCTGTGTTTAATCTCCGAAGCGGATATTACAAAGTCCAGTTCCCGGTTCGTTACCGCGATGTACCGCCCGACAGGTAGCGTTCAGTCCAGTGAGGCTGAGAGGTGGTTCCTGATCCACTGATACACTGATGATCGATAATCAATAACTCATCATTGTTTCACTCCGGTTCTTCCGCTTCCGCTCCTCTAGCTGCTCGCCACACCACCAACCACCATCCGGTCATCACTTCAGAATAAAAGCATCCACAAATCCAAAGAAACGGTTTTATTATGACGTTATTATGACTGTTATTATTATTTTCAGGAGTGGCTGACATGAAATACTTATGGAGACACGATTGTCTGTTAAAACACAAGACCTTTATCGAATGACTACAATATATTTATCTTATTTTATACACATAATTCAAATCCGGTTTGGGAAGTCTGCATGTTCTCCCGTGTCAGCGTGGGTTTTCTCCAGGTTCTCCAGTTTCCTCCCACAGTCCAAAGACATGCAGTGTAAGTCAACTAGTGACTCTGTGGATGAGTGTGAATGGTGTCTGTCTCAGTGTGTCCTGTGAGGGACTGGAGACCTGTCCAGGTGAACCCGCCTTCACCCAGCTGGGATCAGGTCCAGACCCCTGGACCCCTGACGGTTGAAGATGGATGAAGGAGCTGCAGATCACAGCCCTCTTCTACTGTCCTGATTTTTTAATTGGATAATCTATAAATATTTTTATTGTATAAATACTTTTATTCTGCACATACTTCACATCTCAAAAATACGGAGAAAATACTGTTCTGTTGAAGTTGTGAGATAAGGAAGTCGTTTTAACTCCAAATATTGAAATGTTTTCTCAAACTGTGAGATTTTTTCAGTTTTAATAATGTTCTGGTATTGTTGCAGTGGTACAGGAGACAAACTTTAGACAGACATATTTTATTTTATTTAAACATCCACATCAGATAATGACTGGTCAGTATCAGATTTGATCTGACTGATGTGTGTAGTTTATATTTATTAAATGAGTCCTATAATTATTCCTCCTGTGTGTTAACTATCTGACCGAGTTAATTGTCAAGTGTTTGTTTTCTTTTCATGGTTGGACACTTCCTGTGCCCTGTGCTGGATGGACAGGACGCCATGTGAATAGGCCATGATGGAGCCTGAGAGGGACGAGCTGGACGGGAGGGACACTGGGTTGGATATATCTTTACTGGGAGCGTGACGCTGCAGTTTGTCTGCAGGCGAAGGATGAAGGACAGACTGTATTTACATTCTCCAGCTGTGAGAACCACAAACATGGCCGGTCTTCGCCGCCCTGCGGCGTCGCCGCGTGACGTCGCCATGATGGTTATTTCAGATTTAAACCAGACTGCAGAGGTTTCACTGAGTCTGAAGAAAACAACTGGCTGGTCTGAATCAAGACAAAACTACTGGAGGCTTCATGTTGTAAAACAACTTCATAATTAGGAGACGCCGTCTCTCAATGAAAGCTTAAGGATCTAAAATAACTCCATATATCATAATAACAAGAAAACATTGTGGGCCTTTGACCATTTCTCTGTCGTTGGAGCTTTTCTTGTAATTAGGAGACAAAAATCTCGTAAAGAGAATTGAGATTTCCCTCATTATTACATATCACAGTTATTACAAGATCTGCATCTCAAAAGTCTTGTAAAGATAATTACAAACATTTTATCTCATACTTAAAGATCTATTTATTATACTATATTTTACGATTGTGATATAGGAATACGGATGTCATAAATATAAGAAAACTTTCATGAAATATTTCATCAAAATAAAGAAATGAAGTTCAATTAATTATGAGATAAAAGAAATACCTGGATACATGACCTCTGTCTAATAATTACAAGCTCTTTATTTTATTATTAGACATGGATCTGAAGTAAAAGAAAAGATGGATGTTTTGGGATAATTATCTTGCAGCTACACAGTTATTATTTTGTTATTATATAATTATCAGTTTATCTCATAATTACTAAGAACTTTTTGTCGGATTTATTCTAAACAAATCATAAAAGAAATGTTTTCTTGACATTATGAAATGCAGAAGTTATGACCAGAAAACATTTCCACACATTCTCAATCATTATTTTTTTAATCTCATAATCATGAGAACTCTACCTGTTATAAGATCCCAGAATTAGGAAAAAATAAGTCTTAATTATAATAAAATATCTCCAATTTGTTTTCTTTGGTGACTGTGAAGTGTTGCTGACTCTGCAGAAACGTTAAAGGGACAGTCCAACATTAGCCTAGCTTAGCACAAAGACTGGAACAGTAAACAGATCCCACAATGTTGGCCTCCGTCCAATCTTTGACTCTCAGCGGGATTTCCTGACTCGGCGACAGACGCGACAACGCCACGTGGCACGAAGACTCGGCCTGAACAAACATTCAGGATTACAACATCATTTAGAGTCCAAAAGGTTTCATGCACAACAAAACCCCAAATAACCAAAAACAAGGATAAAAAACAGAGTTAGTGAAAAGAGAAGAGCTGGGAATTATAAAAATAAGGTGGAGGAGCGCTCTGCTGGTTCGACCTCAGCATTACTGATGCATACACACTTCTACTTTTACATACAAGATATAGATCTTCTTAATAACACTTTGGTTTAGTTTAAAACAAACTATCATAAGTTGTATAATACAGAAAACAGATCTCATCTCTTTTAAAAAATGTTAAATTACATCAAATAAAAAAGAACAATTACATTTGTTTTTCAATCAATTTAACAGCAGATGAGGAAAATAACATCAACAGACTTCATATCAGTTTAACTGTACAGTATCTACAATCAGGCCCACGGGACGACTCCTCGGCCAATCAGAGGACAGACGGCCCACGGGACGACTCCTTGGCCAATCAGAGGACAGACGGCCCACAGGACGACTCCTCGGCCAATCAGAGGACAGACGGCCCACGGGACGACTCCTCGGCCAATCAGAGGACAGACGGCCCACGGGACGACTCCTCGGCCAATCAGAGGACAGACGGCCCACGGGACGACTCCTCGGCCAATCAGAGGACAGAGGGTCGGCTGCTGGTGTCCAGCGCGAATGTATGAGAAGACCTGGATACGGCGGCGGCGCTGAGACTGGCCTCCGTCCCTGCTCAGAGGCCAGTCTTCCACAGACCACCGCTGTACATCAGACTGGTAAAACGGGACGTCGCCAACTGCCAAGGTCGATTATGACCGTTATGATTTCAGATCCATAAAGATTTTATTTAGCCTAGCGGGACCACACCAGCCACAGAAACTACTACTGCCTTCGGCGGGCCGCAACCCCAGAAGTAAACCCACAAGCTAGAAACCGTTTGAGCCGTTGTCATTGGACTGAACCGGCGCCAGGCAGGGGTCCGGTATCCAGTTCTTCCTATACAGCCACGGTGGTGAGTTACCAAGTGTGAGGAGTCACCGGTTCCTTGACAGTTCTTCAATATTGAATATTTCTTTTTAAAATCGGTTTGTAAAGACTAAGTCAGGTTTAACAGGAGCTGACCCGTCCTGTGGTTCCAGGTTAAGTGAGCCTGGATCTGGATCCACAGTTTCCCTCATCTCAGGGTCCCGAATTTCCCTCCGGGGATCAATAAAGGTTCATCTTATCTTATCTTATCTCTTAACGGATTCAGTTCCTCAAACCGACAAAACCTTCATGCTCTGCAATATTAGAGTATTAAACTGAAACAAATTCATTTTAACCCTCATAATGTCCTGGGGTCAATCTGACCCCACATTTCATTTATTTTCTTAACTCCGAAAAGGGTATGCTTTCATGTAAATAAGGTCTATTGGCCCTAATTTCCAAAATGAGGGGAAAAATGTGTGGTAATGGGTTGGACTGAAGTAAGACTAAAGGTGTAACACAAAAATGAATGACAATTTATGCTATATGCTTTAAAATAACAGTCAACCCAAGTGGGGTCATTTTGACCCCAGAGGACAAAAGGTGTACGGCAAACGGGAGGACATTAAATAGGCAAAAAAACCTCATTACTAGAAAAATGCTGTTTGTCATATTATATTATATTCATATTATACGGAGTATTACCAGAAAATTTCATGACAACAAAATAGTGTGAAAAATTTGTGCTGCGAGAACAAAAGTCGTATCCAGAGAAAAAGGTTTGTTATTGTGTCAAACAGGGTTCTGGTGATGAGAACCGAACAGGAACCCTGAATGAACTTCTCACACTTCACAACTCTATTTACCATGGAGGACCAGCTCCAGCAGCGCCGCCCGGTCCAGCAACTCAGCCAGCTCCGCCCAGTCCAGCAGCGCCGCCCGGTCCAGCAACTCAGCCAGCTACGCCCAGTCCAGCAGCGCTGCCCGGTCCAGCAACTCGGCCAGCTCCGCCCAGTCCAGCAGCGCCACCCGGTCCAGCAGCTCCGCCCCGGTCCAGCAGCTCCGCCCCGGTTCAGCAACTCAGCCAGCTCCGCCCGGTCCAGCAGCGCCGCTCGGTCCAGCAGCGCCGCCCCGGTCCAGCAGCTCCTCACCAGTCCAGCAGTGCCGGCCAGTCCAGCAACTCAGCCAGCTCCGCCCGGTCCAGCAGCGCCACTCGGTCCAGTCTGAGGAGTCGTCCATCATTGCTGGCCAGTCTGAGTCCCAGTCTGAGTACCAGGTCCGACTAATGTCTGACTCCCAGTTCTGAGTCTACCTCCTTCCACAAGTAAATATGACCTCACTGCGAACGCTCCTCCACCTTCTGCCCGCTGAGTTTCCCACAATGCACTGCAGACTGAGAAGGTTCTTCCTGTGAAGGACGCGCAGCTATTGGCCAGGTCGTCCCGAGGAGACGGGCCCTGAAGATTCTGTCCGACTCAATAAAGAAAGACGAGTCCAATAGAAACGATAGCTGCCTTGTCAACCAATCACCCAGCCCTGTCGGTGTGGGGACCAATCAGAAGTCCTCCAGTGACATCACAGATGACATCACAGGTGAGTGAAATGTTTTTTTTATTGCTGGAGCTCTACTACATCTTCTTATGGACTGCTTGTTGCTAAGCAACAGGAGCAGCCACCACTGGACGTGAATCAGCTGCAGGTGAAAGAGAAGCTCCAAACGCTGTGATGTCAGAGCTTTGACCAATCAGAAATGCTGATGTGAAGGAAACAGTGAAAGCCAACAGAAAGGATTTACTCTGGTCCCGCCCCCTGATGGCAGCGGCAGAACGGCATTGTGGGTATGTGGACAGATGCTACAGGTGCTGGTGAGGGACAATCTGAAGAGACGAGACGACAATCAAAAACAGATAAACTTTACACAGGCAAAGGGGCGTGGTCACACCACAAGCTCTGCCCCTTTTACACAGCGGCCATCTTGTCTCGTGGACTGCTGCTACTGCTGCTGCTGTTGTTGTTGCTGCTGCTGTTGTTGGTGGTGCTGTTGTTGTTGTTGTTGTTGTTATCGTCATGGCCACCAGGTGACATCACGGTGCTCTGCGGCCTATCAGCGGCCTTGGGGGTGGAGTCTTTGTCTCCAGGAGCAATGTGGGCGGGGCCAGGAGAGGACAGGGAGGAAGGGCGGGAGGGGGAGGGCCGGTAGGCCGCCGTCAGCTCGGCCAGGCGTTCTGGAGTCGGCCCCCACTTTGCAAAACCAGCGTCGTTCTGAAGGAAGAGTACTGCAGTACCGTGTACTGCCCGGTAGTACATCTCATCCCTGAAAATACACAGAGATTAATGTAGTAAATCTGCTGCCTGCAGGGATAAACATAGATACTACTGAATCGGAAAATACACTGTAGTACCACTGCAGTACTGCACACTATAGTACAGTCTATCAGTGTAGTACAGTCTGTCAGTGCATCAGTGTAGTACAGTCTATCAGTGCATCAGTGTAGTACAGTCTATCAGTGTAGTACAGTCTGTCAGTGCATCAGTATAGTACAGTCTATCAGTGCATCAGTGTAGTACAGTCTATCAGTGTAGTACAGCCTATCAGTGCATCAGTGTAGTACAGTCTATCAGTGTAGTACAGTCTATCAGTGCATCAGTGTAGTACAGTCTATCAGTGTAGTACAGTCTATCAGTGCATCAGTGTAGTACAGTCTATCAGTGTAGTACAGTCTATCAGTGCATCAGTGTAGTACAGTCTATCAGTGCATCAGTGTAGTACAGTCTATCAGTGTAGTACAGTCTATCAGTGCATCAGTGTAGTACAGTCTGTCAGTGCATCAGTATAGTACAGTCTATCAGTGCATCAGTGTAGTACAGTCTATCAGTGCATCAGTGTAGTACAGTCTATCAGTGTAGTACAGTCTATCAGTGTAGTACAGTCTATCAGTGCATCAGTGTAGTACAGTCTATCAGTGTAGTACAGTCTATCAGTGCATCAGTGTAGTACAGTCTATCAGTGCATCAGTGTAGTACAGCCTATCAGTGCATCAGTGTAGTACAGTCTATAGTGCATCAGTGTAGTACAGTCTATCAGTGTAGTACAGCCTATCAGTGCATCAGTGTAGTACAGTCTATCAGTGTATCAGTGTAGTACAGTCTATCAGTGCATCAGTGTAGTACAGTCTGTCAGTGTAGTACAGTCTATCAGTGCATCAGTGTAGTACAGTCTATCAGTGTAGTACAGTCTATCAGTGCATCAGTGTAGTACAGTCTGTCAGTGTAGTACAGTCTATCAGTGCATAGTGTAGTACAGTCTGTCAGTGTAGTACGGTCCCTATCAGTGCATCAGTGTAGTACAGTCTGTCAGTGTAGTACAGTCTATCAGTGCATCAGTGTAGTACAGTCTGTCAGTGTAGTACAGTCTATCAGTGCATCAGTGTAGTACAGTCTGTCAGTGTAGTACAGTCTATCAGTGCATCAGTGTAGTACAGCCTATCAGTGCATCAGTGTAGAACAGTCTGTCAGTGTAGTACAGTCTGTCGTGCTCAGTGTTGTCAGTCTATCAGTGTAGTACAGTCTATCAGTGTATCAGTGTAGTACAGTCTATCAGTGTAGTACAGTCTATCAGTGCATAGTGTAGTACAGTCTATCAGTGTAGTACAGTCTTCGTTCTTAATCAGTGTAGTACAGTCTTCGTGTCGTCTATCAGTGCATCAGTGTAGTACAGTCTATCAGTGTAGTACAGTCTATCAGTGCATCAGTGTAGTACAGTTCGTGCATCAGTGTAGTACAGTCTATCAGTGTAGTACAGTCTATCAGTGCATCAGTGTAGTACAGTCTATCAGTGTATCAGTGTGTCAGTGCATCAGTGTAGTACAGTCTATCAGTGTAGTACAGTCTATCAGTGCATCAGTGTAGTGTAGTACAGTCGTATCAGTGTAGTACAGTCTATCAGTGTCTATAGTGTAGTACAGTCTGATCAGTGGCATCAGTGTAGTACAGTCTATCAGTGTACAGTACAGTATCAGTGTAGTACAGTCTATCAGTGCATCAGTGTAGTACAGTCTATCATGTAACTATCAGTGTAGTACAGTCTATCAGTGCATCAGTGTAGTACAGTCTATCAGTGTAGTACAGTCTATCAGTGCATCAGTGTAGTACAGTCTATCAGTGTAGTACAGTCTATCAGTGCATCAGTGTAGTACAGTCTATCAGTGCATCAGTGTAGTACAGTCTATCAGTGTAGTACAGTCTATCAGTGCATCAGTGTAGTACAGTCTGTCAGTGCATCAGTAGTACAGTCTATCAGTGCATCAGTGTGGTATCGTGTTGTAGTTATCAGTGTAGTACAGTCTTTGTCAGTGTAGTACAGTCTATCAGTGCATCAGTGTAGTACAGTCTATAGTACATTATCAGTGTAGTACAGTCTATCAGTGTAGTACAGTCTATCAGTGCATCAGTGTAGTACAGTCTATCAGTGTAGTACAGTCTATCAGTGCATCAGTGTAGTACAGTCTATCAGTGTAGTACAGTCTATCAGTGCATCAGTGTAGTGCCGGGGTATCAGTGATCAGTGTAGTACAGTCTATAGTGTAGTACAGTCTATCAGTAATCGCATCAGTGTAGTACAGTCTATCAGTGCATCAGTGTAGTACAGTCTATCAGTGTAGTACAGTCTATCAGTGCATCAGTGTAGTACAGTCTATCAGTGTAGTACAGTCTATCAGTGCATCAGTGTAGTACAGTTGATCAGTGTAGTACAGTCTATCAGTGCATCAGTGTAGTACAGTCTATCAGTGTAGTACAGTCTATCAGTGTAGTACAGTCTATCAGTGCATCAGTGTAGTACAGTCTATAGTGCATAGTGTAGTACAGTCTATAGTGCATAGTGTAGTACATTTAGTGTAGTCAGTCTATGTAGTTTAGTGTAGTACAGTCTATCAGTGCATCAGTGTAGTACAGTCTATCAGTGCATCAGTGTAGTACAGTCTATAGTGTAGTTTATATGTATAGTATAGTGTAGTACAGTCTATCAGTGCATCAGTGTAGTACAGTCTATAGTGTAGTAAGTCTATAGTGCATAGTGTATTTATCAGTGCATAGTGTAGTACAGTCTATCAGTGTATCAGTGTAGTACAGTCTATCAGTGTAGTACAGTCTATCAGTGCATCAGTGTAGTACAGTCTATCAGTGTAGTACAGTCTATCAGTGTATCAGTGTAGTACAGTCTATCAGTTATAGTGTAGTACGTTTTATCAGTGTAGTACAGTCTATCAGTGCATCAGTGTAGTACAGTCTATCAGTGTAGTACAGTCTGTCAGTGCATAGTGTAGTACAGTCTTTATAGTGTAGTACAGTCTATCAGTGTAGTACAGTCTATAGTGCATCAGTGTAGTACAGTCTATCAGTGTAGTACAGTCTATCAGTGTAGTACAGTCTATCAGTGCATCAGTGTAGTAGTCAGTCTATCAGTGTAGTAAGTCTATCAGTGCATCAGTGTAGTACAGTCTGTCAGTGCATAGTGTATAAGTCTATAGTGTAGTACAGTCTATCAGTGCATCAGTGTAGTACAGTCTATCAGTGCATCAGTGTAGTAGTCTATCAGTGTAGTACAGTCTGTAGTGAATGATCAGTGTAGTACAGTCTATCAGTGTATCAGTGTAGTACAGTCTATCAGTGTATCGGTGTAGTACAGTCTGTCAGTGCATCAGTGTAGTACAGTCTATCAGTGCATAGTGCAGTCGTCTATCAGTGTAGTACAGTCTATCAGTGCATCAGTGTAGTCCAGTCTGTCAGTGTAGTACAGTCTATCAGTGTATCAGTGCATCAGTGTAGTCCAGTCTAATGCATAGTGTAGTAAGTCTATATGTATCTCTGTATTAGTGTAGTAAGTCTATAGTTATAGTGTATATTAGTTATACAGTTATAGTGCATATGTATACAGTCTATAGTGTATCAGTGTACGACAGTCTATCAGTGCATCAGTGTAGTACAGTCTATCAGTGTAGTACAGTCTATCAGTGCATAGTGTAGTACAGTCTATAGTGCATAGTGAAGTGTAGTAAGTTTGCTTGTAGTACAGTCTATCAGTGTATCAGTGTAGTACAGTTATATTATAGTTTAGTGTAGTAAGTCTATAGTGCATAGTGTAGTCGTTGAGTGATTTTTATTATTCTAGTTAGTACAGTCTATAGTGCATCAGTGTAGTACAGTCTATCAGTGTAGTACAGTCTATCAGTGTATCAGTGTAGTACAGTCTATCAGTGCTGTGATAGTGTAGTACAGTCTATCAGTGCATCAGTGTAGTACAGTCTATCAGTGTAGTACAGTCTATCAGTGTATCAGTGTAGTACAGTCTATAGTGATAGTGTAGTACAGTCTATCAGTGCATCAGTGTAGTACAGTCTATCAGTGTAGTACAGTCTATCAGTGCATCAGTGTAGTACAGTCTATCAGTGTAGTACAGTCTATCAGTGTAGTACAGTCTATCAGTGCATCAGTGCAGTACAGTCTATCAGTGTAGTACAGTCTATCAGTGCATCAGTGTAGTACAGTCTATCAGTGCATCAGTGTAGTCCAGTCTGTCAGTGTAGTACAGTCTATCAGTGTATCAGTGCATCAGTGTAGTACAGTCTATCAGTGTATCAGTGTAGTACAGTCTATCAGTGTAGTACAGTCTATCAGTGCATCAGTGTATCAGTGTAGTACAGTCTGTCAGTGCATCATTGTAGTACAGTATATCAGTGTAGTACAGTCTATCAGTGTATCAGTGTAGTACAGTCTATCAGTGTAGTACAGTCTGTCAGTGTAGTACAGTCTATCAGTGCATCAGTGTAGTACAGTCTATCAGTGCATCAGTGTAGTACAGTCTGTCAGTGTAGTACAGTCTGTCAGTGTAGTACAGTCTATCAGTGCATCAGTGTAGTACAGTCTATCAGTGTAGTACAGTCTATCAGTGCATCAGTGTAGTACAGTCTATCAGTGCATCAGTGTAGTACAGTCTATCAGTGCATCAGTGTATCAGTGTAGTACAGTCTATCAGTGCATCAGTGTAGTACAGTCTATCAGTGTAGTACAGTCTATCAGTGCATCAGTGTAGTACAGTCTATCAGTGCATCAGTGTAGTACAGTCTATCAGTGTATCAGTGTAGTACAGTCTATCAGTGTAGTACAGTCTATCAGTGTAGTACAGTCTATCAGTGCATCAGTGTAGTACAGTCTATCAGTGTAGTACAGTCTATCAGTGTAGTACAGTCTATCAGTGCATCAGTGTAGTACAGTCTATCAGTGTAGTACAGTCTATCAGTGTAGTACAGTCTATCAGTGTAGTACAGTCTATCAGTCTATCAGTGTAGTACAGTCTATCAGTGCATCAGTGTAGTACAGTCTATCAGTGCATCAGTGTAGTCCAGTCTGTCAGTGTAGTACAGTCTATCAGTGTATCAGTGCATCAGTGTAGTACAGTCTATCAGTGCATCAGTGTAGTACAGTCTATCAGTGTAGTACAGTCTATCAGTGCATCAGTGTAGTACAGTCTATCAGTGCATCAGTGTAGTACAGTCTATCAGTGTAGTACAGTCTATCAGTGTAGTACAGTCTATCAGTGCATCAGTGTAGTACAGTCTATCAGTGTAGTACAGTCTATCAGTGTAGTACAGTCTATCAGTGTAGTACAGTCTATCAGTGCATCAGTGTAGTACAGTCTATCAGTGTAGTACAGTCTATCAGTGCAGTACAGTCTATCAGTGCATCAGTGTAGTACAGTCTATCAGTGTAGTACAGTCTATCAGTGCATCAGTGTAGTACAGTCTATCAGTGTATCAGTGTAGTACAGTCTATCAGTGTAGTACAGTCTGTCAGTGTAGTACAGTCTATCAGTGTATCAGTGTAGTACAGTCTATCAGTGTAGTACAGTCTATCAGTGCATCAGTGTAGTACAGTCTATCAGTGTAGTACAGTCTATCAGTGCATCAGTGTAGTACAGTCTATCAGTGCATCAGTGTAGTACAGTCTATCAGTGTATCAGTGTAGTACAGTCTGTCAGTGTAGTACAGTCTATCAGTGCATCAGTGTAGTACAGTCTATCAGTGTATCAGTGTAGTACAGTCTATCAGTGTAGTACAGTCTATCAGTGCATCAGTGTAGTACAGTCTATCAGTGCATCAGTGTATCAGTGTAGTACAGTCTATCAGTGCATCAGTGCATCAGTGTAGTACAGTCTATCAGTGCATCAGTGTAGTACAGTCTATCAGTGCATCAGTGTAGTACAGTCTACAGATCAGTTCATCAGTGCATCAGTGTAGTACAGTCTATCAGTGTATCAGTGTAGTACAGTCTATCAGTGTAGTACAGTCTGTCAGTGCATCAGTGTAGTACAGTCTATCAGTGTATCAGTGTAGTACAGTCTATCAGTGTATCAGTGTAGTACAGTCTATCAGTGTATCAGTGTAGTACAGTCTATCAGTGCATCAGTGTAGTACAGTCTATCAGTGTATCAGTGTAGTACAGTCTATCAGTGTAGTACAGTCTATCAGTGTAGTACAGTCTATCAGTGTATCAGTGTAGTACAGTCTATCAGTGTATCAGTGTAGTACAGTGTATCAGTGTATCAGTGTAGTACAGTCTATCAGTGTATCAGTGTATCAGTGTAGTACAGTGTATCAGTGTAGTACAGTCTATCAGTGTATCAGTGTAGTACAGTCTATCAGTGTATCAGTGTATCAGTGTAGTACAGTCTATCAGTGTAGTACAGTGCAGTATTACTACCTCTTGCAGATGTGCTGACTCCCAGAGCGATACTCGTGTTCGTAGGCCGGGATGCTGAGCTGGTGACGGAGGAACCGACTTCCCTCCATGCGGACCAGAGCCGGGGTCACAGGGTCACGCCACTCAGGGACAAAGACGATGAAAGACAGAGGCTCAGAGGACTTGTCCAACAGCTCCTGATAGACAGACACAGACTGCAATATGTAGACCTGAATCTACAAGACCAGGACACCAGTATGGCCCGGGTTAAGACCCAGTACAGCCCAAGAATAAGACCCACTACGGCCCGGTTTAAGACCCACTATGGCCTGGTTTAAGACCCACTACAGCCCGGTTTAAGACCCACTACAGCCTGGTTTAAGACCCACTGCAGCCCGGTTTAAGACCCAGTACGGCCCAGTTTAGGACCCACATAGCCCAGTTCAGACCCAACCAGCCTGGTTTAAGACCCAGTACCAAACCAGCACTGACCAGTATGATGCAAGCTGATCCAGAGTTGGACAGTGTAGTTCAGACTGGTACACACTGGCTCAGACCAGTACAAGCTGGTACAGACCGGTTGAAACCAGTGCGGACCAGTGCGGTCCAATCTAATATACAATCTGTTGGACGGACCTCAAAGTGTGTCACCATGGCATCCATCAGCTCTTCACAGAAAGGAGGGTTGGCTTCAAACGAGCCGCTGACTGGACAGAAAGACAGGAACGGCCTGGAAACACACACTCAGTTAGTACTACTGTAATACTACTAGAAAACTACTGTAATACTGTTTTGCAGACGGAGGCTGTGCTTCAACTGTGGGATTTACAATGGAGCGCTAAAGCCAAAGTCCCAATAGAGTGGCGCAGGAATGAGTCCTAAAACCCAGAAATGGGCTACTGAAACTTTTTAGTACTTCCAGTTCCATTGTTTGCTTTTTGAATGTGTTTTTGGTCAGATGCCTGACATCAGGTCTGCGGTTAACACAAGCTGAAGAGGTCTAAATGTCTTGTTCTATGATAAAAGAATATCCAGATCCCAACGGAGACGATTCAGTATTGAAGAAACACCTGGAATCTGGTACGAGGTGGTTAAAAATACAGATTGACACGGTCAGAGTAAACTTCTGGTCTGGCCTTCTCAAACTCAGCTTTAAGCCTGGAGAGCTCGCTAGGATGTACAGAAGCTGGAGAAACAAAGGAGTAACCGCGAGGTGTACGCTGGTCGCCAAACAACATTTTAAATCTTTCGGAAAGCTTCAGATGGAGTTTGACGTGAATAAAAGGTGACCTGTTCACATATTTCCAGCTAAGAAATTTCTATAAAACAGAAATACAGAAAGGGATTTCGATAGAAGATCATGAACTGAGTAGAGTGTTGTCTAAACTGTACGTAGGTCTTTAAAAATGGAAAGGAAATACACTGCATACTACAGAGAAGTGGGAGTCAGAATGTAATACTGTCAGAGAGTGACGGGGAATCCATGAGGAGAGCCCAACAAGCTTCACCTAGTTCTAGAGGATGGAGGGAATTTCGCTGGAAAAATATAATGAGATTTTTCATTACACCATAAATTAATAGCAAACAACTGAGTAAGCATCAGTATTGTTGGAGACAGTGTGGGCATCACATATCTTTTGGTCATGTGTGAAAATTACAACATTCTGGGACATGAGACACCTAAATGTCATGATGCAGCCTCGTCCTCTGCTACAGCCTTGTTGTGTGTACTCGCGCTGTGATCGTGGTGTAGTCTGTTTACAGCTAAAAGTCAGCTTTTTACTTCTGGGGATTTCATTCACACATCAGGTAAACAGACAGTGTGGAGGTGGTAACACCTGTCTCACCCTCTGGATCCGAAGAAGCCGTCGGTGTCGGGGAAGGCGGAGCTGAACTGTTTGAAGTAGCAGTTGAGCGGCGAGGCAAAACACTCGAAAGAAACGCCGAACTGCCGGATCAACGCCTCGAACACCGACACCGGCAGCGCACCCTGCAGACCCGTTCCCTCGTTAGCTCCACTGCCAAACATCACCTGGAAACACACACACACACACACACACACACACACACACACACACACACACACACACACACACACACACACACACACACACACACACACACACACACACACCTCGTTAACGCAACGATCAATGAGACGCTACCAAGCATAGATGAGGTGAGATCAGGTGAACCCTGATTGGCTAACAGAGCATCAGCTGACCTGGTATCTCTTGAGGAGGCACCAGACCCTGGACAGGAACTTCTCAAAGCGAGGATCGTCTATACAGCTGTACCTGTACAACAACTCCTGATACAGAGACAGGCAGAGTCAGAGGGTTCATCGCTTTCTGGTATTTTCTTTATTTTAATTAACAGTACCAGCTTGGTTTACTTTATCATCATATCATTACTAGACGCTGTGACAGTACTGTCTTCGTTACATTCATGCCGCTGCAGCACACTGATCTGAGTCAAGCAGGCAGCCATGAACAGAGACGGCTTTACTTTCTAACAGAGAGAATGAATGTCGCCCTCTGCTGGAGGACTTCAGCTACTGTGTATTTCACTGCTACAGTTGCTAATACAGGAGTATTAGCGATTCACTGCAGAGCAGGGCCTTTATTTTTTATTATTTTATACTTCCTCCATGTTTACCTGTTTGTGTTGTGTCACACTCACCACTCTGTGAACTCCCATCGGTCTACTCGACCCATTTCTTAAAGTCACATTTAAGCTTCTTCGCGAGATCTCGCCCCACGAACACAGACTGGCCAATCACTGGCCAGCTCTGACCAGGGTCCGAATCTGTATGGCTCTGCTCCACAGACTCTCACATAACTGTTGCAGATTTTCAGGCCCGTTTTGTGGATTTTGAGCCAGTCGGATGTTTTTTGTTAAAGAGTAAATTCCTTTCTGTTTAACCAGAAACAGCAGCGATATCGCTCTCACTAAATACCACTGACAAAAAGTGTAGTTTTATTTGGTGGAAATAAACCTTTAACTCATCGCGTTAGGTTGTGAAAACATCGGGAGAGGAGCGAGAGGGAGGTCAGCCATCGGAGAAGCAGTGGGGGGAACAGATGTAGAGTATTTTCACTTCCTCAGTAGTTCACAGTGGGAGGCCTAACAGACGAGGCTGGTGAGGTTTCTGTGTTTCTTTGACTCTGAAGTGTGTTTTACGACATGGTTAAATTCCTGCATTGTCAATGGAGTCTGATGTATTTGGGGAGTGCGATGAAGAGTAGCTGCTGTCTGTGCTTGAACCAAAGTGATTTTACTCTAACAAAAGGTCTCTCTGTAGGTATCCTTCACATCATGTCGTCACACATCTGTAATAAGAGGCGGAGCCTGTCGGTGGTAAAAACAAGCGCCTGTGATGTGGCGGTTCACCATGACACTGTGACGTTAGGCTTTAGCTCCCATCTCATCCCGTCTTTCTCTTTTAAACCCATTTTGCTGCTGAACCAGTTTGCCCTCCTGGACAGGATCTTCACCGGTTATTGTCGACCCTTCTGTCTGCTTCTCTGAACCTGCTTTTTGTTTTGTCAAACAATAGACGATAGATTTATTCTTCAGTGCAGTCGGTGACAGCGTGGGCTCCATGCTAGCTGGAGCAGCTGCTAACAGCAAAGGGGCGGGGCTTAGCAAGGTGTCGACTGAACTCAACACTTCCTGCAGAGATGTTTCACATTACTGCTCCGTATTTTATTTCTGGATCAAATGTATATAATTACATATATTTATATAACTACATATATATGCATATACAATACCCACCCACCTGCTGCACTTTACTTATTACTATTTTACTTATGTTACTTATTTTATTGCCATTTCCTTCATTGCACCTTCTCTTTTACTTGTATTGTAATTCATCTGTGCTGTTGTTGCTGCTGCTAGGACACCCCAATTTCTCTCCGGGGATTAATAAAGGTTCATTCAATTATTTATTGATATAATGGACATACTTCTGGCTTTACTTTTCTATTATGTATATACTAATTTATTTTATTTGTATTAATACTGTTTTTAAATCTATGCTTCTTGTCTTTATTGCACTATCCACTTGCTGCTGTAATGTGTGAATTTCCCCACTGTGGGACCAATAAAGGAATATCTTATCATCTTATCTTATCTTATCTTAAAAGCCTCTACAGTGTGCTCTTCAGCCACCTGCAGTTACATCGTAGTCACATCAGCAGTCTCTCTCAGTACTCAGAGTACTGCTTATCAGTACTGACCAGTTTGCTGAAGTGACCTCTGTTGACTTTGACCATCTCTCCTCTGAAGCGTAGACAGGCCACGTCATTCTCAAAGTGCAGCTCGACTCGAGGGAGGGGCGGCGAGGGGATGGACAGACGCACCGGGTAACAGTAGACCAACCGGGACTGCTGGGGGGACGCACATGCCTCTGAACACACACACAAACAACACACTAAGAACCAACACAGGAAACAATGCTACCTGCAGGTGGGGCTCAGGTGTACTCATGTGAGTACCTGTGGGTATGCAGATAATTTCCTAAAAGTCCCACATGTGTATGTAAGTGCATCGGAGTGTAATTAGTGAGCCATGCTGATGAGCATCCTGTGAGTGCCTCTTTGGTCCGGCTGAGACCCGTGGTAGTGCTGGCGATCCTGACTTTACTGTTTCAGAGGCTGCAGCAGGCTCAGCTTTAGAGCGAAGGTGCTGGTACCATATGAAACCAGAAAAAACAAATCCACTGGTACCAACCATGACATGTTAACTTATCAGGAAGGAGGCAGAATAATGCTCCAAACAGGAAGTGGCATGCCCATTTTCAAAATTTCCGTTGACCTCTGACCTCCAGATGTGTGGATGTAAATGGGTTCTCTGGGTCCCCACCAGTCTCCCCTTTACAGACATGCCCACTTTTTTGCAGGCAGTATAAATGTGTTATTTCCAGTAAGTCTTAAAGGCTGTACGTGAATATTTCTGCATACTGGGGTCCCTAAACAATCTTGGAATGACATAAATTGGGTATCATTGTAAAGCTGAGACTCTACTCGGACTACAAAATGAAAATCAGAATGGCAAAGCCTCGCCATGTTGCCTAGAAACTCTACATGTCAATGCACAATCTGTTTATAGAGGGTTGGTGTATGTGCGTGTACCTGTGGGGGGGTCCTGCAGCAGACTCAGGTGGGTCTGTCTCAGGCGGCGGCTGTACTCCGCTGACAGCTGGTAGATCTTGGAGCAGATTCCCTCCACAGAGTCTTTGGCGACAGCAGTGACGTGAGGACCACACTGCTGTCTCAGGTGCTCCAGACGGTCCTAAACACCACACACACAGTTAAATCCTGGCACAATGAACACATCTTCACTTCGGCCCGCGGTGGCGGCAGACCAAGCCAAGTAGCCCGGACATCCTTCAAATTTTCCTGGAGGATCCCGAGATGTCCCAAGGCGACATTGACGGGATGCCTCATAGTGACGACCCCATTGGCCCACACTGCCACAGTACGTTAAGGCCCTGTTCAAACCTGGGATTAACATGCATCCTCAGCGATCCCATCACGAGTGGACAGCTTTCAGTACAGGTGTGAATGCAATCAAGACGCATTGAAGACGCACTGAGATCCGATCCCTCAAACCACATTTAGAGGTGGTCTGGGCTGCGTATGGCTAACATAGCCAACCGGGCCAGTTCTAGCTTTTTAGAACAAAATATTAAATATATAAACCACTTTTGATGGTCAACATACTGTATGTTAAAGGTCACTTTGAATGATTAATACTAATGTAGAAAAACAAAATTCAGGGCAGTCTGCATTAATTTCTAGATGGCTCAGGCTGTATTTGGGGATAGTTTCAGGGTGATGATGGAAGAAGTTAGCTTAGAGCCCTGATCAGGACATAATCCACATCAGTCCTCTTGAATCTGAGTTTCAGGCTTCCTTTCAGAAGCCTGACATCTTTCCCAGGGAGGCCGAACAGTGTGATACCTGATACATATGGGAACAACCACCCTGGACTGCCAGTCCGAAGGTCCTGTCTCCATTTAAGAGGTGTCTCACCCAAGACATCCCTTCGACGTCCATGATCTCTGTAAACTCACACCAGAAGCTGCAGTGGTTGTGATACCGGTCTGCTGCTTCAGGAGTCCTCTGGGCCGACCACCTAAAAGGACTCCCTCACAGCTGCTGTCCACCAGTGGGTTCTTTGGCTGCTGCCACAACAGGCACCAACAACCCTCTGGCCACAACTCATAACAGCTGCTTCCCCGATGGAAATCCTCAGACTCCATGAAGCCATCCTCCGAACATGCACAGACATTTCTTACAGAGGTGGGACTTTGCTGATCCAGCTCTCAGCCAGCCCAGCTCAACCCCGCTGCATGTTCAGGTTTACCGGGTCTGCCCAACAGCCCACCTGATGGTATCACCAATCTTGGACCTACGGTGCTCTGGGCCCAGGTACAGGTATGAACCAGCTTGTACATGAACACAGTGTTCGTAATGAAACAGCCAGACAAGACGTCTAAAGAAGAACGTACACAGTAAAAAGCAGAAGAGGTCGAGGGTCAGCGCTTACCATGTAGTCCTCCTTGCTGGCGGAGTGATCTCGGCGCAGCCAGCTCATGGTGTCTTCAGCGTTCCACTTCACCACCTTCCTGCTCTCTGGACTCGCATTCCTGTACAGGTCAGAGGTCACAAGGTCTCTACAGAGCTGCAAAGATTGATCAGGTAATTAATCATCAACTGTTTTGATAACTGATTTAATGGCTTGAGTCATTTCTTAGGAAAAAAGCTAAAAGGGCCATCTTTGAGTTGTGGACAAAACAAGATATTTGAGAAGGTCATCTTGGGCTTTCAGAAACACTGATCAACGTTTTTCTCTATTTTCTGACATTTTATAGAGCAAACAACCAAAGCTGCGTTTACATGGACACAAATAATCAGAATAAAGGCCCAGTCAGATTCAAAATGCTTCCTGTGAACACGTCAGTCAGAAGATTCTGATCCGATACAGCCCATTCGGAACGAAATTTCATTCCGACTGAGAGGTGGTTTATGCCGATCGTTGTTCCCATCGGCGTCCACGTCCACACCCACTGGGACCACGTCTTCCTGGCTGGGTAAAACTGTCTCCACTGAGCATGTGCGCTACGTCAGCGTGACGCGAGACGGACAACGCAGCGTTGTTTACAATACAGGAGGAAGTCCAGCTGCTTCTCTCTCTGCGCATGTCCAGAGGATTTATTCTGATTAAACGCTAACTACAGACCTACTACTACTACTACGACTACTACTACTACGACTACTACTACATCCTTGTAACTAGAGACCTAGAGCATTCAGAGGATGGTGTCTTTCCTAGCTACACTGACTACTACTACTACTACTACTACATCCTGGTAACTAGAGCATTCAGAGGATGGTGTCTTTCCTAGCTACACTGACTACTACTACTACTACTACTACTACATCCTGGTAACTAGAGCATTCAGAGGATGGTGTCTTTCCTAGCTACACTGACTACTACTACTACTACTACTACATCCTGGTAACTAGAGCATTCAGAGGATGGTGTCTTTCCTAGCTACACTGACTACTACTACTACTACTACTACATCCTGGTAACTAGAGACCTAGAGCATTCAGAGGATGGTGTCTTTCCTAGCTACACTGACTACTACTACTACTACTATTACTACTACTACAGAGGATGGATGGCTGTTCCAGCTACACTGACTACTACTACTACTACTATTACTACTACTACAGAGGATGGATGGCTGTTCCAGCTACACTGCTACACTACTACTACTACTACTACTACTACAGACGATGGATGACTGTTCTAGCTACACTGACTACTACTACTACTACTACTACTACTACTACATCCTGGTAACTAGAGACCTAGAGCATTCAGAGGATGGTGTCTTTCCTAGCTACACTGACTACTACTACTACTACTACTACTATTACTACTACTACAGAGGATGGATGGCTGTTCCAGCTACACTGACTACTACTACTACTACTACTACTACTACTACTACAGACGATGGATGGCTGTTCTAGCTACACTGACTACTACTACTACTACTACTACTACTACAGAGGATGGATGGCTGTTCCAGCTACACTGACTACTACTAATACTACTACTACTACTACTACAGAGGATGGATGGCTGTTCCAGCTACACTGACTACTAATACTACTACTACAGACGATGGATGGCTGTTCCAGCTACACTGACTACTACTACTACTACTACTATTACTACTACTACAGAGGATGGATGGCTGTTCCAGCTACACTGTACTACTACTACTACTACTACTACTACTACTACTACTACAGACGATGGATGGCTGTTCTAGCTACACTGACTATCAGGGGGTTTCTGAGACCTTTACTCAACACTAGTGATCAACATCCACTTGCTGAAAAATGCAGTTCTTGCAGAAATGTCCACATGGTGACGTCCTCGGCCGTCAGCAGGATAACGCTCTGATTGGTCTGTTGTGGCCTACCTGGAGTCAATCATCTTCTTGGCAGCTTCGGCGTATTTAAACAGCAGCTTCCGGGCCTCCTCTTTGTACTTAATACGAGACAACCTTAGACACAAACACAGAGATATTAATACATAACCAATACAAAAACTGATAATCAAAACAGGTAAGGTGACACTTTTTCAACAGAAAGATTTGAATTAACTAACAGACAGACAGACAGACAAACACACAGACGGACAGACGGACAGACAAACGGACAGGTACCTGATGGGAATGTCATTCATGACCTCTCTGAACATGGATGGTGAGACGATGGGGTCGCAGTCACTCGGCAGTAAGGGGTCGTGACCTTTATCGATCACTTTCCTCTCCAGTAGCCAACGGTTGAACGACTCCCGGGGCGGATCAATACCTGAACCACAGACAGACAGACTTACAATTGGCTTACATGCAGTACATTGACTTTCAGAGAGTAACATTACCCCAGAGCAGCCATTGTAGTGGGCTGCAGAGATACTGCCCCGGGTTATTATTGTAAACTAAAACTGACGCTAAAATGAAAATAAGCAGTCACAAATATTGATGGTATCAATATCAGTATCATCCTTTCAGAAAAACTAAAACTAAACTAATAAATCGAAGGCTTCAAATAGACCCGGTGATCGGTGGGCTGATACTGCTACTAGCGATCAGTGATCGTCCTCAAACATCCTTATCGGAGCGCCCTCACGGTACACGTCCATCGGGGACGTCCCAGCACTGGATGGTTGATGAGCTGCTACTACATACGAGGCACCGGATTGGACGAACACGTATCCTGTGGGCTGCTCCCAGCTTTCAAAACCAACATGGGGACTTGTTTGGAAACTTTCTTCTCCAATATCACAAAAGTAGTTCACTGAAATGCGTTTCTGAAAACATTTTACGTGAGAAATAAGCCATGCAGCTGCTGAATTTCTCTTTATTTTGGATCAACAATGCCTAGTTTAAAACTGTGGGAGTTTAGAGAGGCGGCATGTCGTGCCGGATGCCCCTGAATCGCTTAATGTAGCCTAAACTTCAAATTTATGCAAACAAGGAGCGGCCAACGTGAGGCCCCATCTGGAATCCCAGTGTCATCTTAGCAGAATGCACAGCATGTCGGCTTACATAGACGATGAACGGGCAGCGTGGGCAGGACGGAGGCCTTACAACGCCAGCCTGGCCCTCTGACAGGTATGTAAAGCTGTTAGTTTACCAGCAGGGAATCATCAGGTGTGAGGTTACCTTCTCTCTGGTGGCACAGTTCGTGGTAGTGCTGCCTAAGTTTGGTGACCAGCTGAGCTCTCTGCAGCTCGATCTCAGGGTGTGGGGGGCAGGTGGTTGGCGGGGGGACGCTCTCTGATCACAGCATTGGTCTGGGTGTCCAGATCCCAGTAGATACTGAAAACACAGTGAACAGCTTAAACAACATAAATGTTAAACCTCCAAAATGCTATCCACAGAGAAGCTAAAGATGCTAACGGGGAGGGGCGTGGCCTCAGCACTCACACAGCTGGTCTGTATGGAGCAGGGGCGGGGCTTGGGGTTGTGGGCGTGGCTGGTTGGGCATGTTTGTCCTCAGGGGCGGAGTTCCAGGGTTTGACTCCAGGGGTGCTGGGAGATATGGGTGTGGTGGGCTCCACCTGGAAACAACAGGTCAGATTATTTTAAGTCAATCCGCCGCACACCAGTCGCTAGTTTACAGACATTAGTTTCTAATGTCGTAAACTGATCCATGACCAGTTTATTGTTTTTTATTTTTTACCTTGACTCGTTTGAAGCTGTTGGGCCCCGCCCCCTGCTCTTCAGAGCTCCTCCTCTTCCTCTGACCGTTACCTAGGTTACCATCTCCACCCTCTGCTGGAGCTGCATTCAGACCTAATGGATCAGACTGTAGACAGACAGGCTCAGTTCCAAACCACATACTACCTGTACCCATTATATCTACATACAGTATTATCTATTAGCAGCATGGATGTACAGACAACGATCGCTGGATTACTGGAAAACAAAAGGAAGACATGATGATTCCCAGAAGAGCTCTGCTGCATGTGTTTTCACTGATTTCTGAGTGGATTTATGGACATTCATTGGTGACGGGGAGACGTAGGAATATGACCCAGACTATTAAAGTACCGTAATCAGCTCCACCAACATGCACCTGTCCTTTTACCTCACGAATCGAAGGAACCAGTGACGTTACTCACAATGACATCATGCTGACCCAGAACCGGGACCTCCCACAGACTCTGGTTGGTGAATCTGTTGAAATAATACGGTCGGTTCTCCCTCCGAGACCAGCACTTAGACCATCCAGCCTGGACCAGTTCATCTGTCAGACAGAGAGAGACAGGTAGACAGACAGGTCAGGGAGAGACAGGTAGAGAGACAGATAGAGAGACAGACAGGTCAGGGAGAGACAGGTAGAGAGACAGACAGGTAGAGTGACAGACAGGTCAGGGAGAGACAGGTAGAGACACAGGTAGAGAGACAGACAGGTCAGGGAGAGACAGGTAGAGAGACAGACAGGTAGGGAAACAGACAGGTCAGAGTGAGACAGGTAGAGAGACAGACAGGTCAGAGAGAGACAGGTAGAGAGACAGAGAGAGACAGACAGGTCAGGGAGAGACAGGTAGAGACACAGGTAGAGAGACAGACAGGTCAGCGAGAGACAGGTAGAGAGACAGACAGGTAGAGAAACAGACAGACAGAGAGACAGACAGGTCAGAGAAAGACAGATAGAGAGACAGACAGGTAGAGAAACAGACAGACAGAGAGGTCAGAGAGAGACAGGTAGAGAGACAGACAGGTCAGGGAGAGACAGGTAGAGGGAGAGACAGGTAGAGAGACAGACAGGTAGAGAAACAGACAGACAGAGAGACAGACAGGTCAGAGAAAGACAGATAGAGAGACAGACAGGTAGAGAAACAGACAGACAGAGAAAAAAAAAAGAGAGACAGACAGGTCAGAGAGAGACAGGTAGAGAGACAAGACAGGTAGAGAAACAGACAGACAGAGAGACAGACAGGTCAGAGAAAGAAGATAGAGAGACAGACAGGTAGAGAAAGAGACAGACAGGGAGAGAGAAGGTAGAGAGACAGGTAGAGAGACAAAGGGAGAGGAGAGAGAGAGGAGACAGACAGACAGAGAGACAGACAGACAGGTCAGAGAAAGACAGATAGAGAGACAGACAGGTAGAGAAACAGACAGACAGAGAGACAGACAGGTCAGAGTGAGACAGGTAGAGAGACAGACAGACAGAGAGACAGACAGGTCAAGAGACAGACAGGTAGAGAGACAGACAGGTAGAGAAACAGACAGACAGAGAGACAGACAGGTCAGAGAAAGACAGGTAGAGAGACAGACAGGTAGAGAAACAGACAGACAGAGAGACAGACAGGTCAGAGAAAGACAGGTAGAGAAACAGACAGAGAGACAGACAGGTCAGAGAAAGACAGGTAGAGAGACAGACAGGTAGAGAAACAGACAGACAGACAGGTCAGAGAGAGACAGGTAGAGAGACAGACAGGTCAGAGAGAGACAGGTAGAGAGACAGAGAGACAGACAGGTCAGGGAGAGACAGGTAGAGAGACAGACAGGTCAGAGAGAGACAGGTAGAGAGACAGACAGGTAGAGAGAGACAGGTAGAGAAACAGACAGACAGAGAGACAGACAGGTCAGAGAGAGACAGGTAGAGAGACAGGTAAAGAGACAGACAGACAGACAGACAGGTCAGAGAGACAGACAGGTCAGAGAGAGACAGGTAGAGAGACAGACAGGTAGAGAAACAGACAGACAGACAGGTCAGAGAGACAGACAGGTAGAGAGACAGACAGGTCAGAGAGAGACAGGTAGAGAGACAGACAGGTAGAGAGAGACAGGTAGAGAAACAGACAGACAGAGAGACAGACAGGTCAGAGAGAGACAGGTAGAGAGACAGACAGGTAGAGAGACAGGTAAAAAAACAGACAGACAGAGAGACAGACAGGTCAGAGAGAGACAGACAGGTCAGAGAGACAGGCAGGTAGAGAGACAGACAGACAGAGAGACAGACAGGTCAGAGAGAGACAGGTAGAGAGACAGGTAAAGAGACAGACAGACAGAGAGACAGACAGGTTAGAGAGAGACAGACAGGTCAGAGAGAGAGAGACAGGTAGAGAGAGACAGACAGGTAGAGAGACAGACAGACAGAGAGACAGACAGGTCAGAGAGAGACAGGTAGAGAGACAGGTAAAGAGACAGACAGACAGAGAGACAGACAGACAGAGAGAGAGACAGGTAGAGAGACAGACAGACAGGTGTACCTGGGAGCTCAGGTGGCTTGGAGGTGGTGGACGGAGAAAGGGGAGGTCCCTGAGAGGAGGCGGAGCCAGACGGAGATGGCATCATGGACGCCTCCCCCTTCACCGATCCCTGACTGTCACTGGACATCTCAGCTGCTCGTCAGAATGACATTGATCTGCCTGGACAGGAAGACACACTTTAACTTTCAAAATAAAACATGGGTGAGATCACATTGGTCCCAACCTTCATAGTGGCCAAATGGTGTTACTACAACCTGTCCGTCACCTAATGCCACTGGGCCCAAAAAGACCTTTTTCCCATTGACTCACATTGAGAAAGAGACGTCTGCAACTCAGGAGTATTTTTTGTAAATCACCTTCCTGAATTCACCACTCTAACATCCCTTATTTAACTCATTATGTCCTAAAAGTTATAAAATAAATAAATACAGAAATCCACTGTGATAAGAGTGTGTGGATTAAGCACTAACTTGTTCAGTTTCACTCATTTACATTTACTCTCAAATTTCCCTCCGGGGATTAGTAAAGGTTCATCTTATCTTATCCTTATCTTATTTTCTGTGTGCCTTGTGACCGTCGCCTGGAGGCAATATTCCCCTGAAAGTAGGGATGTTAATAAATAACTGTTGGCCGACACTAAGTGTTTTAATCGATCAATGCTATCGGTTAAAAGAAATATTTTAAATTAATTAAAAAACTGAGAAAAACTCAGAGAAGCGGCTAAGGAAAAAGCTGGTCCACCTTAAAAGCCCACCTTAAGTGAGTCTTAGCCAGCATTTCAGATTCAGGAAGTTGGCTCAGGACTACAGCTGAGGAGTTGCAGCCTCGTAGCATTTATTCTGGCGCACCACTGCATGCCAGGTAACAACCGGTCACTGACTGTTGGTTTTCATTAACCCTACCTAAAAACCTCCATGCCAGTCTGGAGACAGGAAGTCGCCTGGCAACCTGAAGCCGATGTCTTTACGCCCCCTTGCTTGCAGAGAATGGAAGTGAACGGAAGTCAGGTGTTAATTTAGTGCTTGTATGACCTGCTTTGAACAACCGACCCTCTGATGACTGCCGTGTTGATCGTGTCACACAAGTAACAGAAATACACAACTTTTCTTGATGGCAAATATGCTTCTTTCTGCAAAAACACAAGACTGAAACGGTTAAACCCTGATTCACATTCTGTCATTAATGATCATTTCCATCAATCAGTCAGCTGATCACTGCTGGGATTCACTAGTTGTCTATAAAATGACACACTGGAGAAACTACATTATAGGATATTTTTAGCCTTGCATCTTGAACAATGACAAACAAGTCAGGAAATGTATTATTACAGAAGCTTAGTCGTGTTAGGACCAGTTTTAATGAGAAACGTTACACTGGCGCTGTGGAATGTGAAGAAGTGATACGTTATTGAACTCTTCAAATCAATAAGAAACTATTTTGTTGAAATGACAAACACCGTCTTGTTAGTTTTATAGATGATTTTCTGTTTAGTAATAAAATGAATCTATTTGATGGATATTTTGTGCTGTTTCATGAAACTTTATAGACCAAACAATTAATCAGTTAACAAGGATATACGGTACAGCTAGCCTCCAAATGAGTGTAATATTCAGATTTATCGATTAATATAATAATAATTATTATTATTATTATTAATTAATAATATACAATCGTTACCGACAATACTGACAATAACTGACGGTGTATGCGTAGTGACTGACGGTGTACGGCTGTAATAACTGACGGTGCATGCGTAGTGACTGACGGTGTACGGCTGTAATAACTGACGGTGCATGCCTAGTGACTGACGGTGTACGGCTGTAATAACTGACGGTGCATGCCTAGTGACTGCCGGTGTACGGCTGTAATAACTGACGGTGCATGCCTAGTGACTGACGGTGTACGGCTGTAATAACTGACGGTGCATGCCTAGTGACTGCCGGTGTACGGCTGTAATAACTGACGGTGCATGCCTAGTGACTGCCGGTGTACGGCTGTAATAACTGACGGTGCATGCCTAGTGACTGCCGGTGTACGGCTGTAATAACTGACGGTGCATGCCTAGTGACTGCCGGTGTACGGCTGTAATAACTGACGGTGCATGCCTAGTGACTGCCGGTGTACGGCTGTAATAACTGACGGTGCATGCCTAGTGACTGCCGGTGTACGGCTGTAATAACTGACGGTGCATGCCTAGTGACTGCCGGTGTACGGCTGTAATAACTGACGGTGCATGCCTAGTGACTGACGGTGTACGGCTGTAATAACTGACGGTGCATGCCTAGTGACTGACGGTGTACGGCTGTAATAACTGACGGTGCATGCCTAGTGACTGACGGTGTACGGCTGTAATAACTGACGGTGCATGCCTAGTGACTGACGGTGTACGGCTGTAATAACTGACGGTGCATGCCTAGTGACTGACGGTGTACGGCTGTAATAACTGACGGTGCATGCCTAGTGACTGACGGTGTACGGCTGTAATAACTGACGGTGCATGCCTAGTGACTGACGGTGTTCGGCTGTAATAACTGACGGTGCATGCCTAGTGACTGACGGTGTTCGGCTGTAATAACTGACGGTGCATGCCTAGTGACTGACGGTGTTCGGCTGTAATAACTGACGGTGCATGCGTAGTGACTGCCGGTGTACGGCTGTAATAACTGACGGTGCATGCCTAGTGACTGCCGGTGTACGGCTGTAATAACTGACGGTGCATGCCTAGTGACTGCCGGTGTACGGCTGTAATAACTGACGGTGCATGCCTAGTGACTGACGGTGTACGGCTGTAATAACTGACGGTGCATGCCTAGTGACTGACGGTGTACGGCTGTAATAACTGACGGTGCATGCCTAGTGACTGACGGTGTACGGCAGTAATAACTGACGGTGCATGCCTAGTGACTGACGGTGTACGGCTGTAATAACTGACGGTGTATGCCTAGTGACTGCCGGTGTACGGCTGTAATAACTGACGGTGCATGCCTAGTGACTGACGGTGTACGGCTGTAATAACTGACGGTGCATGCCTAGTGACTGACGGTGTACGGCTGTAATAACTGACGGTGCATGCCTAGTGACTGACGGTGTACGGCTGTAATAACCACTGACGGTGTACGGCTGTAATAACTGACGGTGCATGCCTAGTGACTGCCGGTGTACGGCTGTAATAACTGACGGTGCATGCCTAGTGACTGACGGTAGTAGCTGTAGCCTAACGTTACAGACGGTGACAGATAAACATGAACTGACTCACGGACCGTCTGAATGTGGCGGTAAACGGACCGATACCACTTTTAATCTGATCATATATATTGAATAGGGGAACACCGTGGCAGCGCGGGGTGAACTGATAAAATAAACCCTGATGTTTTCCTTCTCATACGCAGGAACGAGCGCTATGGTTACACGCATGCGCACGGCAGGCTTTCCAAACAAACACGGAGGAGGAGAAGAGGAGGTGGTGAAGGGGGGAGGACAACACAAAGCTGCGGCTGCTCCTCTGGAGCCTGGGCTGAAGACATGGACACAGCGGCTCTCAATTTCGGTCCACAGCGAGGCCGAACCGGGCTAAAGTGATTTAAAAACACAGAGAGGAGATCGGGACACCTTTAAATCCCGCCATTAACGGCCATTTTGCGCCGCCCGCTCGGTATCCGCTCAGAGCGACAGCTGCTGTTTAGGCGCCACTTTAGACAAGATGGCGGACACGCCCCTGCCACAGCGCTGCGCGTCCTGCACAGAATTTCTGCTCTTTACTATTAACTCAGCCGCCCTACGCACCGGTAGTCCGTCCCATCTAAAGGACGGAACCTTCCGCCGCATGTCGGTGCCGTCGGAGCGGCTCTGTGGGGCCGTGTTCCCTTACCTTGGCCGGTTAAGTTACGGAGAGTCGCGGGTTCTGCTCGTTTGTTTCGGGTCCTCCGCTCCGCTCCCTCCCCGCCTGCTCAGACATCTTTACAGGGGCTCGGGGTGAGCCACTGCGCAGGCGCAGCTGGTGTCCTACTTCCTGTTCTGAAATGTCCATATTTTGCCGCCATGTTGAGCAGGTCACACCTCACAGCTCTATTGTTTGAAATTTGTTTAAAAAAATAAACTGCTGTTCTCTGATGGAAAATCAAAATATTTATTTTATTTATTTTAACATTTATAATAGATTTAAATCAAATTAATTTTAAATTTCAACCCTTAATTATATGAAGTTGTGATCTGATCAAGCTGTCCGAAGAAGTGTGGACTCTTTACTTTCTGCCGAGGCCCCCCAAACAGCAGCTTATAGCCGGGGCCCCTCTTTTGTGAGATATCTTTAAAAACCCATTGACACTACTATGGCAAATGTTAAATAAATAAATACAATTTCCTTACTTTTATTAATGCATTCAATGGGGGCGGCAGTAGCTCAGTCCGTAAGGACTTGGGTTAGGATACGGAGGTCACCGGTTCAAGTCCCCCATGGACCAAGACCAACTGGTTGCTGGAGAGGTGCCAGTTTACCTCTTGGGCACTGCCGAGGTGCCCCTGAGCAAGGCACCGAACCCCCAACTGCTCTGGGCGCTTGTCAGGAGCAGCCCCCTCACTCTGACATCTCTCCATTGACATGTATATGTACTGTGTGAACAACAGAGTGTAAAACTGAATTTCCCCACTGTGGGACTAATAAAGGAACATCTTTCTTTCTTTTCTTTCTTTCATAATTACATCAGTATTACAAATCTTGAATTATGCCATTAAGAGTCAATATTTCTGTTTTCCATTACTAGCATTTTTGTCAGTGTAGTTTTACAGCTTTTAACAACATTAGGTGTGTGTCTGTGTTAAAAATGTGTCCATTTTGTGAATTAGCAGCTAGATGCTAGCAACTAAGCTAGCTAGTTACACTTCAGGAGCAGCTTGGTGGATATTATATAGTCCCCTCCAAAACTACTGGAACATTGAGGCCAACTCCTTTATTTCAGCTGAACATTGAACATTTGGGTTTGACATCAGATGGATCTGAGACTAGAGATCAGGATTTCAGCTTCTATTCAGGTATTTAAGTCTAGATCTGTTCCACAACAGATATCACCGCTTGTAACAGAACTCCACATTTTACGGTGATCCAGGAACAGATAGACTTCATCTGGTTCATCTCTCTTCAAACTGTCAGACTAAATGTTTCTGTAGACCTCTGAGTTCATGTAGCTGCTGCCATCATCAATGAAGATGATCTGTAGTCTGGTTCCAGTCTGTCCTTCCTCTTCTTATTGCTAATGAGTGGTTGTCCTCTCCTGGTGGAGCCTCTGTCCTTGTAGTCTGGTTCCAGTCTGTCCTTCCTCTTCTTATTGATAATGAGTGGTTGTCCTCTCCTGGTGGAGTCTCTGTCCTTGTAGTCTGGTTCCAGTCTGTCCTTCCTCTTCTTATTGCTAATGAGTGGTTGTCCTCTCCTGGTGGAGCCTCTGTCCTTGTAGTCTGGGTCCATCTGTCCTTCCTCCTCTTATTGCTAATGAGTGGTTGTCCTCTCCTGGTGGAGCCTCTGTCCTTGTAGTCTGGTTCCAGTCTGTCCTTCCTCTTCTTATTGATAATGAGTGGTTGTCCTCTCCTGGTGGAGTCTCTGTCCTTGTAGTCTGGTTCCAGTCTGTCCTTCCTCTTCTTATTGCTAATGAGTGGTTGTCCTCTCCTGGTGGTCTCTGTCCTTGTAGTCTGGTCCCAGTCTGTCCTTCCTCTTCTTATTGCTAATGAGTGGTTGTCCTCTCCTGGTGGAGTCTCTGTCCTTGTAGTCTGGTTCCAGTCTGTCCTTCCTCTTCTTATTGATAATGAGTGGTTGTCCTCTCCTGGTGGAGCCTCTGTCCTTGTAGTCTGGTTCCAGTCTGTCCTTCCTCTTCTTATTGCTAATGAGTGGTTGTCCTCTCCTGGTGGAGCCTCTGTCCTTGTAGTCTGGTTCCAGTCTGTCCTTCCTCTTCTTATTGCTAATGAGTGGTTGTCCTCTCCTGGTGGAGTCTCTGTCCTTGTAGTCTGGTTCCAGTCTGTCCTTCCTCTTCTTATTGCTAATGAGTGGTTGTCCTCTCCTGGTGGAGTCTCTGTCCTTGTAGTCTGGTTCCAGTCTGTCCTTCCTCTTCTTATTGCTAATGAGTGGTTGTCCTCTCCTGGTGGAGTCTCTGTCCTTTAGGTCCTGAAGTCCTCTGTGAACGGTGGATTGGGATTCCTTCACTCCTCCCTCTGGAGGTTGTTGCTGACGTCCCTGACGGCTGTTTTAGGGTTTTTCTTTACAGCTCTCACAGTGTTTCTGTCATCAGCTGCTGATGTTTCCTCGGTCTACCGGTTCTCCGTCTGTTGCTCGGTACACCGGTGGTTTCTTTCTTCTTCAGGACGGTCCAGATGGTTGTACCGGCTATGGCCGACGTCGGATCAATGGCTCTGATTGATTTCCATCTTCTCTCAGCTTTTCTCCCAGAGACAGCTCTCTGGTCTTCATGTTGGTTTCACCTTTTAACTAGAAATCAGTCTGAACAGGAAAAACCCAAAGCTGAAACTGAGAGGAGACATTCAGCTCTATTTATTGATGAATAATCAATGTAACAGGACACACCTGGGCAACAGAAACACCTGTCAGTCACATGATCAATAATTTAGTTCAGTAGAAAAATGGGTTCAAACAAACAATGCTATCCGCTGAGTGGTGGATCAGATCTAGATGTAAATACCTGAATAGAAGCTGAAATATTGATCTCTTTTCTCAGATTGATCTGGTGATGGTTCAGTGATCAGCAGAAATTAAGGAGCTGGACTCAGTGGTCCAGTAGTTATGGAGGGAACTGTGTATTTGTGTATTTATGTATTTATATTTTCTCTCCAGTTCCAGATCTTCCAACCCCTGGTGTTCCGATGGGTGCCTTACTTTGAAAATCAGTGTTCTAGATTGAATCTAATGGAATGATTCAGGATTTGAAATACACATGTAATTATTATTGAATTAATAAAAGTAAGGAAATATATCCTGTTCTGTTGGGGACCGTGGCATGGAGAAGTTTGGGAACATGTCAAACTGGTTTTCTCCACTTTAGTGTTCAGGATATTTTAGGCGTGTTCACTAGCTGAGCCTCGATCGGAGGGACTCAGGCTTCCCTACGCTACATTTCTCCAGTCCACCCGTCTGATGGGATTCAGCTCTTCGTTCGCCGCTAGCGGTGTGGTTTCAGCGTCTCAGAGCAGAGAACGTCTTATTTGTCTAATTTTTTTGAAAGCTAATATTAAATACTTGGCTACTCAATCATCCAGATTTGGCTGGGTGGCTAGTAGCACATTTTTCTGTCATGTGACAAACCCAGAATACATATTTATTTTTGCTTTACATGGCCTTTAAGCGTACTGCACGTCCACACATACTCAACTTCATACGTGTTCACGCATGCACAGGCAAACTATCTGCATGCACCATAGGTGTTTCACCAGGATGGCTAACCTGGTGCACCTGTGGCACAGGGTGGGACCAGAAAGAAGGCATCACCATGGGGGGGGGGGGGGGGGGGGGTGCATTACAGTCATGACTCGTCACATTCACTACGTGTCTCAGGCTGTTAAACTGTGGAGCTCAAATGAAGATTTGGTCGGGATGAGACACCGTCCAGGTGAAGACGGATTGGACGGTCCCCGAGGGAGTTAAAATCCTGTTGACATCAGAAGGAACCATGTCGAATAATTCATCAAAACAACACGTTAAACAACATGTTCACGTCAGCACCGAGGGTTCTGTGGTTGAAAATATAAAGAAAATATCAGCAGCAGGGACTGCAGGGGTGCCCTGGATTGGCTCTGTATACTGATCTCATGCACACAAATGAATGAATACCCTAATCCTAACCCCCTAACCCTTATACCCTAACCCCTTAACCCTAATACCCTAACCCCCTAACCTTAACCCTCTAACCCTAATACCCTAACCATAACCCTAACATGATAAACGTCTATGGAAGTGTAATATTGTTATTTGAATTACAGTGAAAACTGGGACAATTTGTTAGTGACTACTGAAAACTGGGACGTACGATTGTTTTACAGAAATATGTTGGGACTCGGGATGCGTCAGCTTGAAGCCAGCCTAAGGTAGCCCGTTACAATGGTCACGGTTCTTTGCAGTGGCAGTGGTACAGAGAAAAATGTCCACCGCTCTGACCACCATGCTATGCTGATCTGAGTGGGGATGTCCATTCTACTCACATTCAATTTCTGTTTACTGAATCAAATGAACAGTAGAGAGAAACCAGACAGAAGCTGGAGGAGCTACTGCGACAGACCAGCTCTAGCCCACCAGCAGGTACAGCTCTAGCTCACCAGCCAGGTACAGCTCTAGCTCACCAGCCAGGTACAGCTCTAGGTCACCAGCCAGATACAGCTCTAGCCCACCAGCAGGTACAGCTGTAGCCCACCAGCCAGGAACAGCTCTAGCTCACCAGCCAGGTACAGCTGTAGCCCACCAGCCAGGTACAGCTCTAGCTCACCAGCCAGGTACAGCTCTAGCCCACCAGCCAGGTACAGCTCTAGCCCACCAGCAGGTACAGCTGTAGCCCACCAGCCAGGAACAGCTCTAGCTCACCAGCCAGGTACAGCTGTAGCCCACCAGCCAGGTACACCTCTAGCCCACCAGCCAGGAACAGCTCTAGCTCACCAGCCAGGTACAGCTCTAGCTCACCAGCAGGTACAGCTCTAGCCCACCAGCAGATACAGCTCTAGCCCTGTGAGTGGTCACTGCGTCACAGATATCGATGTATTTGTTGTTGGAGCAGATTTTTATGCCTGTTGCAAGAACTGTGTTTTCTTTCCAGAGCTGATGTTCGACAGACAGGAGTGTTTTGCTCTGGTTCACTGATTCCCAGCTAACGGTACAGAAGCAAAGAGGCAAAACTCTGATGCTGGTTTAGCAGTAGCTGCTAGATGACACTGTGGAAGCACCGCCGTCATTTTGGACTGAAAACACCATAGTCCATAAGTCCATAGTCACGGATGGATAAAGAAATGTCTGTGAATCAGAGGATAATTTCTTTAGAGGTAAATCAACTTTCCAGTACGAACACTTAAATACCCCTCATTTAAATCATTCTGTCCTAAAAGTAGTAAAACACACTTAGAGCCCAAACCAGAGTTATTCCTCGGCAGAATAAACGCGCTAGCTTTGTGCTGACTGGAGGCGGCTGTAATAATTGTAGGCTTTTTACTAACATGTAGGACATTTAATGCTCCTCTGGGAAGCAGCCGGGCAAAAAGGTTAAGTAACTAAATAAGTAAGTAAATAGTTATAGTAGTACGCACATTTCTGTTTTTATTGTTCACCACAGGCCATTTCGGTATCGACATAGAAATCCTGACACCAGAATAGAAATCATTTTTGTTATACGTCAGTATGGCACGTCGTAGGCGAACAGTTGACTGGCATCATTATGTAGTTGACTTGATGACGGTCTAAAATGGCGGAAGTGTAGGTCTATTGCTGGTATTGACATTTTTAATTCTTAGCAATATGCGTTCTCTGGACCAGCAATGTGACTGCAGACTGCAACCAGCGGAGGCCCTCTGCTCCCGCCTCCCGTTCCAACACTGCAGTAAGTTGAGCCTCTGGGTGCAAATCCATGGTCACGCTGCTCACCTCGCTCAGTGGCCTTCCATACCATAATACTACTCCTTTATGTCAGATGGCGGCTGGCGGTACCATGGTTTTCTATTTTTAGGCTCACATTAGTGCAGTTTCACCAGCGTGCCGGAGAACTGCAGTGGCTTTCAGGTAACGTAAATGCAAAAGGCAGCTGTGTTACTGTAGCAACGTGGCGGGGCAACGTGGCGGGGCAACGTGGCGGGGCAACGTGGCGGACTCCAGAGGACCTGCTCCCTGTTAAGGGCTCATTCTCACGCAAACAAAACAATTCTTAGTTTCAGGTTTAAACACTAATGAAAACATAGTTATGAATTATTGAATCCCATTTCTGCTTCAAAATGTCGCAGACTGTTCCTTTAAGATGTGTTCAAAGGTCACATGGCCCTCCTCCTGCAGGTAGAAACGTCCTTGGAGAGGTCAGGTGTCGGGTGTCAGGTGTCGGGTGTCAGAGGCAGCTGAGGTCCTGCTGCAGTAGCAGGTCGACTGCAGCCTCCACGTCCTCCACCACGTGATTCGGCTCCACCAGGTCTGGTTCCAGCACCAGATCTCGGTGACCGTGGACCACCGTCTCTGTGATCGCCTTGCTCCGGTCGCTAGGCAACGGGGAGCCAGGGTTATAGACACCTGTGCACACCTGTGGACAGGTAGAGCACCTCTGTGTTAATGACAGATTTTAATATAAGGTGATAATCAGAAGGTCACTATGAACTCAGCAAACTGCGACTGTGCAGAGATCTGGGATATCGCTGTGATGTTACCTGTGAGTCAGATATTCATAATTCAGTGAGTAGAAGGTTATTATTACCGCTAGCTAAATAAATACGACCAGAGTTAAAGCATCCTTTCACCTACCAGGATGGAGCGACACTCAGCGGCAGCAGACACCAGCTCCTCCTCCGGCACCGCCATCGTGACCATACTCCCCGTTCCCTGGGCAACTAGCTTGGAGGTGGTCGGCATGGCAGCATGCTGCTGACCCAGGTAGCGGTTGTACAGGTTAGCACCGTAGATATCCGTCATCAGGTTGTCACTAGGCAACAAGAGGAAGGTGTGTTACCCAATGACGTAGATGGCATTAGGATGGTGTTATGGACAATCTGGCTACCTGACGGTGTAGAATCTATGGAGTAGATGATAAGATAAGATAAGATATTCCTTGATTAGTCTCAGTTGTGGATGGTTTAGTGTAGTTACCTGACGGTGTAGATGGTGTTATGGACAGTTTGGTTACATACCACGTAGATCGAGGGGGGGGGGGGGCACATCTGAAACCCAGATTGTTACCGGGCCAAACAAATACTGTCAGCAGTAACCTCTATTGATCACTATAGGAAACATACTGGGCTCTAATTGATCATCTTTTATTCTACTGAAAATCCTCCAGACAGCAGATTATTAATAAAATGACTTTATATAGAGGAGTCTATGAACCGTGAACCTATGAACAGTAGATTTATCATTTACCTTAACATTAACCCTTACATTTATCATTTCCCTTGACATGAACCCTTAGATTTATCATTTCCCTTAACATTAACCCTTACATTTATCATTTCCCTTTACATTAACCCTTAGATTTATCATTTCCGTTAACATTAACCCTTAGATTTATCATTTCCATTAACATTAACCCTTAGATTTTTCATTAACCTGAACAATAACCCTTAGATTTAACACTGGCCTGAACATTAACCCTTAGATTTAACATTTACCCTAATATTAACCCTTACATTTATCATTTACCTAAACATTAACCCTTACATTTATCATTTACCTTCTACCTTCTGAATCTGCATATTTTTCTGGTCCTAGTCCACGGGCGGCGGTCCCTCCAGAACCACGTCTTTAATACGTCATGGACTGATCAGTAGTTTTTAGTGGAGGTTGGTGGTAAAGCTGTGAGCTTAGTTTGTAAAAAAACATGTCTGTATTCAGAGAAAACAACTAGAACCGTCACTTTGAGACAAAACCTGCAGAAAGATCCAGAAAGCTGTCTGGAGATGAGAAGGAGAGGACAGCCGAGGGGCTGCTGGCTGAGATACTGAAGCAGAGAGGAACCACAGGAGGAGAGGGAAGGGTTCATGTTAAGGCAAAGGTTAAATCTAAGGGTTAATGATAAGGTACATGATAAATTTAAGGGTTAATGTTAAGGTACTATGATAAATCTAAGGGTTAATGTTAAGGTACATGATAAATTTAAGGGTTAATGTTAAGGTACATGATAAATTTAAGGGTTAATGTTAAGGGAAATGATAAATCTAAGGGTTAATGTTAAGGTAAATGTTAGATGTAGGGGTTAATGTTAAGGTAAATGTTAAATGTAAGGGTTAATGCTAAGTTAAATGTTAACTCTAAGGGTTAATGTTAAGGTAAATGTTAAATGTAAGGGTTAATGTTAAGGTACATGATAAATCTAAGGGTTAATGTTAAGGTCAATGATAAATGTAAGGGTTAATGTTGAGTTAAATGTTAAATCTAGGGGTTAATGTTAAGGTAAATGTTAAATGTAAGTAGTAATGCTAAGTTAAATGTTAAATCTAAGGGTTAATGTGAAGGTAAATGTTAAATATAAGGGTTAATGTTAAGGTAAATGTTAAATGTAAGGGTTAATGTTAAGTTAAATGTTAAATGTAAGGGTTAATGTTAAGTTAAATGTTAAATATAAGGGCTAATGTTGAGTTAAATATTAAATCTAAGGGTTAATGTTGAGTTAAATGTTAAATCTAAGGGTTAATGTTGAGTTAAATGTTAACTGTTAAGTGTGAATGTTAAGTTAAATGTAAGTGTAAATGTTAAGGTAAATGTTGAATTAAGTGTTAACATTAAGTTAACTGTTAAGTTTAGTTAATGGAAACATTCCTCCCCTAACCAGTCAGTCCTGTACGGTTCATAGACTCCTCTATATAAAGTCATTTTATTAATAATCTGCTGTCTGGAGGATTTTCAGTAGAATAAAAGCTGATCAATTAGAGCCCAGTATGTTTCCTATAGTGATCAATAGAGGTTACTGCTGACAGTAGATAGTGTTATGGACGGTTCAGTTACCCGACGGCGTAGATGGTGTTATATGGACAGTTCAGTTACCCGACGGCGTAGATGGTGTTATATGGACGGTTCAGTTACCCGACGGCGTAGATGGTGTTATATGGACAGTTCAGTTACCCGACAGCGTAGATGGTGTTATGGACGGTTCAGTTACCCGACGGCGTAGATGGTGTTATGGACGGTTCAGTTACCCGACGGCGTAGATGGTGTTATGGACGGTTCAGTTACCCGACGGCGTAGATGGTGTTATATGGACGGTTCAGTTACCCGACGGCGTAGATGGTGTTATATGGACGGTTCAGTTACCCGACGGCGTAGATGGTGTTATGGATGGTTCAGTTACCCGACGGCGTAGATGGTGTTATATGGACGGTTCAGTTACCCGACGGCGTAGATGGTGTTATATGGACGGTTCAGTTACCCGACGGCGTAGATGGTGTTATATGGACGGTTCAGTTACCCGACGGCGTAGATGGTGTTATGGACGGTTCAGTTACCCGACGGCGTAGATGGTGTTATGGACGGTTCAGTTACCCGACGGCGTAGATGGTGTTATGGACGGTTCAGTTACCCGACGGCGTAGATGGTGTTATGGACGGTTCAGTTACCCGACGGCGTAGATGGTGTTATATGGACGGTTCAGTTACCCGACAGCGTAGATGGTGTTATGGACGGTTCAGTTACCCGACGGCGTAGATGGTGTTATGGACGGTTCAGTTACCCGACGGCGTAGATGGTGTTATGGACGGTTCAGTTACCCGACGGCGTAGATGGTGTTATGGACGGTTCAGTTACCCGACGGCGTAGATGGTGTTTATGGACGGTTCAGTTACCCGACGGCGTAGATGGTGTTATATGGACAGTTCAGTTACCCGACGGCGTAGATGGTGTTATGGACGGTTCAGTTACCCGACGGCGTAGATGGTGTTATATGGACGGTTCAGTTACCCGACGGCGTAGATGGTGTTATATGGACGGTTCAGTTACCCGACGGCGTAGATGGTGGTCAGCTTGCGGTCCTGGTTCTGCAGCCTCAGCAGGTGCTCGGCGTACCGGTATGTCAGCAGACTGGGTTTTCCCAGCAGCGCCTGGTACTGCAGCTCTCGACCCGTCAGCTTCCTGTAGACGGACTCCAGACACAGCAGGAACATCCCGTGACCGAACCTACGGCAGCACAGCAGGGTCAAAACTCATTAGTATGGATGATGAACTTTAACAATCAAATATCAATATCATGTTAATAATACACACATGATAATATCATGTTAATAGTCCAGCACCTCTAGGATCATTTTATATATACCGATTTAGTTACAGACTCTCTCCACGTCCCTACACTCAGATTTTGAGTGTAATCAGTTTGCCAAGAAAGACACAAAACGCACAACAAAGTTAAAGATAAATTTAACTGAAGCATTATTTCAGATTTTTTCAAGTACTGTTATACACTTTATCAAAATAGTATCATTGTCTAAAATAACATCTAATATAAATTATTTTGGCCATGTAACTCTGATGTTGTGACTGACCTAGCCCAGAGATATAATGACTTCCTGTGGGGTGTTGGTTACCGTGGCGACGGGGCCTCGGCCATCCACATCAGGTCCACGTTACAGGCGAGAACTGGCAGCTGGGCCGGCACCTGAGGATCATAC
>CAMQGK010000474.1:555000-567500 GCA_947000775.1 Pterois miles
TCCCGACTACGTCACATTCCTCTACTTACATAATACCTCTACAACACAGGTCACATAGGTCACGTATGTCTCCGACTACGTCACATAAGTCCCGACTACGTCACATACGTCCCGTCTACGTCACATACGTCCCGTCTACGTCACATACGTCCAATATGTCCCGTCTACATCACATACGTCCCGTCTACGTCACATACGTCACATACGTCTACGTCACATGTCCCGTCTACCTCACATACGTCCCATATGTCCCGTCTACGTCACATACGTCCCGTCTACCTCACATACGTCCCATATGTCCCGTCTACATCACATACGTCCCGTCTACGTCACATACGTCACGTATGTCCCGTCTACCTCACATACGTCCCATATGTCCCGTCTACATCACATACGTCCCACTACGTCACATACGTCCCGACTACGTCACACCGTCCGACTAGCCCCCCTACGTCACATACGTCCCGTCTACGTCACATACATCCCCTACGTCACGTATGTCCCGACTACGTCACATACGTCCCGACTACGTCACATACATCCCGTCTACGTCACATACGTCCCGACTACGTCACATACGTCCCGACTACGTCACATACGTCACGTATGTCCCGTCTACGTCACATACGTCCCGACTACGTCACATACATCCCGTCTACCTCACATACGTCCCATATGTCCCGTCTACATCACATACGTCCCATATGTCCCGTCTACATCACATACGTCCCGTCTACGTTACATAAGTCCCGACTACGTCACACACATCCCGTCTACGTCACATACGTCCCGTCTACGTCACATACGTCGCATATGTCCCGTCTACGTCACGTATGTCCCGTCTACGTCACGTATGTCCCATCTACGTCACGTATGTCCCGACTACGCCACATACGTCCCGTCTACGTCACATACATCCCGACTACGTCACATATGTCACGTATGTCCCGTCTACGTCACATACGTCCCGTCTACGTCACATACGTCCCGTCTACGTCACATACGTCCCATATGTCCCGTCTACATCACATACGTCCTGTCTATGAGACCTATCTGTCAACCTGTCTGTCTCTCTGTGTCTCCACCTGGCTATCGCCACCTGTCTGTCTCTTTAAGATAGGACTTTATGATCCCCAGGGGAGAAATTTCTGTCTCTGGCTGTGTGACAGGTGTGTTCTCCACCTGTCTCTCCTACCTGGACCTCCAACAGGTGAGACAGCTGCTGGGCCTTGTGATGTCTTTGACAGCTTCCTGCATTGGTGACAAAGACAACAGGAAACAGGAAGTTGTTGTTTCGGTCTACAAGCTTCTGGAAAGCTCGACGAGCTGCCGGTATCAACGAGCCGCCGCGAAGCAGGACGCCGTCCACGTCAAAGAGGACACCCACCTGTAGGAGACAAGACGGTTCATAGAGACAGGCAGATCAGGTCAGAAATATACACATATAGTATATACATATGGGTATACATATAGTACATACACAGTATGGTGTTTATATACTGCATATACTGCACACACACATATACATACTGTACATATATTTATATATACAGTGTACAATACATGTACATACATACACACTTTACAGTATGTAAAGTAGAAGAAGAAGAAGAAGATCTACCTTTATTAGTCCCACAGTGGGGAAATTCAATTTACACTCTGTTTAACTCATACATGGTACATGCACACAAACACACACACACATGCATCAATGGAGAGATGTCAGAGTGGGGGGGCTGCTCCAGACAAGCGCCCCGAGCAGTTGGGGGTTTGGTGCCTTGCTCAGGGGCACCTCGGCAGTGCCCAAGAGGTAAACTGGCACCTCTCCAGCTACCAGTTCACACTCAGTTTTTGGTCCATGTCGGGACTTGAACCGGTGACCCTCCGGTTCCCAAGCCAACTCCCTACAGACTGAGCTACTGCCTCCCCCAGTATGCAAGTATCCAAGTACGCTGTGTATATACGTATATACACACATATACTGTATATACAATACAGTACATATATAGGTTAATTACTTTAAGTTTATTCTTAAAGTAATTAACTTCCATCATAAATTAAATGAACTTTAATGAACTTTGAGACCGAAATTTTTTTTTTTGGAAATGACGTTTCAGTATTTCAGTATAATATTTTCTCTGTAATAACTGCTGTAGATAAATAAATAAATATGATTTCTATCTATTGTATTATTCATTATACTGTGGTAAATATTAAATTACAATCAAGTTTGTAAGTTTTTTAAAACTTCGTCAAAAAAGTTTTAATGCAAAGCAGCTCAGGACACGTGACCAAAGCTGAACCCTGAAACTCCATGGGGATGATCAATAGGTCTGATCATCGTTAATATCACATAAAACACACTCACACACACTGACCTGTCGGCTGGTCGACATGGATCTGACCGTCTGCTGCAGGAAACCTCGACACCACATGACGGCTGTCTGTCTGTCAGAGACCAGCAGTCTGCTGCTCATTTATACACCGGAGACATCCGGGGTGGGGGGGCGGATGCCTCCGGTGTATGTCTAAACACACACACACACACACCCACACACACACACACACACACACACACACACACACACACACACACACACACACACACACACACACACTGATTAAATGTGGCTGACGGCAGTTTTCTCCTCACATGACATCACATGCAGCGTTCAGCCATTAATCAGCCAATCACATGCTGCAGAATGCTGCAACCAATCAACGAATCAGGTGCCAGACTGAAGACATGCAGAGACAGAGGCGTTCTGAGAAACCTGAAGACTGACGAGGACAGACAAGGACAGTAGGGACCTGGTTCACACCTGGTGTTAACGTGCTTCCTGGGTGGTCCAATCAGCGGTGGACAGTCGGACACACCTCATCATCACTAAAGGAGTATTGATCCATAACTATTCTAATAATATATAATAATATCAGCGTCCCACCTATAGACGACTCTATCTGCCTACTGAGGGTTCTGTTAAACCAGGATCTAGTTTGTTGGGTCAGTCAGAGCAGATCAGGAGAGGACTCTCTGGGTCTGATGAGCTCACTTCCTGGATCAGACCTCTGGTCCACATCTAGTGACCACATCTGGTTCACCCAGGTGTGAACAGGGCCAAAAAGTCAGACCACCATGATTAGCAGCACAATAAAATGTGTTTTCATTGGTTGTGTCGAGGTTAAAGGTGAAGTCCTCAGGTGTCTCCAGGTGTCTGGGGAGGTCCAACGTAGACAGGTCCTCAGTGTCCTTGAACCCACTCACACAGTCTCTGGTGGTTTTCAGTCTCTCTGGTGGTTTTAAATCTAAAAAAACATGACGCGAACAACTATCTGAGCTGAACGTTTTAATGAGAAACAAGCCGAGTATAAAAATGAGCTGATATTTACATCAACAGACAGGTGACAGTCAGACAGGTGACAGTCAGACGGGTGACAGTCAGACAGGTCACAGTCAGACAGGTCACAGCCAGACAGGTGACAGTCAGACAGGTCACAGCCAGACAGGTGACAGTCAGACAGGTGACAGTCAGACAGGTCCCAGTCAGACAGGTCACAGTCAGACAGGTGACAGTCAGACAGCTGACAGTCAGACAGGTTACAGTCAGACAGGTCACAGTCAGACAGGTTACAGTCAGACAGGTTACAGTCAGACAGGTCACAGCCAGACAGCTGACAGTCAGACAGGTTACAGTCAGACAGGTCACAGCCAGACAGGTGACAGTCAGACAGGTTACAGTCAGACAGGTTACAGTCCCAGCAGAGTTCTTGCTGCTTGACTCTGAGCCTGAAGAGTTTCACTTGCGTAACGCTGTAACAACTCCATCTTCTTCCTCCTGACAAGAGCCTCCTCCACCTGAGAGACGGACAGAGAGACGGACAGAGAGACGGACAGAGAGGTCAGATTTTGTGTGGTCCTCACTACTTCAAAGGACTGTTTGAATGTTCAGACTTGTTTTTAAGGTTCAGGTTCAGGCTCAGGTTCAGGGTCAGGGTCAGGTTAAAGGAGAAGCAGTCTCCAACCCGAGGTGTGGGACATATAAAGAAATCTAAAACTCAAGTAAATATGTAACAACCAAAAGATTTTAAAGGATACAGGTTGACTGTCTTCTTCCAGAAACACCAGAGCAGCGACCACACGGCGAGCGGAAGGTAGCTGCAGCTGCCAAACCACAGCTAAACGTTGGGATAGTTTACCTGTTGGTGAACTTCAACCAAACCACAGCTAAACGTTGGGATAGTTTACATGTTGGTGAACTTCAACCAAACCACAGATAAACGTTGGGATAGTTTACATGTTGGTGAACTTCAACCAAACCACAGATAAACGTTGGGATAGTTTACCTGTTGGTGAACTTCAACCAAACCACAGCTAAACGTTGGGATAGTTTACCTGTTGGTGAACTTCAACCAAACCACAGCTAAACGTTGGGATAGTTTACCTGTTGGTGAACTGCAGCCAAACCACAGCTAAACGTTAGGATAGTTTAACTGTTGGTGAACTGCAGCCAAACCAGAACTAAACGCTGGGATAGTTTAACTGTTGGTGAACTTCAACCAAACCACAGATAAACGTTGGGATAGTTTACATGTTGGTGAATTTCAACCAAACCACAGATAAACGTTGGGATAGTTTACCTGTTGGTGAACTTCAACCAAACCACAGCTAAATGTTGGGATAGTTTACATGTTGGTGAACTTCAACCAAACCACAGCTAAACGTTGGGATAGTTTACCTGTTGGTGAACTTCAACCAAACCACAGCTAAACGTTGGGATAGTTTACCTGTTGGTGAACTTCAACCAAACCACAGCTAAACGCTGGGATAGTTTACCTGTTGGTGAACTTCAACCAAACCACAGCTAAACGCTGGGATAGTTTACCTGTTGGTGAACTTCAACCAAACCACAACTAAACGCTGGGATAGTTTACCTGTTGGTGAACTTCAACCAAACCACAGCTAAACGTTGGGATAGTTTACCTGTTGGTGAACTTCAACCAAACCACAGCTAAACGTTGGGATAGTTTACCTGTTGGTGAACTTCAACCAAACCACAGCTAAACGTTGGGATAGTTTACCTGTTGGTGAACTTCAACCAAACCACAGCTAAACGTTGGGATAGTTTACCTGTTGGTGAACTTCAACCAAACCACAGCTAAACGTTGGGATAGTTTACCTGTTGGTGAACTTCAACCAAACTACAGCTAAATGTTGGGATAGTTTACCTGTTGGTGAACTTCAACCAAACCACAGCTAAATGTTGGGATAGTTTACCTGTTGGTGAACTTCAACCAAACCACAGCTAAATGTTGGGATAGTTTACCTGTTGGTGAACTTCAACCAAACCACAGCTAAACGCTGGGATAGTTTACCTGTTGGTGAACTTCAACCAAACCACAGCTAAACGCTGGGATAGTTTACCTGTTGGTGAACTTCAACCAAACCACAACTAAACGCTGGGATAGTTTACCTGTTGGTGAACTTCAACCAAACCACAGCTAAACGTTGGGATAGTTTACCTGTTGGTGAACTTCAACCAAACCACAGCTAAACGTTGGGATAGTTTACCTGTTGGTGAACTTCAACCAAACCACAGCTAAACGTTTGGATAGTTTACCTGTTGGTGAACTTCAACCAAACCACAGCTAAACGCTGGGATAGTTTACCTGTTGGTGAACTTCAACCAAACCACAACTAAACGTTAGGATAGTTTACCTGTTGGTGAACTTCAACCAAACCACAGCTAAACGTTGGGATAGTTTACCTGTTGGTGAACTTCAACCAAACCACAGCTAAACGTTTGGATAGTTTACCTGTTGGTGAATTGCAGCCAAACCAGAACTAAACGCTGGGATAGTTTACCTGTTGGTGAACTTCAACCAAACCACAACTAAACGTTAGGATAGTTTACCTGTTGGTGAACTGCAGCCAAACCAGAACTAAACGTTAGGATAGTTTACCTGTTGGTGAACTGCAGCCAAACCAGAACTAAACGCTGGGATAGTTTACCTGTTGGTGAACTTCAACCAAACCACAGCTAAACGCTGGGATAGTTTACCTGTTGGTGAACTTCAACCAAACCACAACTAAACGTTAGGATAGTTTACCTGTTGGTGAACTGCAGCCAAACCAGAACTAAACGCTGGGATAGTTTACCTGTTGGTGAACTTCAACCAAACCAGAACTAAACGCTGGGATAGTTTACCTGTTGGTGAACTTCAACCAAACCACAGCTAAATGCTGAGATAGTTTACCTGTTGGTGAACTGCAGCCAAACCACAGCTAAACGCTGGGATAGTTTACCTGTTGGTGAACTTCAACCAAACCACAACTAAACGTTGGGATAGTTTACCTGTTGGTGAATTTCAACCAAACCACAGCTAAACGTTGGGATAGTTTACCTGTTGGTGAACTTCAACCAAACCACAACTAAACGTTGGGATAGTTTACCTGTTGGTGAACTTCAACCAAACCACAGCTAAACGTTGGGATAGTTTACCTGTTGGTGAATTTCAACCAAACCACAACTAAACGTTAGGATAGTTTACCTGTTGGTGAACTGCAGCCAAACCACAGCTAAACGTTAGGATAGTTTAACTGTTGGTGAACTGCAGCCAAACCAGAACTAAACGCTGGGATAGTTTACCTGTTGGTGAACTTCAACCAAACCACAGTTAAATGTTGGGATAGTTTACCTGTTGGTGAACTTCAACCAAACCACAGCTAAACGTTGGGATAGTTTACCTGTTGGTGAACTTCAACCAAACCACAGCTAAACGTTGGGATAGTTTACCTGTTGGTGAACTTCAACCAAACTACAGCTAAATGTTGGGATAGTTTACCTGTTGGTGAACTTCAACCAAACCACAGCTAAATGTTGGGATAGTTTACCTGTTGGTGAACTTCAACCAAACCACAGCTAAACGCTGGGATAGTTTACCTGTTGGTGAACTTCAACCAAACCACAGCTAAACGCTGGGATAGTTTACCTGTTGGTGAACTTCAACCAAACCACAACTAAACGCTGGGATAGTTTACCTGTTGGTGAACTTCAACCAAACCACAGCTAAACGTTGGGATAGTTTACCTGTTGGTGAACTTCAACCAAACCACAGCTAAACGTTGGGATAGTTTACCTGTTGGTGAACTTCAACCAAACCACAGCTAAACGTTAGGATAGTTTACCTGTTGGTGAACTGCAGCCAAACCAGAACTAAACGCTGGGATAGTTTACCTGTTGGTGAACTTCAACCAAACCACAACTAAACGTTAGGATAGTTTACCTGTTGGTGAACTGCAGCCAAACCAGAACTAAACGTTAGGATAGTTTACCTGTTGGTGAACTGCAGCCAAACCAGAACTAAACGCTGGGATAGTTTACCTGTTGGTGAACTTCAACCAAACCACAGCTAAACGCTGGGATAGTTTACCTGTTGGTGAACTTCAACCAAACCACAACTAAACGTTAGGATAGTTTACCTGTTGGTGAACTGCAGCCAAACCAGAACTAAACGCTGGGATAGTTTACCTGTTGGTGAACTTCAACCAAACCAGAACTAAACGCTGGGATAGTTTACCTGTTGGTGAACTTCAACCAAACCACAGCTAAATGCTGAGATAGTTTACCTGTTGGTGAACTGCAGCCAAACCACAGCTAAACGCTGGGATAGTTTACCTGTTGGTGAACTTCAACCAAACCACAACTAAACGTTGGGATAGTTTACCTGTTGGTGAATTTCAACCAAACCACAGCTAAACGTTGGGATAGTTTACCTGTTGGTGAACTTCAACCAAACCACAACTAAACGTTGGGATAGTTTACCTGTTGGTGAATTTCAACCAAACCACAGCTAAACGTTGGGATAGTTTACCTGTTGGTGAACTTCAACCAAACCACAGCTAAACGTTGGGATAGTTTACCTGTTGGTGAATTTCAACCAAACCACAACTAAACGTTAGGATAGTTTACCTGTTGGTGAACTGCAGCCAAACCACAGCTAAACGTTAGGATAGTTTAACTGTTGGTGAACTGCAGCCAAACCAGAACTAAACGCTGGGATAGTTTAACTGTTGGTGGTCAACTTCAACCAAACCACAACTAAACACTGGGATAGTTTACCTGTTGGTGAACTGCAGCCAAACCACAACTAAACACTGGGATAGTTTACCTGTTGGTGAACTTCAACCAAACCACAACTAAACACTGGGATAGTTTACCTGTTGGTGAACTTCAACCAAACCACAACTAAACGTTGGGATAGTTTACCTGATGGTGAACCTCAGCCAAACCACAACTAAACATTGGGATAGTTTACCTGTTGGTGAATTGCAGCCAAGAGAATGCTTGCAGCCAATCAGTAAACAGGGTTCTGTGACATGCTGACCTCTGGCCCTGTTCAGACCACATTCAGAAGTGGTCCGGGCCTCATTCCTTTAGCGGCATGTATGTTAATGTGTCCTGGGCCACATTCAGGACCACCTCCTCACTGATGTCCTGCTGGACCCCCATGGTCTCCGTGATCCTCCGGTGAACAGACAGACAGACGGCAGTGCTCGTCTGCCTGGCAACAAGGAAACGGCTTCTGTACTCTACTGTTCTCTGTCAGTACAACTGTACTTTCATTATTTCCTGAATTTCCTTTCAGGGATTAATAACGGTTCATCTTAACTTATCTTACAGGCTATAGCAACATATTAACATATACAGTATCTAAAATATGGGGGAAGGGGTGTGGGTTGGGTTTAGGTAGGTGAGGGAGAGTGGTTCAGATAAGGTTAAGTGTGAGGTGGTCTACATCCTGAGGTTAGGGTTATGGGGTCAGGTTCAGGATTATGCCAACCAAGGTCCACACATGTACTAGGCCTGGGGCGATCCAACTATCTCCTGATTCCATTCTATCACCATACCTGGGTGCCAATTCGACATGTTTTGCGATTCAATATTATCATTTATTGTGATTTTTGTGAACGTTTTTAACAGTAGACCATGCGAAAAAGTTTACTTTGTAAATCTGTCAATGAATCCAGTAACATGTCTGATTTCCAGCAGGTCTGTAGTCAGAGACGTCCTGAAGTCAAATCTATCAGGACATCAAATCTTATTTTTAATCTATCAGGGTCATGTAATGATTTATCCTCTGCTGAATATAATCCATCAGTCTGATTTCCATAGATGGATTCTGTAGATCCAGTTCCCTTTGTTAACACCTTATTTTGAAAAGCGGCCGTAGTCCCAGGTGTCTACTTCCTCTAAGTCCTCCAAGGTGGTCTCTAGCTCTCCCTCAGCTCCGTTCTCTTTATCCATCCATGGTCAGCTCCATCGGGGCCGTCTGAATGCATTTAACATAAATGTCAGTATATGGAGCTCTACAGTCGTAGCGTCGGCCCGTCGGACCACGGAGACGAGAGCGTCGGCCGGCCGGACCGCACGTTACCGCCGTACGATGACGTTTACCGTCCGTGACGGAGTTAGCGTGCAGCTTTAGCCGTGATGTCTAGCTCTGCTTTTCCAAAGTGTTTCCCTCCTTTACTGGATGTGTAGTGTTTACTGCTGGATTTAACATGGAGGGTGGAGGTCAGATCCACGCCCACCCTCCACCCTTTAATACTTTACTGGATGTGTAGTGTTTACCAGGCTGGATTTAACATGGAGGGTGGAGGTCGGATCCACGCCCACCCTCCACCCTTTAATACTTTACTGGATGTGTAGTGTTTACCAGGCTGGATTTAACATGGAGGGTGGAGGTCGGATCCACGCCCACCCTCCACCCTTTAATACTTTACTGGATGTGTAGTGTTTACTGCTGGATTTAACATGGAGGGTGGAGGTCGGATCCACGCCCACCCTCCACCCTTTAATACTTTCTGAGGTTTGTTCTGAATATGCATCTTACAGTCTTGTTTAACTGGGAGAATTCGTTACAAAGACAGGCTTTAATTTGTTATCATGATGCTCAGGCATCGTCACAAATGTGATCACACAAATCACAACCAGTCGCTTTTCCCGGAGCAGAGCTCTGTCCGGGTCTGACTGACGCATCCCCTCCCTTTCCTCCTCCTCCTGAGTCCTCACTGATAAAATAGAAAGGCTCGGGCCTGCGAATCGAGTTAATTGATCGGGCTCGGGCCGGGTCGGGCTTTAATACCGGCGGGCCTAGGTCGGGTCGGGCTGGGTGTGTGTGTGTGTGTGTGTGTGTGTGTGTGTGAGTGTGTGTGCGTGTGAATGAGTGTGCATGTGTGTGCGTGTGAGTGTGCATGTGTGTGAGTGTGTATGTGCGGGTGCATGTGTGTGCGTGTGTGCGGGAGCATGTGTGTGTGTGCGGGTGTCACCTCCTTCTGTGAGGGAACAGGTACGTGTGCGATGAAGGTGACTCCTCCCTCCTCTCCCTCCTGCTCCTCTCGGCTCTCCTCATCGTCAGGCTGCACACACACACAAAACAAACACGCCTCACTGACAGGAAGTTACATGTGTGGCTCTGCCACCACGTCCCCGTCTGTTGGTCATTAATACCACAGAACCCACTAGTTCGTTAGTTTAGTCAACCAGCGACTTGTTTCTCAGAGAATTCATAAAATGTCGACAAACGATAGAGTCGATAGCATCGAATCACCCCGATGCAGGTTGACAGTCCCGCCAGGCATGCAGTTAACATTTAGTACTGATAACAAGGACATCAGACACAACGAGCACTGATACAGAGGACTTCCTAGTTCTTAGTCCAGACCAGACACCAGAGGGTGGACTACGAAGCCAACTGGACACATCCAGACCTTCTAAAGGCCCCATCAGAGTTAACGGGTACCACGACCGTGGTTATCGGCTCTTTGTTAACCGCGTTTTCTTCGTCAGGCTGGGGGTCATTTGACTCTTCTACTGTCCCTCCTTCAAAAATTATTAACCGTTAACTGACATTAGTGCGTCGTATGTCCAGTACACCGTTAGCAGCCACGGCGCTGTCGGACGGGTCCAGCCAATGTCCCAACGTCTCCACGAATCATTTAGTTTAGCCGCCAGGTTGTCAGCTGTGTATCTGCCTGGTGTAACGATAGCGAGTGTCCGACAGACGCCGTGTGTGTGACGGTGGTGAGTGTGAGGTTATCGGCGGTGTTACGGCTGTGAATGCAGCTGTAGCAGTGTGTATACACCCTCAGTGAATAAATGCTACGACTCAAGACCGGAGCCTACTTCCTGTATCCTGAAACACTGGCTCAGACCCTCTTAAGGTGGACTGTTAAGGTGGACCAGCTTTTCCCCTGTAAGTGACGAGTCGCTCCTGAGTTTTGCTTAGCTTTTTTAAATGAATTATTAATATTTCTAACTGTGAAAGCAACAGCATGAATCAGTTAAATTCTTAGTGTGGGTTAACGGGGTAACGGTTACTTGTTAACATCCCTGAAAAGGACCGATGGCATACCGCCGACCCCAGTCCAGAGGAACAGGCCGTTATAATGGGGAGCTGTGAAGAACACTAAACTCTGCAGCAACAAGCTGTGGCTGTAAATAAGGCAATAGAGGTTCAGGGCCACCAGGTCTGAGTGGCGTCATGGAGACCGAAGAAGACTTTCTACTGTTCAACAGAAGTGCAGGAATGTAAAGGGACAGTCCACCTCTTCATCGTGGACGGTGTAGATGCTCTTCTCCTCCTCCTCCTCCTCCTCCTGCTGTTTGTCTCCCGACAGACGAGACTCCTTCTCTGCTCTCCACCTCTGCACCGCCTCCAACACAGCTACACATGAGAAAATGATTTGACGATATACATAATAAATATACATATAAATAAATAAAAGCAGGGTAAATTTGGCCCCACGTCCAGAACTCTGACGGGTGTCTTCATGCGCTGCACTTGATGATCTCTGTCTTTGTATCTGCGCTGTTAACCTACCACAGAAGAAGAAACCGTCTGCAAACTGACGATGTTTCACCACCACCGCAAAAAAAAATCATTCAGAATGGCCCATTTCACAACAATATATATGATGTTATATTACTGCATTAATGTGTTCATCAGCAGGTAAAGGAGCTCATTTTAACAACTTCATATGCTTAATAATGATATACTACTTCATAACAACATAGTTAATCACTTGATTTTTATTGTGTTTCATGTCTGAATCTGCACATAGCTCGTAATAATAATATTAGTAAAAAGTATGTTTCTCTCTGCGATGTTGTGGAGTAGTAGTGGGCGATAAAGTTATGTAAAATAGAAATACTCATGTTAAGTACAAGTGCCTCAAAAGTGTACTGAAGTACAGTACTTGAGTAGCCTACAGTCCACCAATGCTAGAACAACATTGTTGACAAGAGCACAAGACCTGATCTCTGAAGTTCAAAATTTTAAATAATTTAAATATTTGACAGTATGCATAATAACATAATCTGATTGTATTAATACTGCAATAATCTGGTTGTATAAATAATGAATTCCTTAATAATCTGATCATAGAAATGATGTAATTATCTGGCAGTAACCATATAAAATGATCAGATTGTTTAAAT
>CAMQGK010000474.1:572500-647500 GCA_947000775.1 Pterois miles
AGACAGGTGAAGACAGGTGAGCATCATCAGACAGGTGAAGACAGGTGAGCATCATCAGACAGGTGAGCATCATCAGACAGGTGAACATCATCAGACAGGTGAAGACAGGTGAGCATCATCAGACGTGAGCATCATCAGACAGATGAGCATCATCAGACAGGTGAAGACAGGTGAGCATCATCAGACAGGTGAAGACAGGTGAAGATCATCAGACAGGTGAGCATCATCAGACAGGTGAAGACAGGTGAGCATCATCAGACAGGTGAGCATCATCAGACAGGTGAAGACAGGTGAGCATCATCAGACAGGTGAACATCATCAGACAGGTGAACATCATCAGACAGGTGAACATCATCAGACAGGTGAGCATCATCAGACAGGTGAACATCATCAGACAGGTGAGCATCATCAGACAGGTGAAGGTGAGGTGTCAGTGAAGCTACCATGGTTTGATGATGAACTGACCTTGACTTTTCCCTCCTCCAGCTGAGCCTGTCTGAACCGAGCCAGAGCCGTCCTGAGACACACAGCAGAGGAACACCGTTAAGGACAGAACCACGGACAGAACCACAGCAGAACCACAGCAGAACATGACGGTCCAGCAGAAACCAGTAGAAGTCGTCTCCGTTACCGCCCGGACTGTCTGACCCGGTAGGAAACGTTCAGGTGATCTCCAGGGGCCTGTACTAGGAAGCAGGATTTGTAGTCAGCGAGGTAACTTCAGGGTTAACCCTTCAGGGTCTTCTGTCCTACGAAGGGGGATCACTTCTTACTAGGTAGATCACCATGGTAACTGCTGCTGAACACCTGACGTGCTGATCTGGGGGTTTGGGTTTGTCATTTTATTGAGCTAATTCAATGGTCTGCTCGAGGGGATGGAGGGAAACAGCATCTTTTCACATGTAGCTCAGTGAAGGGTTAATTTCTTCCACAGAGCACAGCGCTGCTACCATACGTATCACCATACGCGTCACGCTTCAATAGCTAGCGCTAGCAATATAGTGCAAATTAAAAAAAGACGTAATCTTAGGAAAACTGGGTTATCGTATAAAACACACATCACCATGAAATCTGGGTAAAACAGGTCACTTTGTCATGCAATCAGAGCTCTGATCAGAGCTCTGCAGAGTCCTGTAACATCCATCATCACAGCGCCACGGTGAGAGGCAGCATACAGCCCGACCCCATACAGTATCATAAAACACAATATACCCAACAATACCTATACATCTGCAACAGGCCAATATCAGCCGATCAATCGCTCAGGCTCGAATTTCTATTGGACTGAATTCAGGGGTCTGTGATCGATGTGAGACCATCTCATAAAGAATCTGTTCTACTTCCATCAACTCACAACACGCAAACGAAATACAGTTTGATGGTTTCATCAGGAAGGAGGGGCACTTGGACAGAAACGGTGACTCAGACATGCCATGGGAATTTCAAAATAAAGCTGTCTCTTCACTTTGCATCAACGATACTGGATCATTGATCACTCAATTAATATTAGGGGTGTAAGAAAATGTCAATACACTTGAGTATCACAAAATTTTGTTTTGCAATACTATATCAATTCTCAGAATCACTATGTTGATTTTTAATTTATATTTACATGCAAACATTTGTGGCTGAAAGTGTCTTCGCCTGCACAGGAAGTAGTGCTACGATGTTACAGAGACTGTGATGAACAGAAATGCAGATCTGACTGCATAAAAAGACTTCACTCAGATTTCATACGTCAGGTGAAATTACTATATATGGCAACATCAGTATCATGATATGTACACAGCCCTAATCAATATATCAGTCCAGATGGATGCAGTGCTACACCCTACAGAGTACACGAGGGGGAACGAGTACACACAGAGTACACCGACTACACACAGAGGACAACGCCTACACAGAGAAGACACCGACTACACACAGAGTACACCGACTACACACAGAGTACACCGACTACACACAGAGGACACCGACTACACACAGAGTACACCGACTACACACAGAGTACACCGACTACACACAGAGTACACCGCCTACACAGACAGGACACCGCCTACACAGAGAGGACACGCCAAAGAAGGACACCGCCTACAACACAGACACCCCTACAAAGAGAACCTACACAAGAGGAAACGACTACACAAAGAAAACAAGAGGAACACACAGAGAACACGACACAGGACACCGCCTACACACAGAGGACACCGCCTACACACAGAGTACACCGCCTACACACAGAGTACACCGCCTACACACAGAGGACACCGACTACACACAGAGTACACCGACTACACACAGAGTACACCGCCTACACACAGAGTACACCGACTACACACAGAGGACACCGACTACACACAGAGGACACCGAGTACACACAGAGGACACCGACTACACACAGAGGACACCGCCTACACACAGAGTACACCGACTACACACAGAGTACACCGCCTACACACAGAGTACACCGCCTACACACAGAGGACACCGACTACACACAGAGGACACCGACTACACACAGAGGACACCGCCTACACACAGAGGACACCGCCTACACACAGAGGACACCGCCTACACACAGAGTACACCGACTACACACAGAGGACACCGCCTACACACAGAGGACACCGCCTACACACAAGACACCGCCACACAGAGTACACCGACTACACACAGAGTCACACCGACTACACACAGAGGACACCGCCTACACACAGAGTACACCGACTACACACAGAGTACACCGACTAAAAAAAAAAAAAGAAAAAAAAAAAAAAAACACACAGAGTACACCGACTACACACAGAGGACACCGCCTACACAGACAGGACACCGACTACACACAGAGTACACCGACTACACACAGAGGACACCGACTACACACAGAGGACACCGCCTACACACAGAGGACACCGACTACACACCGAGGACACCGCCTACACACAGAGGACACCGCCTACACACAGAGTACACCGAGTACACACAGAGTACACCGCCTACACACAGAGTACACCGACTACACACAGACAGGACACCGCCTACACAGAGAGGACACCGACTACACACAGAGTACACCGACTACACACAGAGGACACCGCCTACACAGAGAGGACACCGACTACACACAGAGTACACCGACTACACACAGAGGACACCGCCTACACAGACAGGACACCGACTACACACAGAGTACACCGCCTACACACACGAGGACACCGCCTACACACAGAGGACACCGACTACACACAGAGTACACCGCCTACACACAGGGCCCGCCACACTGCCTACACACAGAAAGAACACAGGACACTGCCTACACACAGAGGACACCGCCTACACAGACAGGACACCGACTACACACAGAGGACACCGCCTACACACAGAGGACACCGACTACACACAGAGGACACCGACTACACACAGAGGACCCGACTACACACAGGGACACACAGAGGACACCGCCTACACACAGAGGACACCGACTACACACAGAGGACACCGACTACACACAGAGGACACCGCCTACACACAGAGGACACCGACTACACACAGAGGACACCGACTACACACAGAGGACACCGACTACACACAGAGGACACCGCCTACACACACAGCACAGGACACCGCCTACACAGACAGGACACCGACTACACACAGAGGACACCGACTACACACAGAGGACACCGCCTACACACAGAGGACACCGCCTACACACACAGGACACCGACTACACACAGAGGACACCGACTACACACAGAGGCACACCGCCTACACACAGAGGACACCGACTACACACAGAGGACACCGACTACACACAGAGGACAAAGAGACACCGACTACACACAGAGTACACACAGGAGGCCGACTACACACAGAGTACACCGACTACACACAGAGTACACAGAGAGGACACCGACTACACACAGAGTACAACGACTACACACAGAGGACACCGACTACACACAGAGTACACCGACTACACACAGAGGACACCGCCTACACACAGAGGACACCGCCTACACACAGAGGACACCGCACTACACAAGGGCACCGCCGTACCAGGGCCCGCCCGGGCCCGCCCCAGAGGACCGCTACAACAGAGAAGTCCCGCCTACACAAGGGCCCGTCCCGGCCTACACACAGAGGACTACACACAGAGGACACCGCCTACACACAGAGGACACCGACTACACACAGAGGACACCGACTACACACAGAGGACACCGACTACACAAAACACACACACACAGAGGACACCGACTACACACAGAGGACACCGCCTACAAGAGGCACCCCACACACAGAGGACACCGAACACTACACACAGAGGACACCGACTACACACAGAGGACACCGACTACACACAGAGGACACCGACTACACACAGAGGACACCGACTACACACAGAGGACACCGACTACACACAGAGGACACCGACTACACACAGAGGACACCGACTACACACAGAGGACACCGACTACACACAGAGGACACCGACTACACACAGAGGACACCGACTACACACAGAGGACACCGACTACACACAGAGGACACCGACTACACACAGGACAGAGAGGACCACACAGAGGACCCGACTACACACAGAGGACGTCACACGGAGTAGAGCTACACAAGGGCCCGTCACCGAGTCACACACAGAGGACACCGACTACACACAGAGGACACCGACTACACACAGAGTACACCGACTACACACAGAGGACACCGACTACACACAGAGGACACCGACTACACACAGAGGACACCGCTACACAAGAGAAACGAGGACAGACAGAGGACACCGACTACACACAGAGGACACCGACTACACACAGAGGACAGCGAGGACAGACAGAGGACACCGACTACACACAGAGGACAGCGAGGACAGACAGAGGACACCGACTACACACAGAGGACACCGACTACACACAGAGGACAGCGAGGACAGACAGAGGACACCGACTACACACAGAGGACAGCGAGGACAGACAGAGGACACCGACTACACACAGAGGACAGCGAGGACAGACAGAGGACACAGTTGGTACTTACATGGCCTTCTCAGCGTTCCTCGCCTGTAGAAAAAGACATGATAAGAACACAGCTGATGATCAACCAATCCGGTACAAAACATCAAACATACAAACAACATTATGAAATCAATATAATTCAAATGATACCTTTATAGGTTTTATTTTCTAAAAAGGTGGACAGTGAAGTCTGAAATATATAAAAATGTAAACAGAAGAGTAAAATAATGACGACTGATACTTTAGAGTTACATTGTTTGTTTATAATAAAGCTTTTTTTTTTATGATGTGAACAGTTCGAACAAAGGTTTGATTTATAAATATATATATATATATATATATATATATGTACACACACACACAGACATATGTATCTATACATATATATATATACACAGACGTGTGTGTGTGTGTGTGTGTGTGTATATATATATATATATATATATATATATATATATATATATATATATATATATATATATATATATATATATATATATATATATATATATACACATACTAGGGCTGTCAGTTTAACGTGTTAATTAGATTAATTAATTACGCTGCAAATTAACGCGCTATAACAATTAACACAATTAATCGTGAGTGGCAAGTCAATGCGCAAGCATTTTAAATTTGGCCCATTGAGTGACCCGTAGGCTGCAGTGGCGTCACTTCGTACCTGCGCCACTAGTCAAAAGCAGGGTGACTGACAACAGAGACGGACGCGACACAGGAGAGCGAGGCGAGCCCACTCGGACCTTTCACTCGGACTCTGACTCGGACCTGTCACTCGGACTCTGACTCGGACTAGGAGCAGCGGGGGCCTCTAGCCCGCTACAAAGCTGAGCCGTGCATTGAATGCATGAGTGTCCACTGGAGTGGTGGCAGCTCACCAGGAGCTGATGAACAGCTGTCCTCTCCTCCTACCTGGCTACCGCTGCCACGTCTGGGCCAGGTGAGAGACTCTTTTCACTGCAGGTAACATCATTGAAAAGAAGAGAGCAGCCTCACACTCACACAATGTAAACAAGCTTGTTTGTCTGAGCAACTGGCTCAAGGACACATAGAGTTGTCTGTTGTCAGTTCCTGTAACGTTAGCTGACCCTTTTAAAGGAAATGCTGTTGGCATCTTGCTATTGATGTTGCCTTATTTAGAGGCATGTTATACTATTCATTTTGAATTGCTGTATTGAGTCAGCTTTAGTATTCATTTTGATTGAGAGTCTGCTTATGTGCCTATTTGAGACTCAGCCTTATTTTATTTCTGAATTTTATTGATTTTATTTAACTGTATTTGTATTGCATTTTTGAGAAATGCATCTGGCCTAATTGGTTTGCTGATGTGCTTGACCTTTTTTCTTTTGAATTTCATTTATAAAGCACACTTAACCAATAAAAATGTGGATTTCAAATCTTCTCTTCTTGGTGTATTCTATTGATTAGTCATGCACTACAATTTTGTAATGTCCTAGAATTCAAATTCTTTATTTGGGGGCCTTTAGCAGGTATGAGATTAAAATGTGATTAATTAGATTAATTAATTACATATTATATTATGTATGTATTATATATATATATATATATATATATATATATATATATATATATATATATATATATATATATATATATATATATATATATATATATATATATACATACATCATACATACATACATACATACATATATATATATATCATCATACATACATACATACATACATATGTGTGTATATATACGTATATCCCTTTGGGATTACTTGGATTTCTGCATAAATTGGTCCTTAAATGTGTTCTGATCTTCCTTTAAGTCTCAACAACAGACAAACACTCTGCTTAAACTAATAACGCACAAAAAATGATATTTTCATGTTTTCATTGAACACAACATGTAAACATTCACAGTGCAGGGTGGAAAAAGTATGTGAACCCTTGGATGTAGATTTCCATCCATCCATCATCAACCGCTTAATCATGTTCGGGGTCTCGGGGGGCTGGAGCCGATCCCAGCTGGCATTGGTTGAAGGCGGGTTCACCTGGACAGGTCTCCAGTCCATCACAGGACACATAGAGACAGACAACCATTCACAGCTACGGGCAATTTATAGTCATCAATTAACCCACACAGCATGTCTTTCGACTGTGGGAGGAAGCCGGAGTACCCGGAGAAAACCCTCTTGACCCTCTTGCGGTGAGACGAGAGTGCTGACCAATGCACCACCGTGTGGCCCCTTATTGGAGATCAGTCAACTAAAATGTCAGTATGTACCAGAGATCTCTGTTAGTCTTTAGCTGACCCTCTAGGACTCTTCTTCACCTCATTGAGCGTTCGGCGCTGGGCTCTAGCGGCCATCTTTACAGGACGACCACGTCTAGGGAGAGTAGCAGCAGTGCTGAACTGTCTCCATCTGTAGACAGTCTGTCTCACCGTGGACACATGGACATCAAGGCTTTTAGAGAGACTTCTGGAACCCTTTCAGCTTCATATCGTAGGTCTTCTGAGAGCTCTTTAGTGCGAGGCATGGTTCCCATCAGGCAATGCTTCAGGAGAACAGCTAACTCCAAACTGCTGTGTTTTTATAGGGCACCTTTAACCAACACCTCCAATCTCATCACACTGACTGGACTCCAGGTTGGTCATTAGTCATTAGTTAGGGGCGGCAGTAGCTCAGTCCGTAGGGACTTGGTTTAGGAGGCGGAGGTCACCGGTTCAAGTCCCCCATGGACCAAGACCAACTGGTTGCTGGAGAGGTGCCAGTTTACCTCTTGAGCACTGCCGAGGTGCCCCTAACCAAGGCACCGAACCCCCAACTGCTCTGGGCGCTTGTCAGGAGCAGCCCCCCCCACTCTGACATCTCTACATTGACGCATGTATATGTACTGTATGAAATTAACAACAGAGTGTACAACTGAATTTCCCTACGGGGATTAATAAAGGTTCATCTTATCTTAGTCTAGGGGTTCATATACTTTTTCCACCCTGCACTGTGAATGTTTACATGTTGTGTTCAATAAAAACATGAAAACATATCATTTTTTGTGCTGTATTAGTTTAAACAGACTGTCTGTGGTTGAGACTTGGATGAAGATCAGAACACATTGTATAACTAATTCATGCAGAAATCCAAGTAATCCCAAAGGGTTCACACACTTTTTCTTACAACTGTATATACATACTGTACTATATACTGTATATATGTATATATAAGGGACTTTCTGCTAATGTTAGTCGATCACTGTCTCATTACAACCCAGCAGCCCTCCCAGCCAATCAGAGATGCCTGTTATAATGATGTAAGCTCATCTGATGGCTTTGATAATAACTATTATTTTTTTAATGTGAATCATTAACGAGTGCACTGTTTAATACAATTCAATACGACAAACTGTTCAAACGATTGGTCTGCAATCAAAACCGGAGATTAATGGCTATTAAACTGAGCCGCCTCACACCAGACTCCGTTCAAAAATCCGTTATTTCCAAGGACCTGACCTCCGACACGGAAAGCACGACTAGTATTAATTCAATTTCTTATTTCAGGGTTTGGACGAGGCTGAAAACCATAACGGCTGCCTGGCTGAGGAGACCCGTCAGCCCCAGCTGAACTTCTCCGCTAAGCTGGGGGTAGCAGGTTAGCATGCTAGCTATCCGGCTGCCTGGCTGAGGAGACCCGTCAGCCCCAGCTGAACTTCTCCGCTAAGCTGGGGGTAGCAGGTTAGCATGCTAGCTATCCGGCTGTCTGGCTGAGGAGACCCGTCAGCCCCAGCTGAACTTCTCCGCTAAGCTGGGGGTAGCAGGTTAGCATGCTAGCTATCCGGCTGCCTGGCTGAGGACACCCGTCAGCCCCAGCTGAACTTCTCCGCTAAGCTGGGGGTAGCAGGTTAGCATGCTAGCTATCCGGCTGCCTGGCTGAGGAGACCCATCAGCCCCAGCTGAACTTCTCCGCTAAGCTGGGGGTAGCAGGTTAGCATGCTAGCTATCCGGCTGCCTGGCTGAGGACACCCGTCAGCCCCAGCTGAACTTCTCCGCTAAGCTGGGGGTAGCAGGTTAGCATGCTAGCTATCCGGCTGCCTGGCTGAGGACACCCGTCAGCCCCAGCTGAACTTCTCCGCTAAACTGGGGGTAGCAGGTTAGCATGCTAGCTATCCGGCTGCCTGGCTGAGGACACCCGTCAGCCCCAGCTGAACTTCTCCGCTAAGCTGGGGGTAGCAGGTTAGCATGCTAGCTATCCGTGTACAGATTGCATGTCTGCTGCTCACCATCTCTGCCGCTGCTGTTATCCGTTTATGAACAATCCGTTTATGAAGAGGGAAAACTGAACGGATCTCAAACGATTAACACTCGCCGACACAAACAGGAAATACGTCACAGCGTCCCGTCCTGTTTCCGGTTCCGTGACGTCGCTATCGCTGCTAAATCAAAGACTAGTTTACTTACTGCCATCTGCTGGAGGAGGCTTTACTAGCAGCCTCCACCACTTTTAGTAGAAGAGGAAGAAGAAGAAGAAGAAGATCTACCTTTATTAGTCCCACAGTGGGGAAATTCAATTTACACTCTGTTTAACTTATACATGGTACATGCAGACCTGAAACACACATACATGCAACAATGGAGAGATGTCAGAGTGAGGGGGCTGCTCCTGACAAGCGCCCTGAGCTGTTGGGGGTTTGGTGCCTTGCTCAGGGGCACCTCGGCAGTGCCCAAGAGGTAAACTGGCACCTCTCCAGCTACCAGTTCACACTCAGTTCTTGGTCCATGTCGGGACTTGAACCGGTGACCCTCCGGTTCCCAAGCCAACTCCCTACAGACTGAGCTACTGCCGCCCCACACTGCAATAAAATACTGACAATCAACACAACTAGTCAATTAAACGAAACTAACACAGAAAATAAACATACAAACGAGATAGAAAACTATAAGATAAACGAAATACTAGACAATGCATTTCCTGCTGAAAATGCGTGTGAATGCTGGGAACATCATCAGATTTGAAGCTCTGATCATTCCACGCAATACACACCCATTATAACCTCAGAAAAAGGCTGAAAAAAGCATCAAACTTCAACTGTGATTGTGGAAAAAACTGTAAAAGATGAAAAAAGCTGAATCACAGCTGAATAGTTCAAAGTCTTGGAACCATTTTAAAGTTGAAATGGTGTCTGTAGCTGAACGTATGTGGAAGCAGTAAACGTTCAAAGGGGAGCAGGTTTGAGAGGATCTGAAGGTTTTCTCCATTTGATTACATTATAAAAAAAATCTGAAAAAAGCTCAATATTTAAAAAAAATATAGTTTAAACAAGAAAAGTCGTAGCACTAATGTGCTTGACGAGCTGAATATTTTGATAATTGAACAGTCTCTGTAGCTGAAAGTATGCAGGAGGAGTTAAAGCCTAAAAAACGTCCGGACGACATAGTTGAAGAGGTTGATGATGTTGACTAAAGATTCAAAGAGCAATACTGCTGCTGAACAGCATTTACATGTTCTCCCCGTGTTAGCGTGGGTTTTCTCCAGGTTCTCCAGTTTCCTCCCACAGCCCAAAGACATGCAGGTTAACTGATGACTCTGAATGTCCCGTAGGCGTGAATGGTGTCTGTGTCAATGTCCTGTGATGGACTGGAGACCTGTCCAGGTGAACCCACCTTCACCCAGTACCAGCTGGGATCGGCTCCAGCCCCCCGGGACCCCGAACGGTTGAAGATGGATGGACAACAAAAAATGTGTTACATATTTAAATATTCCCATTCAACGTCTATTTCTTTATACTCTTTGTGTTACATACGGTGTGCATATCATGTATACAGTATACTGTTTATAGACTGTATTTCTGTCTATTTATATCTCAGTGTAAATTGTTCTGTGTACGATAGAGTAAATTAAAACGAGCCAGGTTCCCTCTCTGCGTTTACTGACATCTGATTCTAATTACAGATGTAAATTAATACAGCACAATAAATTGAAATTTAATAAACTATAAAACACAATAACAGAACATTAAAATACTTTGTCATCTGCATAATTTCACTTGACAGTTGAAGTTGATAACTTTCGAAAGTTCTTGAATCATAAATTTTCATCAACGCATTTTCCTCCATTTACTACATTTCCATGGCAACTGAGCAAACTCAATTAGGACCAGGTGAAATGGTTGAAAGCCCCACAACAGATATATAAACACACATAGTCAAATATATATATATATATATAGAGAGAGAGAGAGAGAGAGAGCGAGAGAGAGTATTATATTTTAATCTCACAGAACTATTTTTTTCTATTAAATCCTATTTATATTTTTGTTTTACGTTGCCTTTTATGTCTGGTCTTATGATGTATTATGTATATCTGTATTATGTAAATCATGTTGTATGTTGTTGAAAGACGGTTAAAGAGAAATGAGGCTCCAAACTTCAATAGTTCATTTCAGGAAACATCTTGGTCATTAACAAACCAGAGCAAACTGCTGGCGTATAGCTGACCTGGCAGTAAACTGTGATTCTTCATAAATGACCGATGCTGTGAAATAAAGTGATCAGACGGGAGAGTGTCTCGGCTTCGTCCTCTTCTTCCTCCTCCATGTTTTTATTGTCAGGTTAAACTTACAGTTTGCAGTACAACCAAATGACATTTTTACAGTAGCTCTGAGTGATAAATTGTACAAAAATAACATTTGGATTTATTTTGTGAAAACATTCTCTCTCCAGACTGAAAATTGTTGTTGTTTTTTTTTTTTTTTTAATATTAGTTTTCATCTCCATCGGTGAGTCGCTCCGTCTGGTCCAAACAGCAACAAAATGCACCTTTAATTTATGGATCATTAATGTTCCTTTTGTTGTCTGCTGTGACCTGCTCTGATTGGCTCGTTCATTCTCGCGTGTGGTAATGAAGTAGCCAGACCTGCAAGGTGATTGGCTGTTTGATGGAGGCAGGGCCAATCACGTTTCTTTCAGAGAAACTGGGTTTTGTCCAGAAAAAGAAAATGAAGTTAATCACCATGTTGGAAGAAAGAAACTTCCGTCACTTCTTCTCCCTCCATAAAGCCCCGCCCACTTTAGGGCAGAGGGGAGGGACTTACCCCAAATCACTCTACTCTCTTAGCCAATCAGCTGGCTGGGCAGAAACGTTTCTTAAACAAAGCTTTGTACATCATGACACCGCTACCAAACTAAAAACACAAATTCAGTTTTTTCTTTAAGAAATGCAGAATTTTTTATTTGTGTGTGTGTGTGTGTGTGTGTGTGTGTGTGTGTGTGTGTGTGTGTGTGTGTGCGCGCGCGCATGTGTCCACCCCTTCTCCTTCTTCCGCCTGCTCTGACTGGCTGATGTGAGGCTGACTAACAGGCCTCTGGGCCAATGAGAGGAGGAGGACCAAAGGAAATTAATAAAGAGAAAGAAAGAAGAGATAAAAGAGGGTGGGGGCGGCAGCTAGGCGGTGGCCTCGATGGTGCACTCCTTCGCCAGGTGACCCGACTTCCCACAGTTATAGCAGTTCAACTCCGATGCCTTGCTGCAGTGCACCGCAACGTGGCCGATCTCCCCACACCTGCAGCGAACACATGCACTGCTACAGTAACGCTGGTTTCACTGAGGAACCAACAAGTACAGCACACACTGAGGAGGCTCCAGACTACACTGGACCATACCTGTCTGCTTCATTTACCTTTACTGCAAATTATTTACCTGCAGTATTAGTTTACCTGTAACTGATGACCTGTAGCTGTTAGTTTACCTGTAGCTTTTAGTTTACCTGTGGGTGTTAGTTTACCAGTAGCTTTTAGTTCACCTGTAGGTTTTAGTTTACCTGTAGCACTAGTGTACCTGGTGTATTAGTTCACCTGTAACTGCTGACCTGTAGCTGTTAATTTACCTGTAGCTCTTAGTTTACCTGTGGGTGTTAGTTTACCTGTAGCTGATAGTTTACTTGTAGCTGTTAGTTTACCTGTAGCATCAGTTTACCTGTAGGGATAGTTTACCTGCAGCTGATAGTTTAGCTGTAGCTGTTAGTTTACCTGCAGCGTCAGTTTACCTGCAGCGTCTGTTTACCTGTAGGGTTAGTTTACCTGTAGGGTTAGTTTACCCATAGCGTTAGTTTACCTGCAGCTGATAGTTTACCTGTAGATGTTAGTTTACCTGTAGCGTCAGTTTACCTGCAGGGTCAGTTTACCTGCAGGGTCAGTTTACCTGCAGCTGATAGTTTACTTGTAGGGTTAGTTTACCTGCAGCGTCATTTTACCTGTAGGGTTAGTTTACCTGCAGCTGATAGTTTACCTGTAGGGTTAGTTTACCTGCAGCGTCATTTTACCTGTAGGGTTAGTTTACCTGCAGCTGATAGTTTACCTGTAGGGTTAGTTTACCTGCAGCTGATAGTTTACCTGTAGGATTAGTTTACCTGCAGCTGATAGTTTACCTGTGGGTGTTAGTTTACCTGTAGCTGATAGTTTACTTGTAGCTGTTAGTTTACCTGTAGCATCAGTTTACCTGTAGGTGTTAGTTTACCTGCAGCTGATAGTTTAGTTGTAGCTGTTAGTTTACCTGCAGCGTCAGTTTACCTGTAGGGTTAGTTTACCTGTAGGGTTAGTTTACCTGTAGCGTTAGTTTACCTGCAGCTGATAGTTTACCTGTAGATGTTAGTTTACCTGTAGCGTCAGTTTACCTGCAGGGTCAGTTTACCTGCAGCTGATAGTTTACTTGTAGCTGTTAGTTTACCTGCAGCTGATAGTTTACCTGTAGGGTTAGTTTACCTGCAGCTGATAGTTTACCTGTAGGGTTAGTTTACCTGCAGCTGATAGTTTACCTGTAGCTGTTAGTTTACCTGCAGCTGATAGTTTACCTGTAGGGTTAGTTTACCTGCAGCTGATAGTTTACCTGTAGGGTTAGTTTACCTGCAGCTGATAGTTTACTTGTAGCTGTTAGTTTACCTGCAGCTGATAGTTTACCTGTAGGGTTAGTTTACCTGCAGCTGATAGTTTACCTGTAGCTGATAGTTTACCTGTAGGGTTAGTTTACCTGCAGCTGATAGTTTACCTGTAGGGTTAGTTTACCTGCAGCTGATAGTTTACTTGTAGCTGTTAGTTTACCTGTAGGGTTAGTTTACCTGCAGCTGATAGTTTACCTGTAGGGTTAGTTTACCTGCAGCTGATAGTTTACCTGTAGGGTTAGTTTACCTGCAGCTGATAGTTTACCTGTAGGGTTAGTTTAACTGCAGCTGATAGTTTACTTGTAGCTGTTAGTTTACCTGCAGCTGATAGTTTACCTGTAGGGTTAGTTTAACTGCAGCTGATAGTTTACCTGTAGGGTTAGTTTACCTGTAGCTGATAGTTTACCTGCAGGGTCAGTTTATCTGCAGCTGATAGTTTACTTGTAGCTGTTAGTTTACCTGTAGGGTTAGTTTACCTGCAGCTGATAGTTTACCTGTAGGGTTAGTTTACCTGCAGCTGATAGTTTACCTGTAGGGTTAGTTTACCTGCAGCTGATAGTTTACCTGTAGGGTTAGTTTACCTGCAGCTGATAGTTTACCTGTAGCTGTTAGTTTACCTGCAGCTGATAGTTTACCTGTAGTTGTTAGTTTACCTGTAGCATTTGACCTTCTCGCAGCATTTCTGAATGTGTCCAAAGCCACCGCAGGAGTAGCACTTCTGCTCGTGGGCGTGGTTGCAGTCCCGGGCCATGTGGCCGGCCTTCCCACAGTTGTAGCACAGCTGCTCTCGCTCCTTCTTCGGCTCCTTGCAGTCTCTGGAGATGTGGCCTCCTCTGCCACAGTTATAACAGGCTGCAGGGACGAGAGCAGTCTGGGTCACAGATTTCAACATGGTTCAGTTTGTTTCTAGGTCCTCCTCCCTGGTCCTCAAACACCACTTCATACAGCTTTATAGAAGTACCACAACTGATTTACTGAGAATGCTCAAACTACACTCAGACCTGGGCTCAAACCTCCTTTAGACCACGACTGAGTGGGACATCAACCTTTGAGCAGGACTAACTAAACCCAGGCCTACAGCAGGGTTACGAACAGTTCATGGTTAACTTAGTAGTAAATAAAGCAGTTAGTAAAGTAGTAGTCATTGGTTAGTAATCGCTTAGTCAAGGATTAATAGTGTTAGTCCTGGGTTAGTAAAGTGTTAGTTTTGGGTTAGTAAAGTGTGTAAAGTCCTGTTTAAGACTATACACAGTGTGTATGTGTGTACGTCCTCACCGTCCTCAGTCCTCTCACAGTCTCTGGCGACATGTCCGAGTTCCCCACAGCGATAACAGAACAGATCTGAAACACACACACACACACACACACACACACACACACACGACACACACACAGACACACACACACACAGACACACACACACACACACACACAGACACACACACCCACCAACACACAGACACACACAGACACACACCAACACACACACACACACACACACAACACACACACACACACAAACACACACACACACCAACACACACACACACAGACACACACACACACACACAGACACACACACAACACACACACACACACACACAGACACACACACAGACACACACACCAACACACACACACACACACACACACACACACACACACACACACACACACACACACACACACAGACACACACACACACACACACACACACACACACACACACACACGTGTGTGTGAACTGAACCTGATGATTTAACACAAATCAGATTGAACACAAACAGACTGACAGTAAAAGTATTCATTCATCTACTCAGAGGCAGAAAGTAACGAGTACTACAAGTACATGTACTTCACTTCCGCGACTAAAAATACCTTCTTCCTATCCAAAAAGACTTTTATTCTCAGGGGCTCATACTTAAAGAGTTGTTATTGGGGGAACATCTGCACCATTATAATAACATAACATTATGTGATATAATATAATATAAAATAGACCTTTTCAGATTTGACACCATAAACACTGTAAATGGCCCTTTAGTATTTCCTGCTCCGATGGTTGTTAAGGCAGTAGCTAACAGGAAGTAAACTAGGACCAAAGCTGTTGCCATAGCAACAGAATGCAATGAAAAGGCCCAACACAGAATGTAATGTAATAATATAATATAATAAAGTAAAATAAAATAAAATATGATAGCAGCTCACCTTTGCCTCTGCCACGACCTTTGCCTCGTCCTCGGCCAGCACTTGGACAGTTTTTCACCCAGTGACCACTGCGGCCACAACCGAAACACTCATTACAGCTCATCACCACGGCAATGGCTGGACAGGCAGAGAGACGGACACACAGACAGAGACAGGTAGAGAGAGTGTAAATGTCTCCTCTGTCTTCTGCGGACGCCTCCATGTTTACACCAACATGAACGTGTCCTTAGCGTCGACGTCCAGAGGACACCTGATGAGTTCAGCTGTTTTCTGCTGGGTCTGTTTCACACAAACTGATCTGGATTATATTCTGTGGTTTCATGATTAATCAAACATTTATGTTGACCAGCTGATCACTTAATAAATTAATATCTTGAGCTCTGACAGGGTGTCTATAGAGGATTCAGAGCATTAATATACTGTAGCAGCCATGTAAAGATATAGAGGAGGAATGGAGTGATTCCTCAGGCTTCAGCTGATCAGGAAGACGTCTGAGAACCAGCTCCCATCCACATCATTATTATCAATAATAATTATAATCAGAAATAACGCAATAAATAAATAAGGAAGCTGAAATAGTATTTGTTGGTTTTTAGACTATTTTAGATAAATAAGGGAAACAGGGGTTTGAGGAGGTCTCGGTCAAAGTCGTGGATTGAACAGAAAGAGAACAGAAGGCCTGCAGGCTGATCTGCCCCAATGCAGGAAGGGGTTAAAACACAAAACACAGAAGAACCCAGGGAACCCAGGGAACCCAGGGAACCCAGAGCGCTGAAACTGACTCACTGCAGTTAGTCAAGGAGGGACCAGAAGGTCGGAGGTGTGTCCCACCTCTCTTCAGCCCTGCAGAGAGGGCCCTGATTGGCCGAGAGGGGAAAGCACCAAGCCCCGCCCCACACAGTGTCCACCTGAGCAGAGGTGAAGTCTCTCTTCCTCGGAGAGACGGCCGCCGCTCTCATACTGTACGTCAGTTACAGCACAGGACCGTATGTCGTGATATAAAAACCTGACGACAGGCAGCGCTGAGACCAAGAAGTGTATCGTGATGTTTTGGGGATGTGACGAATTAAAAACAGGCTACTTTGGCTGTGATCAGCCTCCTCTCTGCTCTCAGCCTCCACTGTGTAGTCTCACTGTCCCACCCACAGCACCACCCACTCTGATTGGCTACACATCGTCAGCAACAGCCAATCAACGCTGAGGATTACCACGCTTCAGACGGGCAGCGTAGAACACTGACCCAGCTACTGACCAACGTTACCCAGTCTGAACCAGGACTACTGACAGACGTTACCCAGTCTGAACCAGGACTACCGACCGACGTTACCCAGTCTGAACCAGGACTACTGACCGACGTTACCCAGTCTGAACCAGGACTACTGACTGACGTTACCCAGTCTGAACCAGGACTACTGACTGACGTTACCCAGTCTGAACCAGGACTACTGACCAACGTTACCCAGTCTGAACCAGGACTACTGACAGACGTTACCCAGTCTGAACCAGGACTACCGACCGACGTTACCCAGTCTGAACCAGGACTACTGACAGACGTTACCCAGTCTGAACCAGGACTACTGACTGACGTTACCCAGTCTGAACCAGGACTACTGACTGACGTTACCCAGTCTGAACCAGGACTACTGACTAAGGTTACCCAGTCTGAACCAGGACTTCTGACTAAGGTTACCCAGTCTGAACCAGGACTACCGACCGACGTTACCCAGTCTGAACCAGGACTACTGACTGACGTTACCCAGTCTGAACCAGGACTACTGACTAAGGTTACCCAGTCTGAACCAGGACTACCGACCGACGTTACCCAGTCTGAACCAGGACTACTGACTGACGTTACCCAGTCTGAACCAGGACTACTGACAGACGTTACCCAGTCTGAACCAGGACTACCGACCGACGTTACCCAGTCTGAACCAGGACTACCGACCGACGTTACCCAGTCTGAACCAGGACTACCGACCGACGTTACCCAGTCTGAACCAGGACTACTGACTAAGGTTACCCAGTCTGAACCAGGACTACCGACCGACGTTACCCAGTCTGAACCAGGACTACTGACTGACGTTACCCAGTCTGAACCAGGACTACTGACTAAGGTTACCCAGTCTGAACCAGGACTACCGACCGACGTTACCCAGTCTGAACCAGGACTTTTACCAGGACTACTGACAGACGTTACCCAGTCTGAACCAGGACTACCGACCGACGTTACCCAGTCTGAACCAGGACTACCGACCGACGTTACCCAGTCTGAACCAGGACTACCGACCGACGTTACCCAGTCTGAACCAGGACTACCGACCGACGTTACCCAGTCTGAACCAGGACTACCGACCGACATTACCCAGTCTGAACCAGGACTACCGACCGACGTTACCCAGTCGGAACCAGGACTACCGACCGACGTTACCCAGTCGGAACCAGTACTACCGACCGACGTTACCCAGTCTGAACCAGGACTACTGACTGACGTTACCCAGTCTGAACCAGGACTACCGACTGACGTTACCCAGTCTGAACCAGGACTACCGACTGACGTTACCCAGTCTGAACCAGGACTACTGACCGACGTTACCCAGTCTGAAGCAGGACTACTGACTGACGTTACCCAGTCTGAACCAGGACTACTGACTGACGTTACCCAGTCTGAACCAGGACTACTGACTAAGGTTACCCAGTCTGAACCAGGACTACTGACTGACGTTACCCAGTCTGAAGCAGGACTACTGACTGACGTTACCCAGTCTGAAGCAGGACTACTGACTGACGTTACCCAGTCTGAACCAGGACTACCGACTGACGTTACCCAGTCTGAACCAGGACTACCGACCGACGTTACCCAGTCTGAACCAGGACTACTGACCGACGTTACCCAGTCTGAAGCAGGACTACTGACTGACGTTACCCAGTCTGAACCAGGACTACTGACTGACGTTACCCAGTCTGAACCAGGACTACTGACTAAGGTTACCCAGTCTGAACCAGGACTACTGACTGACGTTACCCAGTCTGAAGCAGGACTACTGACTGACGTTACCCAGTCTGAAGCAGGACTACTGACTGACGTTACCCAGACTGAAGCAGGACTACTGACCGACATTACCCAGTCTGAACCAGGACTACTGACTAAGGTTACCCAGTCTGAAGCAGGACTACCGACCGACGTTACCCAGTCTGAAGCAGGACTACCGACCGACGTTACCCAGTCTGAAGCAGGACTACTGACCGACATTACCCAGTCTGAACCAGGACTACTGACCGACGTTACCCAGTCTGAAGCAGGACTACTGACTGATGTTACCCAGTCTGAACCAGGACTACTGACTGACGTTACCCAGTCTGAACCAGGACTACTGACTAAGGTTACCCAGTCTGAACCAGGACTACTGACAGACGTTACCCAGTCTGAAGCAGGACTACTGACTGACGTTACCCAGTCTGAAGCAGGACTACTGACCGACATTACCCAGTCTGAACCAGGACTACTGACCGACGTTACCCAGTCTGAAGCAGGACTACTGACTGATGTTACCCAGTCTTAACCAGGACTACTGACAGACGTTACCCAGTCTGAAGCAGGACTACTGACTGACGTTACCCAGTCTGAAGCAGGACTACTGACTAAGGTTACCCAGTCTGAACCAGGACTACTGACTACGGTTACCCAGTCTGAACCAGGACTACCGACCGACGTTACCCAGTCTGAAGCAGGACTACCGACCGACGTTACCCAGTCTGAACCAGGACTACCGACCGACGTTAGCCAGTCTGAACCAGGACTACTGACCAACGTTACCCAGTCTGAACCAGGACTACTGACTGACGTTACCCAGTCTGAACCAGGACTACTGTCTAAGGTTACCCAGTCTGAACCAGGACTACTGACCGACGTTACCCAGTCTGAAGCAAGACTACTGACAGACGTTACCCAGTCTGAACCAGGACTACTGTCTAAGGTTACCCAGTCTGAACCAGGACTACTGACCGACGTTACCCAGTCTGAACCAGGACTACTGACTGACGTTACCCAGTCTGAACCAGGACTACTGACCGACGTTACCCAGTCTGAAGCAAGACTACTGACAGACGTTACCCAGTCTGAAGCAGGACTACTGACTGACGTTACCCAGTCTGAACCAGGACTACCGACCGACGTTACCCAGTCTGAACCAGGACTACTGACCGACGTTACCCAGTCTGAACCAGGACTACCGACCGACGTTACCCAGTCGGAACCAGGACTACCGACCGACGTTACCCAGTCTGAACCAGGAATACCGACCGACGTTACCCAGTCTGAACCAGGACTACCGACCGACGTTACCCAGTCTGAACCAGGACTACTGACCGACATTACCCAGTCTGAACCAGGACTACTGACCGACGTTACCCAGTCTGAACCAGGACTACCGACCGACGTTACCCAGTCTGAACCAGGACTACCAACCAACGTTAGCCAGTCTGAACCAGGACTACTGACTGACGTTACCCAGTCTGAACCAGGACTACTGACTAACGTTACCCAGTCTGAACCAGGACTACTGACTGACGTTACCCAGTCTGAACCAGGACTACTGACTGACGTTACCCAGTCTGAACCAGGACTACTGACTAACGTCACCCATGTGTGGAGTCCTGCAGAGGCAACAGAGATGCTGCCAACTCACCTGGAGCACCTATCACCTTTTTCCTCCCAGCGGCAGTGAGATCTGAAGCCCTGATGAGTCCACGTGCTTCCTGTTTTATTATAGTTCAGCATAATAAAACAGCATTTCTAATGCTTCATCATTTCTAATGCTTCAACATTTCTAATGCTTCAACATTTCTAAAGCTTCATCATTTCTAATGCTTCAACATTTCTAAAGCTTCATCATTTCTAAAGCTTCAACATTTCTAAAGCTTCATCATTTCTAACGCTTCATCATTTCTAAAGCTTCATCATTTCTAATGCTTCATCATTTCTGACGCTTCAACATTTCTAAAGCTTCATCATTTCTAACGCTTCATCATTTCTAAAGCTTCATCATTTCTAATGCTTCATCATTTCTGACGCTTCAACATTTCTAAAGCTTCATCATTTCTAAAGCTTCAACATTTCAACATGGGGGCGGCAGTAGCTCAGTCTGTAGGGAGTTGGCTTGGGAACTGGAGGGTCACCGGTTCAAGTCCCGACATGGACCAAAAACTGAGTGTGAACTGGTAGCTGGAGAGGTGCCAGTTTACCTCTTGGGCACTGCCGAGGTGCCCCTGAGCAAGGCACTAAACCCCCAACTGCTCGGGGCGCTTGTCAGGAGCAGCCCCCCCACTCTGACATCTCTCCATTAATGCATGTATGTGTGTGTTTCAGGTCTGCATGTACCATGTATAAGTTAAACAGAGTGTAAATTGAATTTCCCCACTGTGGGACTAATAAAGGTAGATCTTCTTCTTCTTCTAAAGCTTCAGCATTTCTAAAGCTTCATCATTTGTAAAGCTTCATCATTTCTAAAGCTTCAGCATTTCTAAAGCTTCATCATTTGTAAAGCTTCAACATTTCTAAAGCTTCATCATTTCTAAAGCTTCATCATTTCTAAAGCTTCATCATTTCTAATGCTTCAACATTTCTAAAGCTTCATCATTTCTAATGCTTCAACATTTCTAAAGTATCATCATTTGTAAAGCTTCAACATTTCTAAAGCTTCATCATTTCTAAAGCTTCATCATTTCTAAAGCTTCAACATTTCTAACCCTTCATCATTTCTAAAGCTTCATCATTTTTAACGCTTCATCATTTCTAAAGCTTCATCATTTCTAAAGCTTCATCATTTCTGAAGCTTCAGCATTTCTAAAGCTTCATCATTTTTAACGCTTCATCATTTCTGAAGCTTCAGCATTTCTAAAGCTTCATCATTTTTAACGCTTCATCATTTCTAAAGCTTCAGCATTTCTAAAGTTTCAACATTTCTAAAGCATCATCATTTCTAAAGCTTCATCATTTCTAACGCTTCATCATTTCTAAAGCTTCAGCATTTCTAAAGCTTCAACATTTCTAAAGCTTCATCATTTCTAAAGCTTCATCATTTCTAACGCTTCAACATTTCTAACGCTTCAACATTTCTAAAGCTTCATCATTTCTAACGCTTCATCATTTCTAAAGCTTCAACATTTCTAACGCTTCATCATTTCTAACGCTTCAACATTTCTAAAGCTTCATCATTTCTAACGCTTCATCATTTCTAAAGCTTCATCATTTCTAACGCTTCATCATTTCTAAAGCTTCATCATTTCTAACGCTTCATCATTTCTAAAGCTTCATCATTTCTACCGCTTCAACATTTCTAAAGCTTCAACATTTCTAACGCTTCATCATTTCTAAAGCTTCATCATTTCTAACGCTTCAACATTTCTAACGCTTCAACATTTCTAAAGCTTCATCATTTCTAACGCTTCATCATTTCTAAAGCTTCAACATTTCTAACGCTTCATCATTTCTAACGCTTCAACATTTCTAAAGCTTCATCATTTCTAACGCTTCATCATTTCTAAAGCTTCATCATTTCTACCGCTTCATCATTTCTAAAGCTTCATCATTTCTAACGCTTCATCATTTCTAAAGCTTCATCATTTCTACCGCTTCAACATTTCTAAAGCTTCAACATTTCTAACGCTTCATCATTTCTAAAGCTTCATCATTTCTAACGCTTCAACATTTCTAACGCTTCATCATTTCTCAAGCTTCATCATTTCTCAAGCTTCATCATTTCTAAAGCTTCATCATTTCTAAATCTGCATCATTTCTAAAGCTTCATCATTTCTACCGCTTCAACATTTCTAAAGCTTCATCATTTCTAACGCTTCATCATTTCTAAAGCTTCATCATTTCTACCACTTCAACATTTCTAAAGCTTCAGCATTTCTAAAGCTTCAGCATTTCTAAAGCTTCATCATTTCTAACGCTTCATCATTTCTAAAGCTTCAACATTTCTAAAGCTTCAGCATTTCTAACGCTTCATCATTTCTAATGCTTCAACATTTCTAACGCTTCATCATTTCTAAAGCTTCAGCATTTCTAAAGCTTCAGCATTTCTAAAGCTTCATCATTTCTAAAGCTTCAGCATTTCTACCGCTTCAACATTTCTAAAGCTTCATCATTTCTAAAGCTTCATCATTTCTAAAGCTTCATCATTTCTAAAGCTTCAGCATTTCTAAAGCTTCATCATTTCTAAAGCTTCATCATTTCTAAAGCTTCATCATTTCTAAAGCTTCATCATTTCTAAAGCTTCAACATTTCTAAAGCTTCATCATTTCTAAAGCTTCATCATTTCTAATGCTGCATCATTTCTAAAGCTTCAACATTTCTAAAGCTTCATCATTTCTAAAGCTTCATCATTTCTAAAGCTTCAACATTTCTAAAGCTTCAACATTTCTAAAGCTTCATCATTTCTAAAGCTTCATCATTTCTAAAGCTTCAACATTTCTAAAGCTTCAGCATTTCTAACGCTTCATCATTTCTAACGCTTCAACATTTCTAACGCTTCAGCATTTCTAAAGCTTCAGCATTTCTAAAGCTTCAGCATTTCTAAAGCTTCATCATTTCTAAAGCTTCAGCATTTCTACCGCTTCAACATTTCTAAAGCTTCATCATTTCTAAAGCTTCATCATTTCTAAAGCTTCAGCATTTCTACCGCTTCAACATTTCGAAAGCTTCATCATTTCTAAAGCTTCATCATTTCTAAAGCTTCAACATTTCTAAAGCTTCATCATTTCTAAAGCTTCATCATTTCTAATGCTGCATCATTTCTAAAGCTTCAACATTTCTAAAGCTTCATCATTTCTAAAGCTTCAACATTTCTAAAGCTTCAACATTTCTAAAGCTTCAACATTTCGAAAGCTTCATCATTTCTAAAGCTTCATCATTTCTAAAGCTTCAACATTTCTAAAGCTTCATTTCTAAAGCTTCATCATTTCTAAAGCTTCATCATTTCTAATGCTGCATCATTTCTAAAGCTTCAACATTTCTAAAGCTTCAACATTTCTAAAGCTTCATCATTTCTAAAGCTTCATCATTTCTAAAGCTTCAACATTTCTAAAGCTTCATCATTTCTAAAGCTTCATCATTTCTAAAGCTTCAACATTTCTAAAGCTTCATCATTTCTAAAGCTTCATCATTTCTAAAGCTTCATCATTTCTAAAGCTTCAGCATTTCTAAAGCTTCAGCATTTCTAACGCTTCATTTCTAAAGCTTCATCATTTCTAAAGCTTCAGCATTTCTAAAGCTTCATTTCTAAAGCTTCATCATTTCTAAAGCTTCAGCATTTCTAAAGCTTCAGCATTTCTAAAGCTTCATTATTTCTAAAGCTTCAGCATTTCTAAAGCTTCATTTCTAAAGCTTCATCATTTCTAAAGCTTCATCATTTCTAAAGCTTCATCATTTCTAAAGCTTCAGCATTTCTAAAGCTTCAGCATTTCTAAAGCTTCATTTCTAAAGCTTCATCATTTCTAAAGCTTCATCATTTCTAATGCTGCATCATTTCTAAAGCTTCAACATTTCTAAAGCTTCATTTCTAAAGCTTCATCATTTCTAAAGCTTCAACATTTCTAAAGCTTCATCATTTCTAAAGCTTCATTTCTAAAGCTTCATCATTTCTAAAGCTTCAACATTTCTAAAGCTTCATCATTTCTAACGCTTCATCATTTCTAAAGCTTCATCATTTCTAAAGCTTCAGCATTTCTAAAGCTTCATCATTTCTAAAGCTTCAACATTTCTAAAGCTTCATCATTTCTAAAGCTTCAGCATTTCTAAAGCTTCATCATTTCTAAAGCTTCAACATTTCTAAAGCTTCATCATTTCTAACGCTTCATCATTTCTAAAGCTTCAGCATTTCTAAAGCTTCAGCACAGCCACCAACAGCCGCCGGCTGCTCTGGCTCACAGCTAACGGTGCTAACAGTGCACCCAACGGCACCAGGCTCACCTGCACCACCGTGCACAGGAAGGCGAGCATGGCCGGCCCAGCTATGTCAACACAGCACAGTGAAGCTCAGGTAGTCCACGCGCGGACGGACACACTCCGTCCGGACACACCAGCTGTTTGCTGCCGTCCCCGCGCTCTGAATGCGGAGCAGAAACCGCCGGTCTGCTGGACTTACTGTCCGTGGACTTCACTACCGTTATCCAGCCGTCAGAGGCAGCACCGCCCCCCGGGCTTCCCCCGGCCTAACGCCCCCAACGGGCGGTTCTGTGCTGCCCCCAGACAGAGGTTCCTCTCCGGGGTGAGCTCCGCATCACCCCCCGGGCGGACAGTGTGTCCTCTGGCTCGGCTCCGCGGGTTTCCCCGCTGTGTGGAGGGTCGGCCCACAAACAGGCCCCGCGCTGTCTGTCAGCTAGCATGCTAGCAGTTTAGCATACGCTCCACAGCGGGATAAATAGCGGGACGTTGTCCGCTCCGCGGCGCCTCCTCTCCGGGTGAGTCAGCGGGACGTAGCGGCACCGCAGCCGCGAGGCGGGGAGCCTTCTGCGGGAGGAAAGAGCGGATCGATCGGCTGGAAGTCAGACTCACCTCACACCCGAAACTGTTTGTTTTCTCTCCTCTGCGCCACACGCGGTCTGCGCACCACTTACACGCACACGCACGCAAACACACACGCACACGCGCGTCCTGCTGCATTCAGCTACTGTCGGAAATGTCAAAGATATGAAGATATTTACCCTCCAGGTGTGATATGAGGATATTTACCCTCCAGGTGTGATATGAGGATATTAACCCTCCAGGTGTGATATGAGGATATTTACCCTCCAGGTGTGATATGAGGACATTAACCCTCCTGGTGTGATATGAGGATATTTACCCTCCAGGTGTGATATGAGGATATTTACCCTCCTGGTGTGATATGAGGACATTAACCCTCCTGGTGTGATATGAGGATATTAACCCTCCTGGTGTGATATGAGGACATTAACCCTCCAGGTGTGATATGAGGATATTTACCCCCCAGGTGTGATATGAGGACATTACCCTCCAGGTGTGATATAGGATATACCCTCAGGTGTGATATGAGGATATTAACCCTCCGGGGGGGATATGGGGATATTTACCCTCCAGGGAAAGAGGATCGGTGTGATATGAGGATATTTACCCTCCAGGTGTGATATGAGGATATTTACCCTCCTGGTGTGATATGAGGACATTAACCCTCCTGGTGTGATATGAGGATATTAACCCTCCTGGTGTGATATGAGGACATTAACCCTCCAGGTGTGATATGAGGACATTAACCCTCCAGGTGTGATATGAGGATATTAACCCTCCATATATTATATTATATTATATTATATTATATTATATTAGAGTATGTTATATTATATTATATTAGGGTACGTTATATTATATTATATTATATTATATTAGGGTACGTTATATTACATTATATTAGGGTATATTATATTATATTATAGTATGTTATATTATATTATATTAGAGTATGTCATATTATATTGTACAGGGGCCTTTCTACAAGTATTAACCTAAAACAGGGAAAATAATCCAAAGCCAAACTTGACACATGAGTTTCCTTCAGATAAATGAGTAACGTTGAGTAATCAGGTCGGTAGTTCAGGTCTCGGCGGTCTACGGTCCTCACTGATCTCCTGAGCGTCCAGCAGCGACTGCAGCTCAACTATCCAGGTTCTAAGCAACTGAGGACTAAACTTTATATTTCTGCTCCGCGTAGACCCGGGGCAGGGCTTCACGGTTTATGGATTACTGATTACTGAGTGAGATATGAAAGCTGTCAAAGGTCACACAGAAACAAAGACCTCTGGGAAAAGAAGCGATCTGCTTCAGGAAACGAGAAGTAAAATCCTTCATCTGTACTGAAGAAAATGAAGATCTGACCAGGACACACAGTGAGTTTCAGCTTCACCAGGCTTCTGTTCAGCAACACCAACAAAGACTCAAAATATTAAAACAAATCTGTTTCCATCAGCTTTTCTCGTTATCAGTGCGATACCTTTCACTCAGGTGTTTTATGCACAAATTTATTCTCTGCCTTGAAAAGTAGATATAAGTGAACCAGAGAGGCAGCACAGTATAAGGAGTCGAGGACAAGTGAAGGCAGTGCAGGTTTTGGTAAAAGAGATCAATGAACAGACCAAAGAAAATCAAACGCAGCATTTACAGGTAACACACAGGTAACACACTGGTAACACACAGGTTGTACACAGGTAGCACAGTTAACACACAGGTAACACACAGGTAGCACACAGGTAACACACTGGTAGCACACAGGTAACACACAGGTAACACACAGGTAGCACACAGGTAACACACTGGTAACACACAGTTAACACACAGTTAACACACAGGTAACACACTGGTAGCACACAGGTAACACAGTTACCACACAGGTAACACACAGTTAACACACTGGTAACACACAGGTAACACACAGGTAACACACAAGTAACACTGGTAACACACAGGTAACACACTGGTAGCACACAGGTAACACACTGGTAGCACACAGGTAACACACTGGTAACACACAGGTAGCACATAGGTAACACACAGTTAACACACAGGTAGCACACAGGTAACACACAAGTAACACACTGGTAGCACACAGGTAACACACAGGTAACACACTGGTAGCACACAGGTAACACACAGGTAACACACTGGTAGCACACAGGTAACACACAGGTTGCACACAGGTAACACACAAGTAACACACTGGTAGCACACAGGTAGCACATAGGTAACACACATGTAACACAGTTAACACACAGGTAACACACAGTTAACACACAGGTAACACACAGGTTGCACACAGGTAACACAGTTAACACACAGGTAACACACAGGTTGCACACAGGTAGCACACAGGTAACACAGTTAACACACAGGTAACACAGTTAACACACAGGTAGCACACAAGTAACACACAGGTAGCACACAGGTAACACAGTTAACGCACAGGTAACACACAGGTCACACAGTTAACACACAGCTAACACACTGGTAACACACTGGTAACACACAGGTAACACACTGGTAGCACACTGGTAACACACTGGTAGCACATAGGTAACACACAGGTAACACAGTTAACGCACAGCTAACACACAGGTAACACACAGGTAACACACAGGTAACACACTGGTAGCACACTGGTAACACACTGGTAACACACAGGTAACACACAGGTAACACAGTTAACCACAGTAACCAGGTAACACACAGTTAACACACAGTAACACACTGGTAGCACACAGGTAACACACAAGTAACACACTGGTAGCACACAGGTAACACACAGGTAACACACAGGTAGCACAAAGGTAACACACAGGTAACACAGTTAACACACAGCTAACACACAGGTAACACACAGGTAGCACACAGGTAACACAGTTAACGCACAGGTAACACACAGGTAACACACAAGTAACACACTGGTAGCACACAGGTAACACACAGGTAACACACTGGTAACACACAGGTAACACACTGGTAGCACACAGGTAACACACAGGTAACACACAGGTAGCACATAGGTAACACACAGGTAACACAGTTAACACACAGGTAACACACAGTTAACACACAGGTAGCACACAGGTAACACACAAGTAACACACTGGTAGCACACAGGTAACACACAGGTAACACACAGGTAGCACATAGGTAACACACAGGTAACACAGTTAACACACAGGTAACACACAGGTAACACACAGTTAACACACAGGTAGCACACAGGTAACACAGTTAACACACAGGTAACACACAGGTTGCACACAGGTAGCACACAGGTAACACAGTTAACACACAGGTAACACACAGGTTGCACACAGGTAGCACACAGGTAACACAGTTAACACACAGGTAACACACAGTTAACACACAGGTAGCACACAGGTAACACACAAGTAACACACTGGTAGCACACAGGTACCACACAGGTAACACATTGGTAGCACACCGGTAACACACAGGTAGCACATAGGTAACACACTGGTAGCACACAGGGAACACAGTTAACACACAGGTAACACACAGGTTGCACACAGGTAGCACACAGGTAACACACAGGTTGCACACAGGTAGCACACAGGTAACACAGTTAACACACAGGTAACACACAGGTAGCACACAAGTAACATACAGGTTGCACACAGGTAGCACACAGGTAACACAGTTAACACACAGGTTGCACACAGGTAACACACAGGTAACACAGTTAACACAGGTAACACACAGTTAACACACAGGTTGCACACAGGTAGCACACAGGTAACACAGTTAACACACAGGTAACACACAGGTAACACACAGGTTGCACACAGGTAGCACACAGGTAACACAGTTAACACACAGGTTGCACACAGGTAGCACACAGGTAACACAGTTAACACAAAGGTAACACACAGGTAGCACACAAGTAACATACAGGTTGCACACAGGTAGCACACAGGTAACACAGTTAACGCACAGGTAACACACAGGTAGCACACAGGTAACACACTGGTAACACACAGGTAACACACTGGTGACACACAGGTAACACACTGGTAGCACACAGGTAACACACAGGTAACACACTGGTAACACACTGGTCGCACACAGGTAACACACTGGTAGCACACTGGTAACACACTGGTAACACACTGGTAACAACACACAGGTAACACACAGGTAACACACAGGTTGCACACAGGTAGCACACAGGTAACACAGTTAACACACAGGTAACACACAGTTAACACACAGGTAACACACAAGTAACACTGGTAACACACAGGTAACACACTGGTAGCACACAGGTAACAGACTGGTAGCACACAGGTAACACACTGGTAACACACAGGTAGCACATAGGTAACACACAGTTAACACACAGGTAGCACACAGGTAACACACAAGTAACACACTGGTAGCACACAGGTAACACACAGGTAACACACTGGTAGCACACAGGTAACACACAGGTAACACACTGGTAGCACACAGGTAACACACAGGTTGCACACAGGTAACACACAAGTGACACACTGGTAGCACACAGGTAGCACATAGGTAACACACAAGTAACACAGTTAACACACAGTTAACACACAGGTAACACACAGGTTGCACACAGGTAGCACACAGGTAACACAGTTAACACACAGGTAACACACAGGTTGCACACAGGTAGCACACAGGTAACACAGTTAACACACAGGTAACACAGTTAACACACAGGTAGCACACAAGTAACACACAGGTAGCACACAGGTAACACACAGGTAACACACTGGTAACACACTGGTAACACACAGGTAGCACACAGGTAACACAGTTAACGCACAGGTAACACACAGGTAACACACAGGTAACACACAAGTAACACACTGGTAGCACACAGGTAACACACAGGTAACACACAGGTAGCACATAGGTAACACACAGGTAACACAGTTAACACACAGCTAACACACAGGTAACACACACGTAGCACACAGGTAACACACTGGTAACACACTGGTAGCACACTGGTAACACACTGGTAACACACAGGTAGCACACAGGTAACACAGTAAACGCACAGGTAACACACAGGTAACACACAGGTAACACACAAGTAACACACTGGTAGCACACAGGTAACACACAGGTAACACACAGTTAACACACAGGTAACACACAAGTAACACACTGGTAGCACACAGGTAACACACAGGTAACACACAGGTAGCACATAGGTAACACACAGGTAACACAGTTAACACACAGCTAACACACAGGTAACACACAGGTAGCACACAGGTAACACACTGGTAACACACTGGTAGCACACTGGTAACACACTGGTAACACACAGGTAGCACACAGGTAACACACTGGTAACACACTGGTAACACACAGTTAACACACCGGCAACACACAAGTAACACACTGGTAGCACACAGGTAACACACTGGTAACACACAGGTAACACACTGGTAGCACACAGGTAACACACAGGTAACACACAGGTAGCACATAGGTAACACACAGGTAACACAGTTAACACACAGGTAACACACAGTTAACACACAGGTAGCACACAGGTAACACACAAGTAACACACTGGTAGCACACAGGTAACACACAGGTAACACACAGGTAGCACATAAGTAACACACAGGTAACACAGTTAACACACAGGTAACACACAGTTAACACACAGGTAACACACAGGTAGCACACAGGTAACACAGTTAACACACAGGTAACACACAGGTAACACACAGGTTGCACACAGGTAGCACACAGGTAACACAGTTAACACACAGGTAACACACAGGTTGCACACAGGTAGCACACAGGTAACACACAAGTAACACACAGGTAGCACACAAGTAACACACAGGTTGCACACAGGTAACACAGTTAACGCACAGGTAACACACAGGTAACACACTGGTAGCACACAGGTAACACAGTTAACAGACAGGTAACACAGGTAACACAGGTAACACACTGGTAGCACACAGTTAACACACAGGTAACACACTGGTAACACACAGGTAACACACTGGTAGCACACAGGTAACACACTGGTAACACACAGGTAAAACACTGGTGACACACAGGTAACACACTGGTAGCACACTGGTAACACACTGGTAGCACACTGGTGACACACTGGTAACACACAGGTAACACACTGGTAATACACAGTTAACACACAGGTAACACACTGGTAACACACAGGTTGCACACAGGTAGCACACAGGTAACACAGTTAACACACAGGTAACACACAGTTAACACACAGGTAGCACACAGGTAACACACAAGTAACACACTGGTAGCACACAGGTAACACACTGGTAGCACACAGGTACCACACAGGTAACACACTGGTAGCACACCGGTAACACACAGGTAGCACATAGGTAACACACTGGTAGCACACAGGTAACACAGTTAACACACAGGTAACACACAGGTTGCACACAGGTAGCACACAGGTAACACACAGGTTGCACACAGGTAGCACACAGGTAACACAGTTAACACACAGGTAACACACAGGTAGCACACAAGTAACATACAGGTTGCACACAGGTAGCACACAGGTAACACAGTTAACACACAGGTTGCACACAGGTAACACACAGGTAACACAGTTAACACAGGTAACACACAGTTAACACACAGGTTGCACACAGGTAGCACACAGGTAACACAGTTAACACACAGGTAACACACAGGTAACACACAGGTTGCACACAGGTAGCACACAGGTAACACAGTTAACACACAGGTTGCACACAGGTAGCACACAGGTAACACAGTTAACACACAGGTAACACACAGGTAGCACACAAGTAACATACAGGTTGCACACAGGTAGCACACAGGTAACACATGGTAACACACTGGTAACACACAGGTAACACACTGGTGACACACAGGTAACACACTGGTAGCACACAGGTAACACACAGGTAACACACTGGTAACACACTGGTAGCACACAGGTAACACACTGGTAGCACACTGGTAACACACTGGTAACACACAGGTAACACACTGGTAACACACAGGTGACACACAGGTTGCACACAGGTAGCACACAGGTAACACACAGGTAACACACTGGTAGCAACACACTGGTAACAAACTGGTAACACACAGGTAACACACTGGTGACACACTGGTAGCACACAGGTAACACACAGGTAACACACTGGTAACACACTGGTAACACACTGGTAGCACACTGGTAACACACTGGTAACAACACACTGGTAACACACAGGTAACACACTGGTAACACACAGGTAACACACAGTTAACACACAGGTAACACACAGGTTGCACACAGGTAGCACACAGGTAACACAGTTAACACACAGGTAACACACAGTTAACACACAGGTAACACACAAGTAACACACTGGTAGCACACAGGTAACACACAGGTAACACACTGGTAACACACATGTAACACACTGGTAACACACAGGTAGCACACAGGTAACAACACACTGGTAACACACAGGTAACACACTGGTAACACTGGTAACACACAGGTAAAACACAGGTAACACACTGGTAGCAACACACTGGTAACACACAGGTAACACACTGGTAACACTGGTAACACACTGGTAGCACACAGGTAACACACTGGTAGCACACTGGTAACACACTGGTAACAACACACAGGTAACACACTGGTAACACACTGGTAACACACAGGTAACATACAGGTAACACACAGGTAACACACTGGTAATACACAGTTAACACACAGGTAACACACAGGTAACCCACAGGTTGCACACAGGTAGCACACAGGTAACACAGTTAACACACAGGTAACACACAGTTAACACACAGGTAGCACACAGGTAACACACAAGTAACACACTGGTAGCACACAGGTAACACACAGGTAACACACTGGTAGCACACAGGTAACACACAAGTAACACAGTTAACACACAGGTAACACACAGTTAACACACAGGTAACACACAGGTTGCACACAGGTAGCACACAGGTAACACAGTTAACACACAGGTAACACACAGGTTGCACACAGGTAGCACACAGGTAACACAGTTAACACACAGGTAACACACAGGTTGCACACAGGTAGCACACAGGTAACACACTCAACACACAGGTAACACACAGGTAGCACACAAGTAACACACAGGTTGCACACAGGTAGCACACAGGTAACACAGTTAACGCACAGGTAACACACAGGTAGCACACAGGTAACACACTGGTAACACACTGGTAGCACACAGGTAACACACAGGTAACACAGTGGTAACACACAGGTAGCACACAGGTAACACAGTTAACACACAGGTAACACACAGTTAACACACAGGTAGCACACAGGTAACACACAAGTAACACACTGGTAGCACACAGGTAACACACAGGTAGCACATAGGTAACACACAGGTAACACAGTTAACACACAGGTAACACACAGTTAACACACAGGTTGCACACAGGTAGCACACAGGTAACACAGTTAACATACAGGTAACACACAGGTTGCACACAGGTAGCACACAGGTAACACACAGGTAACACAGTTAACGCACAGGTAACACACAGGTAACACACAGGTAACACACCGCTAGCACACTGGTAGCACACAGGTAACACAGTTAACACACAGGTAACACACAGGTAACACACTGGTAGCACACAGGTAACACACACGTAACACACAGGTAACACACTGGTAACACACTGGTAACACACTGGTAGCACACAGGTAACACACTGGTAACACACTGGTAGCACACTGGTAACACACTGGTAACAACGCACTGGTAACACACAGGTAACACACAGGTAACACACTGGCAATACACAGTTAACACACAGGTAACACACAGGTTGCACACAGGTAGCACACAGGTAACACAGTTAACACACAGGTAACACACAGTTAACACACAGGTAGCACACAGGTAACACACAAGTAACACACTGGTAGCACACAGGTAACACACAGGTAACACACTGGTAGCACACAGGTAACACACTGGTAGCACACAGGTAACACACAGGTAGCACATAGGTAACACACTGGTAGCACACAGGTAGCACACAGGTAACACAGTTAACACACAGGTAACACACAGGTTGCACACAGGTAACACAGTTAACACACAGGTAGCACACAGGTAGCACACAGGTAACACAGTTAACACACAGGTAACACACAGGTAGCACACAAGTAACATACAGGTTGCACACAGGTAGCACACAGGTAACACAGTTAACACACAGGTTGCACACAGGTAACACACAGGTAACACACAGGTAACACAGTTAACACAGGTAACACACAGTTAACACACAGGTAACACACAGGTTGCACACAGGTAGCACACAGGTAACACAGTTAACACACAGGTAACACACAGGTTGCACACAGGTAGCACACAGGTAACACAGTTAACACACAGGTTGCACACAGGTAGCACACAGGTAACACAGTTAACACAGGTAGCACACAAGTAACATACAGGTTGCACACAGGTAGCACACAGGTAACACAGTTAACGCACAGGTAACACACAGGTAGCACACAGGTAACACACTGATAACACACTGGTAGCACACAGGTAACACAGGTAACACAGTTAACAGACAGGTAACACACTGGTAACACACAGGTAACACACTGGTAACACACTGGTGACACACAGGTAACACACTGGTAGCACACAGGTAACACACAGGTAACACACTGGTAACACACTGGTAGCACACAGGTAACACAGTTAACACACAGGTAACACACAGGTAGCACACAGGTAACACAGTTAACACACAGGTAACACACAGGTTGCACACAGGTTGCACACAGGTAACACACAGGTAGCATACAGGTAACACACTGGTAGCACACTGGTAGCACACAGGTAACACAGTTAACACACAGGTAACACACTGGTAACACACAGGTAACACACAGGTTGCACACAGGTAGCACACAGGTAACACAGTTAACACACAGGTAACACACAGGTAACACACAGGTTGCACACAGGTAGCACACAGGTAACACAGTTAACACAGGTAACACACAGTTAACACATAGGTAACACACAGGTTGCACACAGGTAGCACACAGGTAACACAGTTAACACACAGGTAACACACAGGTAACACACAGGTTGCACACAGGTAGCACACAGGTAACACAGTTAACACACAGGTTGCACACAGGTAGCACACAGGTAACACAGTTAACACACAGGTAACACACAGGTAGCACACAAGTAACATACAGGTTGCACACAGGTAGCACACAGGTAACACAGTTAACGCACAGGTAACACACAGGTAGCACACAGGTAACACACTGGTAACACACTGGTAACACACTGGTGACACACAGGTAACACACTGGTAGCACACAGGTAACACACAGGTAACACACTGGTAACACACTGGTAGCACACAGGTAACACAGTTAACACACAGGTAACACACAGGTTGCACACAGGTAACACACAGGTAACACACTGGTAGCACACTGGTAGCACACAGGTAACACAGTTAACACACAGGTAACACACAGGTAACACACAGGTAACACACAGGTAACACACAGGTTGCACACAGGTAGCACACAGGTAACACAGTTAACACACAGGTTGCACACAGGTAGCACACAGGTAACACAGTTAACACACAGGTAACACACAGGTAGCACACAAGTAACATACAGGTTGCACACAGGTAGCACACAGGTAACACAGTTAACGCACAGGTAACACACAGGTAGCACACAGGTAACACACTGGTAACACACAGGTAACACACTGGTAACACACTGGTGACACACAGGTAACACACTGGTAGCACACAGGTAACACACAGGTAACACACTGGTAACACACTGGTAGCACACAGGTAACATACAGGTAACACACTGGTAACACACTGGTAGCACACTGGTAGCACACAGGTAACACACACATGGTAACACACTGGTAGCACACAGGTAACACACAGGTAACACATGGTACACACTGGTAGCACACAGGTAACACAGTTAACACACAGGTAACACACAGGTTGCACACAGGTAACACACAGAATTAGCACACTGGTAGCACACAGGTAACACAGTTAACACACAGGTAACACACAGGTAACACACAGGTAACACACAGGTAACACACTGGTAGCACACAGGTAACACACTGGTAACACACAGGTAACACACTGGTAACACACTGGTGACACACAGGTAACACACTGGTAGCACACAGGTAACACACAGGTAACACACTGGTAGCACACTGGTAACACACTGGTAGCACACTGGTAACACACTGGTAACACACAGGTAACACACTGGTAACACACTGGTAATACACAGTTAACACACAGGTAACACACTGGTAACACACAGGTAACACACAGGTTGCACACAGGTAGCACACAGGTAACACACAGTTAACACACAGGTAACACACAGTTAACACAGGTAGCACACAGGTAACACACAGGTAACACACTGGTAGCACACAGGTAGCACACAGGTAACACAGTTAACACACAGGTAACACACAGGTTGCACACAGGTAGCACACAAGTGACATACAGGTTGCACACGGGTAGCACACAGGTAACACAGTTAACACACAGGTAACACACAGGTAGCACACAAGTAACATACAGGTTGCACACAGGTAGCACACAGGTAACACAGTTAACACACAGGTTGCACACAGGTAACACACAGGTAACACACAGGTAACACAGTTAACACAGGTAACAAACAGTTAACACACAGGTAACACACAGGTTGCACACAGGTAGCACACAGGTAACACAGTTAACACACAGGTAACACACAGGTAGCACACAAGTGACATACAGGTTGCACACGGGTAGCACACAGGTAACACAGTTAACACACAGGTAACACACAGGTAGCACACAAGTAACATACAGGTTGCACACAGGTAGCACACAGGTAACACAGTTAACACACAGGTTGCACACAGGTAGCACACAGGTAACACAGTTAACACACAGGTAACACACAGGTAGCACACAAGTAACATACAGGTTGCACACAGGTAACACAGTTAACGCACAGGTAACACACAGGTAGCACACAGGTAACACACTGGTAGCACACAGGTAACCCAGTTAACAGACAGGTAACACAGGTAACACACTGGTAGCACACTGGTAGCACACAGGTAACACAGTTAACACACAAGTAACACACCGGTAACACACAGGTAACACACTGGTAGCACACAGGTAACACACTGGTAACACACAGGTAACACACTGGTGACACACAGGTAACACACTGGTAGCACACAGGTAACACACAGGTAACACACTGGTAACACACTGGTAGCACACAGGTAACACACTGGCAGCACACTGGTAACACACTGGTAACAACACACTGGTAACACACAGGTAACACACTGGTAACACACAGGTAACACACAGTTAACACACAGGTAACACACAGGTTGCACACAGGTAGCACAAAGGTAACACAGTTAACACACAGGTAACACACAGTTAACACACCGGCAACACACAAGTAACACACTGGTAGCACACAGGTAACACACTGGTAGCACACTGGTAACACACTGGTAACAACACACAGGTAACACACTGGTAACACACTGGTAACACACAGGTAGCACACAGGTAACACACAGGTAACACACAGGTAACACACAGGTAACACACAGGTAACACACAGGTAACAAAACACACAGGTAACACACTGGTAACACACAGGTAGCACACAGGTAACACACTGGTAACACACTGGTAACACACAGGTAGCACACAGGTAGCAACACACTGGTAACACACTGGTAACACACTGGTAGCACACAGGTAACACACAGGTAACACACAGGTAGCACACAGGTAACACACTGGTAGCAACACACTGGTAACACACTGGTAACACACTGGTAACACACAGGTAGCACACAGGTAACACACTGGTAGCAACACACTGGTAACACACTGGTAACACACAGGTAGCACACAGGTAACACACTGGTAACAACACACTGGTAACACACAGGTAACACACAGGTAACACACAGGTAACACACAGGTAACACACTGGTAACACACTGGTAACACACAGGTAACACACAGGTAACACACTAGTAACACACTGGTAACACACTGGTAACACACAGGTAACACACAGGTAACACACTGACAGGTGAGTGCTGAACAGCCACTCTGTGACTGTGATGTAAGCTGAGCAGCAGATCGAAACCGTCTGCAGGTTCAGGTTGGGTTTACAGAGACCACATACCGTGTAAAGCTTTCTAAAAACATCTGTTCTCTTTGTCATTAAGGGTTATTGAGGGTACATTGATAGACAAAATTGGAAATTTTATCCATTTGAAATTACATCTACAACCCAAAGTTTGCAGGGAGTGAAGGGGTCTGAATACTTTCTCAAGCCATTCACATATCTGGGGGTCAGAGGTCAAGGGACCCCTTTAAAAATGGCCATGCCACTTTTTCCTGGTTGGTACCAGTGTACTCCTCAGTGTCATATGATACCAGTATCTTATCCCTCGCTTTAAAACTGAGTCCTAAATAAACCGCATGGAGCTACTTTTCTATCACTGTTGGTTCTCCAGTTGGCTCTCCTGGGTTCTCCTCCAGGTCTCACTCTCTTGGTTCTCCTGCTGGTTCTCCTCCAGGTCTCACTCTGTTGGTTCTCCAGCTGGCTCTCCTCGGTTCTCCTCCAGGTCTCACCCTGTTGGTTCTCCTGCCGGTTCTTCTGACGAGCAGCCATGCTGGGGAGAACAGGAACCTTCAGTGGATGTTGCAGGTTTGAGCTCCAGCAGTGCCGACAGGCCTTCTCCTCCCCTCCCCCTGAGCTCCCCAGACTCCATTACCCAGCAGGCAATGAGAGCAGGAAGTACAGGATGGGGCAGGAAGCAGGGCAGATGAGCTCAGATCAGATCAACCGCATGTTAAAGGTGAGAAACATCTGTAATTCAAGGTGTCAATCAATCAACCAGTCAACCTTTGTTACGGCCGTCGGCATTCGATACTGTTGAACGAGGCAGTTTGCCTCCTTATGAGATGCACCGGGCTTTCAGTTACTTCGTTAAGACATCTGTGACGATAGCAAACACTCGAGCACCAGGAATGTGGTGCTGTACCTTCGTTTAAACAGCAAAAGACACTGAGGTGGGGTGGAGGTCGATGGGTCCAACAAACACAAGGCATTCATCATGTCCCACGTGTTAAGTTTAGAAGAAGAAGAAGATGTTCCTTTATTAGTCCCACAGTGGGGAAATTCAGTTTTACACTCTGTTGTTCACACAGTACATATACATGCGTCAATGGAGAGATGTCAGAGTGATGGGGCTGCTCCTGACAAGCGCCCAGAGCAGTTGGGGGTTCGGTGCCTTGCTCAGGGGCACCTCGGCAGTGCCCAAGAGGTAAACTGGCCTCTCCAGCAACCAGTTGGTCTTGGTCCATGGGGGACCAAGACCAACTGGGTCCTCCGCGTCCTAACTCAAGTCCTTATGGACTGAGCTACTGCCACCCCCAAGTTTCACTTTCATGTTACAATCAGCTGTTCATTCGTGTCCCATGTTCACAGCATTCAGATTTATTTTCACTTTACAAAAGTTTCAAGTCAAACACTATTGTTTTTTCCTAAACCTAAGTGATCTTTTTTTCCTCTAAACCTAAAGTAACGCCAAGAGTCGCGACAAAGAGGCGCTATGTGACGAGTTGGGAGGAGAATGTGTTGACTGATCTGTCTGTCTTCTTTTACCAGGCCAACGAATACAGCCACACCCTCCCCAGAGGCCCTGCCTCCCATGGGGTCCTGGGTTTCCATAGCAACATGCTGTCATCCAACCATCCCAGCGAGGACCGCCGGAGCAGCGCCACCTGCCTGCCGGGCCGCGGCGGTGTGCTGTTCGGCGTGTTTGACGGCCATGCAGGGTCGGCATGCGCCCACGCTGTCAGCCAGAGGCTCTTCTACTACATTGCCGTAGCAACGCTCCCGTTGAGGACGCTGGCGGAGCTGGAGCGGGCGGTGGAGGAGGAAAGGGCGGTACCGCCGCTGCTGGAATGGCACAAACACCCCCAAGACCACAGCTCCCCCGACGGAGGAGCGAGCTCCTTCCACAGCCTCCGCCACTACTGGCAGGAGAGGCTGGACAACGAAGATGAAGAGTTGGAGCAGAAGGAGGAGGAGGAGGAGGAGGTGGAGGAGGTGGAGTTGGGCTGGTGTCAAAATTTTCAAACAGATTTGATATTAACAGAGAGTGAACTTAACTTTTCCTCTTTTTGGCTTCAAAGTTGGATTTAGCACCATGATGCCGTCAGCACAGGCTGCTGACGTAGACTACTTTTTAAAGCCAAACCGGTTCAAGCTTAAAACCGGAAATCGACCCACCTGTAGGGGCAGGTAACCAGGTGATCAGACATGTCAGAGAATCAAATCAATAAACCAGACTAGAGGTCTTCCAGTGGAAAACCTGCTTGAACATGCATGAATTTATTTTTCTAAAAGGCACCAGAGTGAATCCTGATTCTGTGGGTCAGGTCTTAGTTACTAGGCCTCAGTTGGTCTCCGTCAGTCAGTTTTGGTTTCATGAGTCTCTTCCTCCACCTCAAACAGTGAAGGTGTGAAGTGAAGCATTGAACAGCAACATCTCTGGAACATTTTGTCTGATAAAACATAGTTTTTTCAGCTGCTTTCAGACCTCGATCTTTGAGTCGTGGTCCTTCAGTTACTCTGGTGGAAAATAATGTGTTGTTATTTTTCTCCACTCTGATTGGCTGCAGGATGGCGGCAAGGTGACATCAGCGCTGGTCAGCGCTTTCTGTCGCCTAGACTACGACCTGTCAGTGGAGGCCCAGGTCCATCTGTCCATGTCTTCACCCAGGTCCTCTTTCTGTCATCACAGTCCCTTGTTCGCTCTGACAGCTGCTACCAAACAACGCTATAGCTGCAGTTTCATGGGTTTAATTTAGAAGCTCAATGACAGGTTGGGACTTTAAAGTCTATCTGAAATATGTCCATGTACAGACTTGATGTGAGGACAATCATGCTACCCGTTCCTAAAACTGGGGACACGCCAAGCCGACATCAACGAACTAGTGGCGACAAAGACCACCGGTTGGGTGGCGTCACATGGCCTTTGTCACTGTGAGCCCTGGTCCAGACCGGCCGCTGGACGAGTGCGTGGCGGCAGCGTTACCTCACGGCTACGTTGGTTGTTTCTGCAGCGTTTCTGCTGCTGCTGCTCGGTCTGCACAGTTTGACATAATGACAATTTCATGTCATTAAAAATGTCATTTATATTCATTTTAGACAAAGAAAGGTCAAAAATGTGGTAATTTGTAATAATGGTAATAATCCACAATTAAAACACTGTACTATATTCATTCATGGAGCCCTGCAAAGTCCCTGCATGTTCTACAACACTGTCCTGCTCATATTTCAGAATAAAAGCCTTGTGTTAACAAATGAAGGAGTTCTGTCTTCAGATAAAAGGGGTTTTCAGGCTTGAGGGGTTTTATTTTGAAATGAAAGCAGGAAGTGTTGATTTAAAAATAAATCTTGACTTTTTCTCATATCCGTGACATTTCCTACAGATATCTAGACATCGAAAGCGTTTTAATGTTGATGATATGATGTCAATATACAGTCAAACGATCACTGTCTGTTGCTGCCCTGAAACTTGCGGCGCGCGTCAAAATAGGCGAAACCTCGAATCTCTAGAATAAACGCGTCAGACGCGCGCCTCACATGAGCGGTGTGGAAGGTCTAACCCGTTAACATGGCTCCAGCCCCCGAGACCCCTAATGGGATAAGTGGTTGATGATGGATGGATGGAACGATCAGATGAGATGAAGATGAAAATTGAGAAGCCTTCTGTGTGTCCTCTTGACTTTAATCGTTGGCTGCTTTTCCTCACCTCCGTTTCTCCTCTCATGCACTGATTTGCTTAAGCTGAAAAGCCAATCAGATTGCTTTCTCTCACTGACGGGCTCCGCCGTCGATTCAACATGCTGAATCGGCCAAACAGCTCCGACATGGACAGACTAGAGCTGATGGGGAGGGACATACCACAAAAACTAGGCCAATGGACACTCAGTGACGGTCCCCAACAGTCCAACGGCCGACTGTCGGCTTGGTGTCAGGACCGAAACACGACTGTAAGAGATGGAGTTCAGCAGCAGATAATACTGTATGAGTCCTCACCAATTAGAGCTAGTCAAAACAAGTGTAGCTCTTTTCCTCTAAAGGACCTTACCGACCTAGAATCTGGTTCATCACTGAACCTGAACCTGTAAGACACTCATCCTCAAAGTGGGGGGAGAATAGACAAAACAAAAGCAGAGATGATGGATACACCTGAAGTTACAGGTGTTCCTGTAGTGGAAGAGGCCGACAGATCTCAGCCCGGATGAGTTATGTTCATGTTGGACATTTCTGTGTTTGATATACACCCAGTACCAAAAGGAAGGAGTGTGTCCTTTATGTAGAAAGGTGGACAGTACAGATGCTCTCTGCCAGACTTATCTCTGAACACTGTCTTGGCTCCAAATGGCTGTTGGATTCATTGTTTTCATTGGTTGCTTTCAGTATTAGCCACGAAGTGAATCCTCTTTCTCTGTCCACAGATGGTTGTCTCTTCCTGGGGAGGGGTGGTCTCTGTCCTCCCCACTCCGGGTGGCGCTATCTGGCTGCACGGCTTGCATTGCCCATGTTTCCAAGGGCGTCCTGCACGTGGCCAACCTGGGAGACAGCAGGGCCGTTCTGGGTGTCAAGGAGCCAGACGGGCAATGGTCAGCACTCAGCCTCACTAATGACCACAATGCACAGAACCCAGATGAGCTGCAAAGGATTCTGGGGGAACATCCGTTGTCAGAGCAGAAGACGGTTGTGCGTCATGACCGCCTGCTGGGTCTGCTGCTGCCCTTCAGGGCATTTGGTGATGTCCGCTTCAAATGGAGCGCAGAGATGCTGAGTCGAATCTACGAAACGCGACCAGATGTCCTGTCTATGGTCAATGAGGCAGTCCGGACACAGCCGCCACACTACCTGACCCCGCCCTACCTGAGCGCCCAGCCGGAGGTCACCCAACACCGCATCCGACCTGCTGACAAGTTCCTGGTTCTGGCGACTGACGGACTCTGGGAACTGATGCACCGACAGACGGTGATCCAGTTGGTGGGGGAACAGTTGACAGGTAAGAGAACTAACATCCTAACTAAGTTGCAGTAAAAAGTTAAACCTCCTGAGGATTGTGTTTTAGGTTGTGGGATAATGAGGAGGCTTAACTTCTGAGATTCTAGGCCACCTGAAGAAATGTAGTATTGCAGATCAGGACCATATCCTGATGTATTTGTTAGGAGGAAACTCTACCCAAGCATGGAAATGAAGCCAGTTAAAGGCTGTGGTCAAATAGTCTTTTTTACTTACTGGAAATCCCTGAGACATGAGTGAGATGTGAATGGCATGTTGGCGTTCTGTCCTCCAATCAACACTGCCCTGGTGAGCTAAGTAGACTGTGACTGGCGAACCTGCTTTGACCAGACTGATATTTACTGAATCAAAGTAGTTTTCATGTTGGCTCCATGGGAAGAAGTAGTGTTTGTATTCATTGATTTTATTTCCCCACCCCCCATAGTGAGCCAGGGGAATCTGCCTTTAGTGAAACAGGTCCGTTCACAGACTGGGAGCCTTGATCAATCAGTGCTGATAAAGTAAAGGAGTCCAGAACACATGTCCACCTTATTCCTAGCCCCCATGATGCCTTGTGTGAATAATGGCTGTAACCTCTAGCGAGTCGTGTCACTGAATCAATTTCTATGGTAACAGTATGCTAATTGTCTCTCCTACAGCTATAGTATTAAATATAGTAAAACATGAACAGCAGGATAAACAGGATTAAACAGGATAAAGTGATCAAAGCTCTGCCTTCTACTGTGGAGGGATGGAGGATAACCTACACTAGCATGTTTAGCTACATTATGGTAACCTACACTAGCATGTTTAGCTACATTATGATAACCCACACTAGCATGTTTAGCTACATTATGATAACCCACACTAGCATGTTTAGCTACGTTATAACCTACACTAGCATGTTTAGCTGCGTTATGATAACCTACACTAGCATGTTTAGCTACATTATGGTAACCTACACTAGCATGTTTAGCTACATTATGATAACCTACACTAGCATGCTTAGCTACATTATGATAACCCACACTAGCATGTTTAGCTACATTATGGTAACCTACACTAGCATGTTTAGCTACGTTATAACCTACACTAGCATGTTTAGCTGCGTTATGATAACCTACACTAGCATGTTTAGCTGCGTTATGATAACCTACACTAGCATGTTTAGCTACATTATGATAACCTACACTAGCATGTTTAGCTACATTATGATAACCTACACTAGCATGTTTAGCTGCATTATGATAACCTACACTAGCATGTTTAGCTGCGTTATGATAACCTACACTAGCATGTTTAGCTACGTTATAACCTACACTAGCATGTTTAGCTGCGTTATGATAACCTACACTAGCATGTTTAGCTACGTTATGATAACCTACACTAGCATGTTTAGCTGCGTTATGATAACCTACACTAGCATGTTTAGCTACGTTATAACCTACACTAGCATGTTTAGCTGCGTTATGATAACCTACACTAGCATGTTTAGCTACGTTATAACCTACACTAGCATGTTTAGCTACATTATGGTAACCTACACTAGCATGTTTAGCTACATTATGATAACCTACACTAGCATGTTTAGCTACATTATGATAACCCACACTAGCATGTTTAGCTACGTTATAACCTACACTAGCATGTTTAGCTACATTATGGTAACCCACACTAGCATGTTTAGCTACGTTATAACCTACACTAGCATGTTTAGCTGCATTATGATAACCTACACTAGCATGTTTAGCTACATTATGGTAACCTACACTAGCATGTTTAGCTACGTTATAACCTACACTAGCATGTTTAGCTACGTTATGATAACCCACACTATCATGTTTAGCTACATTATGATAACCTACACTAGCATGTTTAGCTACATTATGATAACCTACACTAGCATGTTTAGCTACGTTATAACCTACACTAGCATGTTTAGCTGCGTTATGATAACCTACACTAGCATGTTTAGCTATGTTATAACCTACACTAGCATGTTTAGCTGCGTTATGATAACCTACACTAGCATGTTTAGCTACATTATGGTAACCTACACTAGCATGTTTAGCTACGTTATAACCTACACTAGCATGTTTAGCTACGTTATGATAACCCACACTATCATGTTTAGCTACATTATGATAACCTACACTAGCATGTTTAGCTACATTATGATAACCTACACTAGCATGTTTAGCTACGTTATAACCTACACTAGCATGTTTAGCTGCGTTATGATAACCTGCACTAGCATGTTTAGCTACGTTATGATAACCAACACTATCATGTTTAGCTACGTTATGATAACCTACACTAGCATGTTTAGCTACGTTATGATAACCTACACTATCATGTTTAGCTACGTTATGATAACCTACACTAGCATGTTTAGCTACGTTATGGTAACCTACACTAGCATGTTTAGCTACGTTATGATAACCCACACTATCATGTTTAGCTACGTTATGATAACCTACACTAGCATGTTTAGCTACATTATGATAACCTACACTAGCATGTTTAGCTACATTATGATAACCTACACTAGCATGTTTAGCTACGTTATAACCTACACTAGCATGTTTAGCTGCGTTATGATAACCTACACTAGCATGTTTAGCTACATTATGGTAACCTACACTAGCATATTTAGCTACGTTATAACCTACACTAGCATGTTTAGCTACGTTATGATAACCCACACTATCATGTTTAGCTACATTATGATAACCTACACTAGCATGTTTAGCTACATTATGATAACCTACACTAGCATGTTTAGCTACGTTATAACCTACACTAGCATGTTTAGCTGCGTTATGATAACCTGCACTAGCATGTTTAGCTACGTTATGATAACCTACACTAGCATGTTCAGCTACGTTATGGTAACCTACACTAGCATGTTTAGCTACGTTAAAACCTACACTAGCATGTTTAGCTGCGTTATGATAACCTACACTAGCATGTTTAGCTACGTTATGATAACCTACACTAGCATGTTTAGCTACATTATGATAACCTACACTAGCATGTTTAGCTGCGTTATGATAAGCTACACTAGCATGTTTAGCTACATTATGATAACCTACACTAGCATGTTTAGCTACGTTATGATAACATACGCTAACATATTTTGCTACGTTATGATAACCTACACTAGCATGTTTAGCTACGTTATAACCTACACTAGTATGTTTAGCTACGTATAACCTACACTAGCATGTTTGCTCGTTATGATAACCTCGTACAGTTTGCTCCGTTATGATACCTCGTGAGTTTGTTTGTTGATAACCTACACTGATGTTTGCTGCGTTATGATAACCTCGCTAACATATTTAGCTGGTTATGAACCTCACTGTGTTTGCTACGTTATACCTCACTAGCATGTTTAGGCGTTATGATAACCTACATAGCAGTTTAGCTACATTATGGTAACCCACACTAGCATGTTTAGCTACGTTATAACCTACACTAGCATGTTTAGCTGCGTTATGATAACCTACACTAGCATGTTTAGCTACATTATGGTAACCTACACTAGCATGTTTAGCTACGTTATAACCTACACTAACATGTTTAGCTACCTTATAACCCACACTATCATGTTTAGCTACATTATGATAACCTACACTATCATGTTTAGCTACATTATGATAACCTACACTATCATGTTTAGCTACGTTATAACCTACACTAGCATGTTTAGCTACATTATGATAACCTACACTAGCATGTTTAGCTACATTATGATAACCTACACTAGCATGTTTAGCTACATTATGATAACCTACACTAGCATGTTTAGCTACATTATGGTCCTCCTGTGTTTGCGTTTCTCACTTCATGTTTGCTACATTATGATAACCTACACTAGCATGTTTAGCTACATTATGATAACCTCACTAGCATGTTTAGCTACGTTATACCTACACTGCGTGTTTAGCTACGTTATAACCTACACTAGCATGTTTAGCTACGTTATGATAACCTACACTAGCATGTTTAGCTACATTATGATAACCTTCACTAGCATGTTTAGCTACGTAATGATTACCTACACTATCATGTTTAGCTACATTATGGTAACCTACACTAGCATGTTTAGCTACGTTATAACCTACACTAGCATGTTTAGCTGCATTATGATAACCTACACTAGCATGTTTAGCTACATTATGATAACCTTCACTAGCATGTTTAGCTCCGTAATGATTACCTACACTAGCATGTTTAGCTACATTATGGTAACCTACACTAGCATGTTTAGCAACGTTATAACCTACACTAGCATGTTTAGCTACATTATGATAACCTACACTAGCATGTTTAGCTACATTATGGTAACCTACACTAGCATGTTTAGCTACGTTATAACCTACACTAGCATGTTTAGCTACGTAATGATTACCTACACTAGCATGTTTAGCTACATTATGATAACCTACACTAGCATGTTTAGCTACGTTATAACCTACACTAGCATGTTTAGCTACATTATGATAACCTTCACTAGCATGTTTAGCTACGTTATGATAACCTACACTAGCATGTTTAGCTACATTATGATAACCTACACTAGCATGTTTAGCTACGTTATAACCTACACTAGCATGTTTAGCTACGTTATAACCTACACTAGCATGTTTAGCTACGTTATAACCTACACTAGCATGTTTAGCTACATTATGATAACCTTCACTAGCATGTTTAGCTACGTTATGATAACCTACACTAGCATGTTTAGCTACATTATGATAACCTACACTAGCATGTTTAGCTACATTATGATAACCTACACTAGCATGTTTAGCTGCATTATGATAACCTACACTAGCATGTTTAGCTACATTATGATAACCTTCACTAGCATGTTTAGCTACGTTATGATTACCTACACTAGCATGTTTAGCTACATTATGGTAACCTACACTAGCATGTTTAGCTACGTTATAACCTACACTAGCATGTTTAGCTACGTTATGATAACCTACACTAGCATGTTTAGCTACATTATGATAACCTACACTAGCATGTTTAGCTCCGTAATGATTACCTACACTAGCATGTTTAGCTACATTATGGTAACCTACACTAGCATGTTTAGCTACGTTATAACCTCACTGTGTTTAGCTTGTCTCACTGAGTAGTAATTATGGTACCTCCTGCTGTTGTCGTTTACCTACACTGCTGTTTAGCTACGTATGATTACCTACACTAGCATGTTTAGCTACATTATGATAACCTACACTAGCATGTTTAGCTACGTTATAACCTACACTAGCATGTTTAGCTACATTATGATAACCTTCACTAGCATGTTTAGCTACGTTATGATAACCTACACCAGCATGTTTAGCTACATTATGATAACCTACACTAGCATGTTTAGCTACGTTATAACCTACACTAGCATGTTTAGCTACGTTATAACCTACACTAGCATGTTTAGCTACGTTATAACCTACACTAGCATGTTTAGCTACATTATGATAACCTTCACTAGCATGTTTAGCTACGTTATGATAACCTACACTAGCATGTTTAGCTACATTATGATAACCTACACTAGCATGTTTAGCTACATTATGATAACCTACACTAGCATGTTTAGCTACATTATGATAACCTACACTAGCATGTTTAGCTACATTATGATAACCTTCACTAGCATGTTTAGCTACGTTATGATTACCTACACTAGCATGTTTAGCTACATTATGCTGAATAAATATTTGGTGCATAAAATGTATGTGTGTCATCTTTAGTTCCCGTCCTTTCATTCCCAACCAATCACAGACCTCCACCATCATGTTTTTTTTAGTCAGTTTGTGACATAGCCCAGTGACTTGAGAGGGGAGATGAATAGAGCAGCCAAAATGTACATTTACATTTAATTTATGCTTCTCACAGTACTGTAGCCTGTATGACAGGATTATTATGCTCTCACTGGTTGTTAAATATATTTCCTTTGTTAAATAAATGCATTGAAATGTGCCTTTTTAGCATAATGGTATTAATATATTGTGTTTGGCGACAGAACACCGTTGTGCTTTATAATCTTCCGTACACGTTATGTTTCAAAAAGTCTTGGTCCAAAAGACAGCAGTCATAGCGTAGACTGTCTGGTGGATGTTCCTCTGGAGAATGAGAATGAGCCTTCACTAAATGTGACAACAATAAACTTGTGGTTACTACCCCCTACTCTAAGTGAAAATAATGAAAGCAGTTGTAACGGATGAAAGCAGTTAAAGTGTAGCTGAAAACAGCAGTTGAAATGTTCATGGTGAAAACAGTTGAAGTGTAAATGATGAAAGTCAATGAACTTGCCATTGATCTGTTAATGATGACAACAGTTTCCATGTAAATGATGAAAGCAACTGAAGTGTAATTGATGAAAGCAGTTGAATGGAATTGATTAAAGTAGTTGAACTGGCAGCAGAAATGTAGATGATGGCAGTAGTTGAAGTGTAAATGATGGCAGTAGTTGAAGTGTAAATGATGGCAGTAGTTGAAGTGTAAATGATGACAGTAGTTAAAGTGTAAATGATGACAGTAGTTAAAGTGTAAATGATGACAGTAGTTAAAGTGTAAATGATGACAGTAGTTGAAGTGTAAATGATGACAGTAGTTGAAGTGTAAATGATGACAGTAGTTGAAGTGTAAATGATGACAGTAGTTGAAGTGTAAATGATGACAGTAGTTGAAGTGTAAATGATGACAGTAGTTAAAGTGTAAATGATGACAGTAGTTGAAGTGTAAATGATGACAGTCGTTAAAGTGTAAATGATGACAGTAGTTGAAGTGTTAATGATGACAGCAGTTGAAGTGTAAATGATGACAGTAGTTAAAGTGTAAATGATGACAGTAGTTAAAGTGTAAATGATGACAGTAGTTAAAGTGTAAATGATGAAAGTAGTTGAAGTGTAAATGACGACAGTAGTTAAAGTGTAAATGATGACAGTAGTTGAAGTGTAAATGATGACAGTAGTTAAAGTGTAAATGATGACAGTAGTGAAAGTGTAAATGATGACAGTAGTTAAAGTGTAAATGATGACAGTAGTTAAAGTGTAAATGATGAAAGTAGTTGAAGTGTAAATGATGACAGTAGTTAAAGTGTAAATGATGACTGTAGTTGAAGTGTAAATGATGACAGTAGTTAAAGTGTAAATGATGACAGTAGTTAAAGTGTAAATGATGAAAGTAGTTGAAGTGTAAATGATGACAGTAGTTGAAGTGTAAATGATGACAGTAGTTAAAGTGTAAATGATGAAAGTAGTTGAAGTGTAAATGATGACAGTAGTTAAAGTGTAAATGATGACTGTAGTTGAAGTGTAAATGATGACAGTAGTTAAAGTGTAAATGATGAAAGTAGTTGAAGTGTAAATGATGACAGTAGTTGAAGTGTCAGTGTTAATAGTGGAAGTGGTTTGTTGTACAGGCCTTCAGCAGCAGAGACCCATAATTCCCAGCATGGGAATGACACTGGGCGACCTGCAGCGCCTCCTGCTGGAAAGGAAGGGGCGGGTTCTGTCAGTGCTGGAGGACCAGAATGCGGCCACCCACCTGCTCCGCCACGCCCTGGGGGATGATGGGTACGGAGCGGTGGCACCAAACCGCCTGGCCAAGATGCTGAGCCTGCCGGCAGAGTTGGCCAGGCGGTACCGCGATGACATCACCATCACTGTCGTCCACCTGAACGAGCCCGACCTTTAATCAGCGTTCACATCCTCCGGAACCAGGCAGGTGACAAATTCGTAACTTTTACTCTGAACTCTGTTTCATGTTCATTTGTCTTCTTTCTTTTACTCTTGTAGTGAGACTGTGAATGCGAGTGGCCTACAGATCCAATCTAACAGGACGTAGCGGCTGGAAACTGTCCAACTTAACACAGATTTCTGTCTCCGCCCCTGATGCTGCACCTGATCTCATCTACTTCCCAGGCAAGGTGCAGTTCATCTGGAACGAGCCAAGTGTGTTTTTAAAGAAACAAGACAACCTTTCCTCTGAAGAGTCACCTGAAGCCATGTCAGTGTCTGATGATGGCAGCAGCTGATCATCAGCTGGATCATCAGCTGTGATCATCAGCTGTGATCATCAGCTGTGATCATCAGCTGTGATCATCAGCTGGATCATCAGCTGTGATCATCAGCTGTGATCATCAGCTGGATCATCAGATGGATCATCCTGTGATCATCAGCTGGATCATCAGCTGGATCATCAGCTGTGATCATCAGCTGGATCATCAGCTGTGATCATCAGCTGGATCATCAGCTGTGATCATCAGCTGGATCATCAGCTGTGATCATCAGCTGTGATCATCAGCTGGATCATCAGCTGTGATCATCAGCTGTGATCATCAGCTGGATCATCAGCTGTGATCATCAGCTGTGATCATCAGCTGGATCATCAGATGGATCATCCTGTGATCATCAGCTGGATCATCAGCTGGATCATCAGCTGTGATCATCAGCTGTGATCATCAGCTGGATCATCAGCTGTGATCATCAGCTGTGATCATCAGCTGTGATCATCAGCTGGATCATCAGCTGTGATCATCAGCTGTGATCAGGTTTTACAGCTGTGAAGACATTAGAGTTGTGTCTACACACATGATCACTGTACTAATAATAAAGAAACAGCAGAGCAGCAGTTTTCTCTCTGTTACCTGTTTAACAAACACCTGCACATGAAAGAAATTAATAACGCAGAATATGATTATGTGTCTTTTGAATCATCTATTAGGCTAAATGTTTGAGTAAAATTGAAATGACGTACTTCTCTGACTTTAACTGTATCCTTAATAAAAGTTAACGGATGAAATAACATCATGAAAAGACAAATGAAGGAAGTTGTTTGTGGTCCGTTTGTTGTTCAGACCTACAATAACACGTTTAACAAGATAGTGAATGAGAAAAATAAAACCTGTGATCTGTCTTCACTCCAGCAACGTTCAGCTGCAGCGTCAGTGGCTGGTAACGTTGTGATGGAGTCGGGAGGAGGCATTAAAACGTGCTCCTGGAGCAGTGTTGTCATGGTATGGATGGCCTCAGAGAGGCCTCAGCTGGTTACAACCACACCACTAGATGTCGGCAAGTATTCGCTTCATTAACAACTTTTCATTTTATGGTTTTGTGAGTTTCTCCAAAAGGTAATGAGACAACCGAGTGAGTTTCTTTACCGAACTCTACTGGTAATGCTGTGACATGACATGTGCATATGTACCTACCGAATGAGAGCCTCAGACACACTGCAGGACGTTTTCAGGGCGTCTCGAGTTCAGGTTTTAATCTACTTTAGTGGCTCTAAGATCTGGAGCTGTAAACACACAGGTGTTCTGTTACAGCCAATCAGAATGCAGCATTCTAAGTGTACATAACACAGCAACTGTCAATGACTTCAAAATAAAATTTAATAAACAATTTTACAAAATCAAATTCTTGATTAGAAAACACTTAAATACCAAATGGCTTCAAACCAACCAATCAGCTGACACCATCTTCAACATCAGTCGGCCTCCTCACAGCTCACAGAGCTCAATCATTGGACAATACTCAAAACAGGCCACGCCCAGAAATGCGAATGAAATGAACAGGAAGTAAACAGGACGGACAGAAAAACAGCATCCCTCCTCTCACACCTCATGAACAGAAGTGAAGCTGACTCGTCCGTGTCGACCAATAGGAGAGGAGGATATAAGAGAGTCCAATGTCCACTCAGAGGGCAGTCTTGTTGATGAGTCACCGTCGAGGGGGCGGGGCCAGCGGCTGAGTGGCGGTGGCGGATTCGGGGAACAGATTGTGGTAGGTGGGCAGAGGGACGTACGCCGCTGTGATCATCTTACCTGAAACAACAGGTGAGACATCACAGCTACTCCCTGATTGGTCCACAGTAGAGCACAAGTGTCATGTGACAGGACGTCTTACCAGCAAAGTATCGTCCATGTAGAGCGCCAACGGTGGCCATGGCAGCGGGGATCGACGGACACTTGACGTAAACGTTTCCCTGAAAACAGACGTTAAAGGTCACAACTGACCGGTTAAAGTATGACAGACACACAGGATCCAACAGACACAGAGCAATCTAACAGAACAATCTGAGGCTGCGGGTCCTCAGAGCAGAGACCACGTCAACGCCGATCAACCAGATCACAGAGGAAGAAGGTGGCATTCAAAGAGAGACGTCAAAACCACTTTCTTTACCGAACTCTAATGCGTTTCTTTCTCATGGCCAGAATCACGAGGGTGAACCCAAAAAACTGCTGCAACAATTTTGAGATGAAACAAAGCATGGGAATAGTCATCACCCCGAAATTCCCTCCAGGGATTAATGAAGGTTCATCTTATCTTATCTTATCTTATCATACAGTATCATGTTCTAAGCCCTGATACACTTTACCCAGTTTATTTGACTAAAGGAAGCATGTTTATTTCTGATTTATGGCATCTCTACTACTTTCAGATGAAGTGCAGCGGCTATGTGATGCATGCTGCTGACCTGCTGTCTGGCCGACAGAAACGGGTCACAGTGGGTGTGAAAGGGCCAGACCAGCTGTGTGAACGGGGCCCGGCAGACTCGCCAACAACAGACAGCGGAAGTGACGCTGGACTGTACACTGACGTCGTATCAGCAACATTACTACAGTCTCCCTGGAGACAACGTCACGGACATGGAAAAAGTAGAGTTATTTTTGGATCAATACTTCCTTCTGTATTTCAAAATAAAAGCCCTCGGGTGTTTATTCTGTGAACAGAATTCCTCATTTTGTTAACATGAGGCTTTTACTCTGAAATATGTGCAGGACAGTGTTGCAGTGACTTGCAGGGCTCATGAATGAACACAGTACGTTCTTACGGTTTTAGATGTGCATTATTACTATTATTTACAAATTACCACAAGTTTCTGGACTTTTCGTGGCTGACATGCTGCCGGTGTGAACAGGGATGTGTGAATCACGCGGCCGCCAGGCGCTGTTCACGCGGCCGGTCTGACCCGGGTGTCACTGAGCTCTACTGACGTCCTTCACTAACAGCGAGGTCAGAGGTCACGAGTACCTCAGCGGAGTTCTTGTCAATGTAGATGTGAACGACTCCTCCATGTTTGTTACACTCCTCTATGACGTCGTGCTGGACATCCATCTCCCAACCAGGAGCCTCCTCACTGAAACACAGAGTCAAGGAAAGATCCTGAAACGGCTGAATTTCAAAGATGCTCCGTCATCGAATCCTGATGAAGGATTGCTCCAGTGTTGAGGATCTCTGAATTCCACCGACGGTGTCCTCAGAGGATTTGTCCTCTTGAGCTCCTACAACACCCACAATCCTATGTGCATGATGCATTTCCTGTCCACTGACTGAAAACATGGGGCTAAACTTTCACTTTTTTCACTCAGCAGAGTCTGTCTGAAGAAATACGAGGAGAGAAACCTGCCGATTCAGTCGCTGACTCTTCCCTCACATGAGAGGTAGAGGACGTGATTTAAAGGTTTGTTGTGACTTGGGTTGCTCAGCGACCGGCTTGTTGAGCGAGCGAACACAGAAACATCAGCTGAGAGAGTCTGACACGGTGAAACATTACAGGCTTATTTCCACCAGAGCAGCTGAAAGGTTGTTGGACCAGTGGGGAGGCTAACCAAGCCGGGTTTAAGGAGACTCACTTGGTTTCTGTTTCAGTCTGCACAGGGAAAACTGCTGTTTTTTCTATGGAGTCTGGCTGCTTGGAGGACAGCATATTGAATTTTTTTGTATGTTAATAAATTCTAACAACTGTCCAAATCCCTGCTGATTTTATTTATTTTTAATCTGCCTACAACAGCCAATCGTGTCCATTTGTTCTGCTCAGTCTCAGTAGACGGTCCAGGAGCCTCTGAAGGACTCCACCTGGAAGGACCGCCCTACCCAGGATCCCATCCTGGAGTCTGAGAAACACCCACCGACACAGTGATGCTCTCAGTGTTAGTGATACAAACCTTCATTAAAAGCGAGAGTTTAAATTCACTGATCATTGATTAGATAGATCATAGATCAGCTCAGTATCTACCACAGACTGTGTTTAAAGACTAACAACATGACAGCTCCTCAAAAGTGAAAGCACAACATGTGGACCACCCCTGGTGTCTGGCTGCAGTAGAGGTCATAACCCCCGAAGTCAGAGGATGGTAGTACACGAAAACACATTTCATACAGACGGTTTCTGTCACTTTATGTGTTTCTCACAGCGCTGATATCTGGTAGATCGGGGCTTCACTTCTGTACACAGGAGGAAGAGGAGACATCATCCATCTTTATACTCAGTCCGTGGTAAAGATAATAGAGCAATTACAAAGCAGACAGGATGAATATAGACAGTACTCATGACCAAAGTACCGTCTAAGGGGAAGTGACATCGGGGTGTGACCATACACTCAGCTCACCATGTGATGCCAGACACCATATGGGTTCACCATCTTCATACGATATCAGAACGATCGTTTCAACTAAACCTGAATGATGAAAATATGACTGAAAAAGTAGCCGTTTATTCAAACCACACCAAATGTTAAACAGTCCCGTAGTTCTATTAGATAAGATAAGATATAAGATAAGATATTCCTTTATTAGTCCCACAGTGGAGAAATTTACACTAGTTCTGATGGTGACCAGCTGCTCTCCTCTTTAATAGAACTGGATTTAAGTCAGTAGTCCTGGTTCAGACTGGGTAACGTCAGTCAGTAGTCCTGGTTCAGACTGGGTAACGTCGGTCAGTAGTCCTGGTTCAGACTGGGTAACGTCAGTCAGTAGTCCTGGTTCAGACTGGGTAACGTCAGTCAGTAGTCCTGGTTCAGACTGGGTAACGTCAGTCAGTAGTCCTGGTTCAGACTGGGTAACGTCGGTCAGTAGTCCTGGTTCAGACTGGGTAACGTCGGTCAGTAGTCCTGGTTCAGACTGGGTAACGTCAGTCAGTAGTCCTGGTTCAGACTGGGTAACGTCGGTCAGTAGTCCTGGTTCAGACTGGGTAACGTCAGTCAGTAGTCCTGGTTCAGACTGGGTAACGTCGGTCAGTAGTCCTGGTTCAGACTGGGTAACGTCAGTCAGTAGTCCTGGTTCAGACTGGGTAACGTCGGTCAGTAGTCCTGGTTCAGACTGGGTAACGTTGGTCAGTAGTCCTGGTTCAGACTGGGTAACGTCAGTCAGTAGTCCTGGTTCAGACTGGGTAACGTCTGTCGGTAGTCCTGGTTCAGACTGGGTAACGTCTGTCGGTAGTCCTGGTTCAGACTGGGTAACGTCTGTCAGTAGTCCTGGTTCAGACTGGGTAACGTTGGTCAGTAGCTGGGTCAGTGTTCTACGCTGCCCGTCTGAAGCGTGGTAATCCTCAGCGTTGATTGGCTGTTGCTGACGACGTGTAGCCAATCAGAGTGGGTGGTGCTGTGGGTGGGACAGTGAGACTACACAGTGGAGGCTGAGAGCAGAGAGGAGGCTGATCACAGCCAAAGTAGCCTGTTTTTAATTCGTCACATCCCCAAAACATCACGATACACTTCTCGGTCTCAGCGCTGCCTGTCGTCAGGTTTTTATATCACGGTATATCGAGGCACGATAAATCATCACACCCCTTGTGTGAAGTAATGTACACGTGAAAGTAATATGATACAAATGTACTATAACAGCATACACCATAATAATATAGAATCTGATAAAGTAATAATAGATAGTAGCAGTTAGTATTCAGGTATTAATATGATGTAATAAAGTGGTATATGACACTGACAGAGGCAGACAGGTGTGTGCGTACCTGCTGGGGCTGAACATGTTGGACAGCTGGAAGCAGGGCGTGGCGAGCGGCTGAGAGGGGAGACCCAGAGCAGCAGAGTCCATGTTGAGAGCCGGATTCATGGCAGCTGAAACACACATTCACAGCATGATCGACATCTAACTACTCACACATTAACATCAACACCCACGGCCTGTTGCTGTGGTAACACTACTGCTGCTGTATTACCTATATCTACATGCAACACATCACTTCAAGGTGTTCAATTCAAAAGTCACAGCATATATAGTTTTATATATATATAACTATATATATATATATATAACTATATATAACTATATATATATAACTATATATATAACTAAATATATATAGTTATATATATATATAGTTTTATATATATAACTATATATATATAAATATATATATATATATATATATAACTATAACTATATATATATATATATATATATATATATATATATATAACTATAACTATAACTATATATATATATATAACTATAACTGTATATATATATATATATATATATATATATATATATATATATATATAACTATATATATATATATATATATATATATATATATATATAACTATATAACTATATATATATAACTATATAACTATATATATATAATATATATATATATATATATATATATATATATATATATATATATATATATATATATATATATATATATATATAGGGCCCCCACACAGCTCTCAACATGGCGACCACCGTATGAGTTGGTGTTTCTACATGTTGGAGCATCATAGAGCTAATTATGAACATTAATAAGTTCATTGGTTGATCCATAATTAACCCAAACCCCATAAACTACTGATCAGCTCTAATGTTATTTCTGACACGTCTCTTATCAGGCTGGTCCTCCGAGTCTGAACCAGGACTACTGACTAACGTTACCCAGTCTGAACCAGGACTACTGACTAATGTTACCCAGTCTGAACCAGGACTACTGTCTAAGGTTACCCAGTCTGAACCAGGACTACTGACTGATGTTACCCAGTCTGAACCAGGACTACTGACTGACATTACCCAGTCTGAACCAGGACTACTATCTAATGTTACCCAGTCTGAACCAGGACTACTGTCTAACGTTACCCAGTCTGAACCAGGACTACTGTCTAAGGTTACCCAGTCTGAACCAGAACTACTGTCTAACGTTACCCAGTCTGAACCAGGACTACTGACTGATGTTACCCAGTCTGAACCAGGACTACTATCTAATGTTACCCAGTCTGAACCAGGACTACTGACTGATGTTACCCAGTCTGAACCAGGACTACTGTCTAACGTTACCCAGTCTGAACCAGGACTACTGTCTAATGTTACCCAGTCTGAACCAGGACTACTGACCGACGTTACCTAGTCTGAACCAGGACTACTGACTAACGTTACCCAGTCTGAACCAGGACTACTGTCTAATGTTACCCAGTCTGAACCAGGACTACTGACTAACGTTACCCAGTCTGAACCAGGACTACTGACTGATGTTACCCAGTCTGAACCAGGACTACTGACTGATGTTACCCAGTCTGAACCAGGACTACTATCTAATGTTACCCAGTCTGAACCAGGACTACTGTCTAATGTTACCCAGTCTGAACCAGGACTACTATCTAATGTTACCCAGTCTGAACCAGGACTACTGTCTAACGTTACCCAGTCTGAACCAGGACTACTGTCTAATGTTACCCAGTCTGAACCAGGACTACTGTCTAAGGTTACCCAGTCTGAACCAGGACTACTGACTGATGTTACCCAGTCTGAACCAGGACTACTATCTAATGTTACCCAGTCTGAACCAGGACTACTGTCTAATGTTACCCAGTCTGAACCAGGACTACTATCTAATGTTACCCAGTCTGAACCAGGACTACTGTCTAACGTTACCCAGTCTGAACCAGGACTACTGTCTAATGTTACCAAGTCTGAACCAGGACTACTGACCGACGTTACCCAGTCTGAACCAGGACTACTGACTAACGTTACCCAGTCTGAACCAGGACTACTGACCGACGTTACCCAGTCTGAACCAGGACTACTGACTAACGTTACCCAGTCTGAACCAGGACTACTGACTAACGTTACCCAGTCTGAACCAGGACTACTAACTGACGTTACCCAGTCTGAACCAGGACTACTGACCGACGTTACCCAGTCTGAACCAGGACTATTGACTGACGTTACCCAGTCTGAACCAGGACTACTGACCGACGTTACCCAGTCTGAACCAGGACTATTGACTGACGTTACCCAGTCTGAACCAGGACTACTGACCGACGTTACCCAGTCTGAACCAGGACTACTGACCAACGTTACCCAGTCTGAACCAGGACTACTGACCGACGTTACCCAGTCTGAACCAGGACTACTGACCGACGTTACCCAGTCTGAACCAGGACTACTGACCGACGTTACCCAGTCTGAACCAGGACTACTGACTAACGTTACCCAGTCTGAACCAGGACTACTGACTGACGTTACCCAGTCTGAACCAGGACTACTGACTGACGTTACCCAGTCTGAACCAGGACTACTGACTGACGTTACCCAGTCTGAACCAGGACTACTGACTAACGTTGATTTTAAGATACGTGGCAAACTAAGCTAGTTAGACTACGTACAGACAGCTTTTGTTTCAGCTGGTGTAGCTGAGTATTGACTTCCCGCCCTCACACACCTGAGCCAATCACGAGCCCAGCATGGCTGAAGCTTACTAGTATGAGCCACTTAGCTGCTATGTTAGCATCACGGTAGCTGTTTGGCTAGAAAGACACAACTAACCATAATATCTCTGTAACTACATATATGATCAAACTGACTCGCTTACTTAGGCTGGTGACAGTTATGGAAAGTTAAAGTTACATCTCTACTGTTCAATTCACAAGCGGCGTGACAGCTTCACTCAGAGCAGCTGTCAATCAGGACGTCTCCACCCCGTTTCAGAGAATCATGAATAATGCATTTGATGTGTATTTTGACGCATTAGTTTGGCCCACGTCCATCCGCCAACATGGAGGAGAGGGATTTATGACCTATCCGCAGCCAGCCACCAGGGGGCGATCCAGACGTTGTGGTCTAAGGTGTGGGTACCTGACACAGCAGCCATGGCTCCGATGGCGATTGCTCCACTCATCTGCAGAGCCTGCTGAGCAGCAGGAGGGATCTGTAGCCCAGAACCTGCTCACAGATGAAACACACACACAACCACATTGTGGGTGGATGTTGCGGGTGGATGCTTGGCTGTATAAGGTGGTGTCTCACCCTCAGCTAGCCGGGCCATCAGCTGCAGGCGTCCCGTGGTCCCGAGGTCAATGCCGGTGCGTTCGAGCTCGTCGCCGTCGAGGAAGGAGGCGGCGGCGTCGGTCCGCTCCGTCACGTTACCCACCTTCATGGGTCGACCCGCCAGCTCGAAGCCGTTCAGCTGCTCCAGAGCGTTCTTAGCACAATCTGCATCTGCAAACTGACAGGTCACAGTCACATGAGCAGTTCAGAGAGCTCCACATAAAAACAAAACAACAAATACGCAGCAGAAATGGGAAAAGAGATTCATCCATATTGACATGAATACACATACAAATCCATATACGTACAGTTAGCTAGCTCAGTCTGACAGCTGATAGATACACTTTAAAACACTAAGATGGACACTTAACATTGTTATATGGACTGAAGGACGAATATAAGAAGAAGAGGAATTGATGGTGATGAAGACGAAGAACTCACAGTGATGAAGCCGTAGCCTTTAGAGCGTCCTGTCTCGCTGTCCATCATCAGCTGGATGCTCTCAATCTGTGAGGACAGCAAACACCTGGCTCTCACACTCAGCTCACCTGTGTGTGTGTGTGTGTGTGTGTGTGTGTGTGTGTGCATGTGTGTGTGTCTGACCCGTCCAAACGGCTCAAAGATTCCTCTCAGCATCTCTTCGGTGATGTTGAAGTGCAGAGAGCCGACGTACAGCCTCATCGGTCCAGATGTTCCCTTCTGCAGGCTGTTGGCTGCTGCTGCTGCTGCTGCTGCTGCTGCTGCTGCTCGATTCTTCTCCGCCTACACACACGTACACTTCATTCATTCATTCATTCATCGTCAACCGCTTATCCCGTTAGGGGTCGCAGGGGGGCTGGAGCCGATCCCAGCTGGCATTGGGCGAAGGCGGGTTCACCTGGACAGGTCTCCAGTCCATCGCAGGGCACATAGAGACAGACAACACAGAGACACACAACATAGAGACAGACAACATAGAGACAGACAACATAGAGACAGACAACCATTCACGCTCACATCCACACCTACGGGCAATTTAGAGTGATCAATTAACCTAAACAGCATGTCTTTGGACTGTGGGAGGAAGCCGGAGTACCCGGAGAAAACCCACGCTGACACGGGGAGAACATGCAAACTCCACACAGAAGAGTCTCAACCCGGAATCAAACCTGCGACCCTCTTGCTGTGAGGCGACAGCGCTAACCACTGCACCACCGTGCAGCCCTCGTACACTTCACTTAAGCTTTATTTTTATCGTCATATACATCCAGGTACATACATTTGTGCTCAAAATTATTCAACCCCCACAGTAGAGAAGTGTTTTTGCAAGTTTGACATTTATTTTTCATCTTGTTTATAATCACATTAAATAATGACATGTCAAATAGACAAATACAACTGAAATTACAACAAAAATGTTTGTAATATACCAATTAATGGCCTTTCTGTGATTACCTCATTGACAAAATGATTCAACCCCTCAGGTATGTACAACTTTAGTACTTAGTACAACATCCTTCTGCAACAATAACGTCCTTTAGACGTGAAGCATAGTTTGACACAAGTTTCTTGCAGCGATCCACAGGTATCTTTGTCCCTCATGGGCAAAGGCCTCCAGTTCATTCACATTTTTTGGCTTGCGTGCTGCAGCTGCCTTCTTCAAGTCCCACCAGAGATCAGTGGGATTTAAGTCTGGTGGTTGCGATGGCCACTCCAGAATCTTCCAGCCCTTCTTTTGCCACCAAGCTGTGGTAGATTTGGAGGTATGCTTCGGATCATTGTCCTGTTGGAAGGTCCAACGTCTCCCAAGCCTCAGCTTTGTCACTGACTGCGTGACATTTGCATCCAAGATGTCCTGGTAGTGAACTGAATTCATAATACCTGCACACGCTGAAGATTCCCTGAACCTGAAGAAGCAAACCAACCCCAGAGCATGACTGACCCCCCACCGTGCTTCACAGTAGGCAGGGTGGTCTTTTCTTTATAGGCATCATTCTTTCTCCTCCACACGTACCGTTGATCCATCGGCCCAAAAAGCTCCAGTTTGGTCTCATCACTCCAGAGAACAGTATCCCAGAACCTCTGTGGTTTGTCCACATGGTTTCTGGCCTAATGGAGTCGACTCTTCTTGTGCGTCTGGGAGTTCTTGCATGGAAGCCATCATTTGGCAGTGTGCGTCTTATTGTCTGGGCAGAAACCTGAATACCTCCCTTTGACATGTCCTGTCGTAGTTCCTCAGCTGTCACCGGGGATTTTTCTCCACCTTTCGCCTCAGGTATCGTACAGCAGTTGCAGACAGTAACCTCTTTCTACCACGCCCAGGTAGCGTTTCCACTGTGCCTTTAGCTTTAAACTTGAGGACTATGCTCCCAGTTGTGTCTCTTGAAATGTTTAGCCTCTTTGTCATCTTTTTATATCCATATCCTTGCTCCTCCTCTCTGAACTTTTTTGACCATTCCTTGGACTTCACCATGTTGCAAAGATGTCATTAACTGCCAAGAAGAGCCATGTGTCACAGTCCTTTTAAATCTGCTTAATTGCTGCTCATTAGGGTTCGTTCACATCTACAGGTGTTTTCATCAGCTGTTTGACATCACCTGATGGAAACCTCTGTTCTTCAGAGTGGTGGACTAGGGGGGTGGAATCATTTTGTCAATGAGGTAATCACAGAAAGGCCATTAATTGGAATATCCCAAAAAATATTTTTGTAATTTCAGTTGTATTTGTCTATTTGACATGTCATTATTTAATGTGATTATAAACAAGATGAAAAATAAAAAAAAATAAAAACTGTACATGAAATCTGACCTTTGCATTTAAGCCATCCTAAGCATTTAGGAGCAATGGGCTGCTGAAACACCTGGAGAGAAACTTGGGGTTTAGTGTCTCCCTCAAGGACACTTGGAAATGTGGACTTAAGGAGCCGAGTGTCAAACCGCCAATCCTTGTGAGATCAGCTCCATTTAATCAGCGTGGAGGCATTAGTGTTAAGTGTGTACCTGCGAGGCCTGTACGATGATGGGAACTCCCAGCAGCCTTTGTCCCGTCAGCCCAATGGCCAGAGGAACTGAACTGGCCTCCGTAAACTCGATGTAGGCGATGCCCTTCGACCTCCGGGAGTTCCTGTCAGAAATCATCCTCACATCTCGAACCTGAAGAGCCCAAAAAGTGAAAACTGTGAAATGGCTGAACCCTCACACTGCGAGTCCAACTGACTTGAAATCTGACACACATCTCAAGGTCCTCTCCAAAAAAGCCTCCTGAGCAACAAAAAACAAAAAACACCCTGATGAACATTTCTGCTAATTTGCATCATGTGAAAAACAATAATGTGACATCTAATTTTTGGATTCTGACTGAAACAATAAATTCAGTAAACTGCACTACAAATAAGCAATATCAGCAGATATCAATAAAATGTCTGAAGACTGGGTGAGACCTACAGGAAGTCTTTGGACAATCCTGCTTAAACGTCATGGTGACATCCTGCACTAAGACCTGAACGTACATACAGCTCTTCTTTAACCAGGATTAAAGCAGTAAGGGACAGCGCTCAGCTCTGTGTGGCCCATAACTTGCAGCTCGATGCTGCTGGCGGCTTTGATTTTGGAAACTGGGCCGCTTCCTTCTGCTGGCCCAGACAGGTTTGAGCCCGGGGCTGCTGCTTGTAGCTACATGTCTTTGTTTTGCACCAGGAAAACCCAACGTGGGTCCGGTACTACCGCGGCAGCGCTCACCTTCCCCACAGCGGAGAAGAACTCCTCCAGGTCTCGAGGTCGTATCCTGGCCGCCAGCTGCATACAGAACACGGTCCGGGCGTCCCGCTCCTCTGGAGTCAGGTGATCTACGGGCTGCCTGCACACAAACAAACCAACCAACACAGCGTCAAGCCCGGGTCGCAACAGGAGCCTCCGGAGCGCACGGCGGCAGCGTCATTTCACCGTCCAGGTTAGCCTGCCTGTCTCACACTGCGTCTCTTCGACAGGTTCGACGTCTCGCCTATTGTTAACACTGACTGCATGTTGACGACATATCAGCGACATTACTACAGTTTAGTCTAGACGTCTACAGACTACGTCACAGACGGTGAAGGTGATCTTCTGATTGTATGTTGACATCATATCAGCGACATCACTACACTTTCAATGTCTATATCTGTAGAAAATGTCATGGATATGAAAAAAAGTAAAGATTTATTTTTAAATCAACACTTCCTGCATTTATTTCAATTTCAAAATAAAAGCTCTCAAGCATTTTTTTTCTGTGGACAGAATTCCTTTATGTGTTCACATGCAGTGACTTGAAGGGCTCGATTCATGAATAAAGTACAGGTTTTAAGTATGGATTATTACTATTATTTACAAATTACCACACGTTTCTTGACCTTTCTACACCTAAAATAAAGATGAACGACAGCAGCCGCTAAGCAACGCGGCCTCTCAGCGACACGGCGGCCTCTCAGCCACACGGCGGCCTCACAGCGACGAAGCGGCTCAACGACACGGCGGCCTCTCAGCCACACGGCGGCCTCTCAGCCACACGGCGGCCTCACAGCGACGAAGCGGCTCAGCCACACGGCGGCCTCTCAGCGACGAAGCGGCTCAACGACACGGCGGCCTCTCAGCCACACGGCGGCCTCTCAGCCACACGGCGGCCTCTCAGCGACGAAGCGGCTCAATGACACGGCGGCCTCTCAGCGACACGGCGGCCTCTCAGCCACACGGCGGCCTCTCAGCGACGAAGCGGCTCAGCGACGAAGCGGCTCAGCCACACGGCGGCCTCTCAGCGACGAAGCGGCTCAGCGACGAAGCGGCTCAGCCACACGGCGGCCTCTCAGCCACACGGCGGCCTCTCAGCGACGAAGCGGCTCAGCCACACGGCGGCCTCTCAGCCACACGGCGGCCTCTCAGCCACACGGCGGCCTCTCAGCGACGAAGCGGCTCAGCCACACGGCGGCCTCTCAGCCACACGGCGGCCTCTCAGCGACGAAGCGGCTCAACGACACGGCGGCCTCTCAGCGACACGGCGGCCTCTCAGCCACACGGCGGCCTCTCAGCGACACGGCGGCCTCTCAGCGACGAAGCGGCTCAGCCACACGGCGGCCTCTCAGCGACGAAGCGGCCCTCAGCGACGAAGCGGCTCAGCCACACGGCGGCCTCTCAGCCACACGGCGGCCTCTCAGCCACACGGCGGCCTCTCAGCGACGAAGCGGCTCAACGACACGGCGGCCTCTCAGCCACACGGCGGCCTCTCAGCGACGAAGCGGCTCAACGACACGGCGGCCTCTCAGCGACACGGCGGCCTCTCAGCCACACGGCGGCCTCTCAGCGACGAAGCGGCTCAGCCACACGGCGGCCTCTCAGCGACACGGCGGCCTCTCAGCGACGAAGCGGCCTCTCAGCCACACGGCGGCCTCTCAGCCACACGGCGGCCTCTCAGCGACGAAGCGGCTCAGCCACACGGCGGCCTCTCAGCGACACGGCGGCCTCTCAGCGACACGGCGGCCTCTCAGCGACACGGCGGCCTCTCAGCCACACGGCGGCCTCTCAGCGACACGGCGGCCTCTCAGCCACACGGCGGCCTCTCAGCGACGAAGCGGCTCAACGACACGGCGGCCTCTCAGCGACACGGCGGCCTCTCAGCCACACGGTGGCCTCTCAGCGACACGGCGGCCTCTCAGCCACACGGCGGCCTCTCAGCGACGAAGCGGCTCAGCCACACGGCGGCCTCTCAGCGACACGGCGGCCTCTCAGCGACACGGCGGCCTCTCAGCGACATGGCGGCCTCTCAGCGACGAAGCGGCTCAACGACACGGCGGCCTCTCAGCGACACGGCGGCCTCTCAGCGACGAAGCGGCTCAACGACACGGCGGCCTCTCAGCGACGAAGCGGCTCAACGACACGGCGGCCTCTCAGCGACACGGCGGCCTCTCAGCGACACGGCCGCTGGGCGCCGTTCACACGGCCTGCTGGACAAACCGTCAGTCTGGCTGCATTCTCACCTGGCCGGACTCCTCTCCCTCCTGACGGGACTCTTACTCTTCGACCGGCGGCGGCTGGAAACACGAACAGAGACACAGTCAGACTTTCTGCTGTTCTGGAAATATAGAAATATTGATCTTCATTCATCTGAACAGACCGACAACTTTCACATCTTATTTCATCAGGTTTTATTTATTGTTTCATGAGTTATTTTTCTTGTTTCATTAGTTTTTTGTTTTTACATTTGAAGCTTTGAATGTCTCCTGTCATATTTTATGACATCGTCATCTTAAAAATCTGGAACTGAACGTCAAAATCAAAGTAATAAATACCCAAAATACACAGCAGATCGGTAACTGAAGATCAAACTTAGCATACTTTATTTTTGGAAAGAGAGTTGGCGTTCAGGACGTGCTCTACTTGTGTCGGCCTCGTCTGCATACCTCACTCTGAAGCTCATCATTAGCGAGACAAAATGTCCTCAAGTGTGATTTGGTGGATTACATCGTGGACTCTGCTCTACGTGGGCTGTTCTGTGGCTCACGGCTGGCCAGGATTACTTCTGTTGCAGGTCCTGTTACATGGTGAAATGCCCCTTTAATAAACCATTCATGTTTGTGCATGCTGTCGGGTAAGGATGATCCCAAAGTGTGCGATTAAAGAGATAAGAGAAGGTTTGTGGCAGAACTCAGCTGAAAACTGGTCAGATATGACATGAACACCACATCATACCACACCTTGTCTGCTCAGCTCTTCACTGGGACTGTAGTTACAGACAGAGGGGACAATCGCTTTCTGAAAAATAAAAAGGATCTCAAACTACCTAAAATAGAAATATCTAAACATAATTTAAAGCCTGAAGTGCTCTACCCTGATGGAGGTACTCTCTGCTGCTGGTCTCTGTAGTCCAGTTACACCTATAACGATAGTTAATGACCTCTACCCTGATGGAGGATCTCTGCTGCTGGTCTCTGTAGTCCAGTTACACCTATAACGATAGTTAATGACCTCTACCCTGATGGAGGATCTCTGCTGCTGGTCCCTGTAGTCCAGTTACACCGATAACGATAGTTAATGACCTCTACCCTGATGGAGGATCTCTGCTGCTGGTCCCTGTAGTCCAGTTACACCGATAACGATAGTTAATGACCTCTACCCTGATGGGGGTACTCTCTGCTGCTGGTCCCTGTAGTCCAGTTACACCGATAACGATAGTTAATGACCTCTACCCTGATGGAGGATCTCTGCTGCTGGTCCCTGTAGTCCAGTTACACCGATAACGATAGTTAATGACCTCTACCCTGATGGAGGATCTCTGCTGCTGGTCCCTGTAGTCCAGTTACACCGATAACGATAGTTAATGACCTCTACCCTGATGGAGGATCTCTGCTGCTGGTCCCTGTAGTCCAGTTACACCGATAACGATAGTTAATGACCTCTACCCTGATGGGGGTACTCTCTGCTGCTGGTCTCTGTAGTCCAGTTACACCGATAACGATAGTTAATGACCTCTACCCTGATGGGGGTACTCTCTGCTGCTGGTCTCTGTAGTCCAGTTACACCGATAACGATAGTTAATGACCTCTACCTGATGGAGGATCTCTGCTGCTGGTCCCTGTAGTCCAGTTACACCGATAACGATAGTTAATGACCTCTACCCTGATGGAGGATCTCTGCTGCTGGTCCCTGTAGTCCAGTTACACCGATAACGATAGTTAATGACCTCTACCCTGATGGGGGTACTCTCTGCTGCTGGTCTCTGTAGTCCAGTTACACCGATAACGATAGTTAATGACCTCTACCCTGATGGGGGTACTCTCTGCTGCTGGTCCCTGTAGTCCAGTTACACCGATAACGATAGTTAATGACCTCTACCCTGATGGAGGATCTCTGCTGCTGGTCTCTGTAGTCCAGTTACACCTATAACGATAGTTAATGACCTCTACCCTGATGGAGGATCTCTGCTGCTGGTCCCTGTAGTCCAGTTACACCGATAACGATAGTTAATGACCTCTACCCTGATGGGGGTACTCTCTGCTGCTGGTCTCTGTAGTCCAGTTACACCGATAACGATAGTTAATGACCTCTACCTGATGGAGGATCTCTGCTGCTGGTCCCTGTAGTCCAGTTACACCGATAACGATAGTTAATGACCTCTACCCTGATGGAGGATCTCTGCTGCTGGTCTCTGTAGTCCAGTTACACCTATAACGATAGTTAATGACCTCTACCCTGATGGAGGATCTCTGCTGCTGGTCCCTGTAGTCCAGTTACACCGATAACGATAGTTAATGACCTCTACCCTGATGGAGGATCTCTGCTGCTGGTCCCTGTAGTCCAGTTACACCGATAACGATAGTTAATGACCTCTACCCTGACGGGGGTACTCACTGCTGCTGGTCTCTGTAGTCCAGTTACACCGATAACGATAGTTAATGACCTCTACCCTGATGGAGGATCTCTGCTGCTGGTCTCTGTAGTCCAGTTACACCGATAACGATAGTTAATGACCTCTACCTGATGGAGGATCTCTGCTGCTGGTCTCTGTAGTCCAGTTACACCGATAACGATAGTTAATGACCTCTACCTGATGGAGGATCTCTGCTGCTGGTCTCTGTAGTCCAGTTACACCGATAACGATAGTTAATGACCTCTACCCTGATGGAGGATCTCTGCTGCTGGTCTCTGTAGTCCAGTTACACCGATAACGATAGTTAATGACCTCTTCCCTGATGGAGGATCTCTGCTGCTGGTCCCTGTAGTCCAGTTACACCGATAACGATAGTTAATGACCTCTACCCTGATGGAGGATCTCTGCTGCTGGTGTCTGTAGTCCAGTTACACCGATAACGATAGTTAATGACCTCTACCCTGATGGAGGATCTCTGCTGCTGGTCTCTGTAGTCCAGTTACACCGATAACGATAGTTAATGACCTCTACCCTGATGGAGGATCTCTGCTGCTGGTCTCTGTAGTCCAGTTACACCGATAACGATAGTTAATGACCTCTACCCTGATGGAGGATCTCTGCTGCTGGTCCCTGTAGTCCAGTTACACCGATAACGATAGTTAATGACCTCTACCCTGATGGAGGATCTCTGCTGCTGGTCTCTGTAGTCCAGTTACACCGATAACGATAGTTAATGACCTCTACCCTGATGGAGGATCTCTGCTGCTGGTCTCTGTAGTCCAGTTACACCGATAACGATAGTTAATGACCTCTACCCTGATGGAGGATCTCTGCTGCTGGTCCCTGTAGTCCAGTTACACCGATAACGATAGTTAATGACCTCTACCCTGATGGAGGATCTCTGCTGCTGGTCCCTGTAGTCCAGTTACACCGATAACGATAGTTAATGACCTCTACCTGATGGAGGATCTCTGCTGCTGGTCCCTGTAGTCCAGTTACACCGATAACGATAGTTAATGACCTCTACCCTGATGGAGGATCTCTGCTGCTGGTCTCTGTAGTCCAGTTACACCGATAACGATAGTTAATGACCTCTACCCTGATGGAGGATCTCTGCTGCTGGTCTCTGTAGTCCAGTTACACCGATAACGATAGTTAATGACCTCTACCCTGATGGAGGATCTCTGCTGCTGGTCTCTGTAGTCCAGTTACACCGATAACGATAGTTAATGACCTCTACCTGATGGAGGATCTCTGCTGCTGGTCCCTGTAGTCCAGTTACACCGATAACAATAGTTAATGACCTCTACCTGATGGAGGATCTCTGCTGCTGGTCTCTGTAGTCCAGTTACACCGATAACGATAGTTAATGACCTCTACCTGATGGAGGATCTCTGCTGCTGGTCTCTGTAGTCCAGTTACACCGATAACGATAGTTAATGACCTCTACCCTGATGGAGGATCTCTGCTGCTGGTCCCTGTAGTCCAGTTACACCGATAACGATAGTTAATGACCTCTACCCTGATGGAGGATCTCTGCTGCTGGTCTCTGTAGTCCAGTTACACCGATAACGATAGTTAATGACCTCTACCTGATGGAGGATCTCTGCTGCTGGTCCCTGTAGTCCAGTTACACCGATAACGATAGTTAATGACCTCTACCCTGATGGAGGATCTCTGCTGCTGGTCCCTGTAGTCCAGTTACACCGATAACGATAGTTAATGACCTCTACCTGATGGAGGATCTCTGCTGCTGGTCTCTGTAGTCCAGTTACACCGATAACGATAGTTAATGACCTCTACCCTGACGGGGGTACTTACTGCTGTTGGTCTCGGTAGCGACCCCCCCCCCTCTGCTGCTGTGACTTCTTCTCTTGTCTCGACTCCGGCTGCGTTGACGCTCTCGACTCCGGCTGCGCTTCCTGTCACGGCTGCGCTTCTTCCTGTCAGACACACGGCAGCCAATCAGAGCATGGCCATGGTGAAACAACGGTGTGTAAACAGATATGTGCTTTGAATTAAAAAAAAGATCTTGGCATTAGTAATTTTCATTATATATTACAAGCTGCTCAGAGCTAGTTTCAGGAAGGTAAACAGGTCATAATATAATATGTATTATCTATTTCATATTGCTGTGAAAATATCTCATTAAAACAACTGGATTTCTTTGTTTCTGGCCATAAACTAAAGCAGATTACACTGAGACACATCATACCAGTGCTGTAGTTTACTGAATAGAGCAACACATCATAATGCGACCACCAGGACTGTGCTGCTGTCACTGCGATGGGACTGAATAACAATACAATAAGTGTCTGATTTTTCGTGGACTTGCTGTTGTGACCGATGGTGAGCTTTATGTCTTCGTCACGCTGAAGAACTCTGCTCCTGGACTAAGAAAACCTCAGTGACAGAAACAACAATTCACTCAGTACTTTATCTGGATTTGACCTGACCAGGACCATCAGACTCATCAGGACCAGATCAGACCAAACCAGACAATTAACAAGAATTAATTTCCTATTAATTTGCATTACTAGGGATGGTACATTTTGACTGCAGATTATAGCACTGCTGTTTTAGCAGCCTTTAACAAACACCACCAGGGTCGCAGAGGGACTGGAGGCAACCCCAGCCGACACTGGGCGAAGGAGGGGTGGTCTGTCGCCGGTCGATCATCCACCATCCACACTCACACTCACATTCTCATGTTAACCTAAAATTCAGTTTGGTTCACAGTTTTCGGTTCGGTTCGCTACAGCAGTAAACGGTATTTATGGTACAGCAAGGAGCACACAGAGTTTCAGACCAGCATCAGAAAGCAGACACCCACTGATCCAGATCAGCTCTGCTCTGTTCATCCTGTCTTCATGTCCTTCTGCTAGAAGACGAGTTTGTCCTCATTCAGCCTGGATTTCCATCTGTCTGCAGTCAGAGACTACTGTCAGACTACTGTACTACTGACTACTGTCAGTAGTATTACTCCGCCAGGCTCCTGACTACTGTCAGTAGTATTACTCCACCAGGCGCCTGAATACTGTCAGTAGGTTTTACTCCACCAGGCGCCTGACTACTGTCAGTAGTATTACTCCACCAGGCGCCTGACTACTGTCAGTAGGTTTTACTCCGCCAGGCGCCTGAATACTGTCAGTAGTATTACTCCGCCAGGCGCCTGACTACTGCCAGTAGTATTACTCTGCCAGGCGCCTGACTACTGTTACCATAATGCTCCTACAGTCCACCCAGCGGTACAGCTTTGAAGCTTACCAAACTCATAATAAAACATTTTGACAGATTTTTGAGCGCCCTGTACCACATAAAATTGGTTCGAGGAGGTCAGTAAGCACAACCAGAATTCATATATAAGCCACACTGTCGATTTTTGAGACAATTAAAGGATTTTAAGTGCGCCTTATAGTCCAGAAAATATGGTAATTGCACTTTTTTGTATTCCAGCTGATTGTAGTCTAGCTATGAGTTAAGTCTCTGATTCAGATCTCCTCCACCAATCAAAACACCCTCTGCTTCTGATGTCATCTGATCAAACATCTGTCTATGAAACCTCCAATCTGAGCCCGGTGGAGCGTAGATGTTGAGGAAAGTCATCACCTTTAACCAGAATAAAGCTTCCCTCTTCGTCCCCATCACAGAGCTTTTCTCAGATGAAATCTCCCCGATATTAAGGTAGCCACAGCTCTGCGGTGCTCCTCTCCAGCTCTGCATGGTCCTCTTCTGTGAGGTGGGGCTCCTGTAATAATACCACCCCGATTTCCTCTTTTTTCATCTTAGTCATTATCTTACTCCTGTGGTTGGGTTGAGTACTCCATTTACTCCTCCTGCCTTGTGTCCCCCTTCTCATCCCCCTCTCATATTTACCCCTTTTGCTACAGAACCAATAATGAACATTAAACAATAAAGAACAAAAATTTAACACAGACGCCTTGTAACAACGTACTAAAGGAACTTCCCTCAGTGAGGTCTGATTATTGATCTTCTCTGAGCTGTGATGGATGTCCTCTGGTCCCGCGGGGCAGGGGTCCTCGCTGATAAGATCAGCATCGTTCATAACTCCGCACCAGCTTTAAGTGCTACTCCGGCTTCCACAGCTTGTGAGGATATCGATATTTCAACAAAAAACGTATAACACGCTGCAGTCTTGACACAAACAGGGTCACATGTTTCACACCTCAGTTTTCTTACTAGGCTAAGCTTATTTCCTGGATCCGGACACATCTTCGGTCTCTCCTGAAGGCTTGCCGTCTCCGTTTGTACGCCTGCTGCATCGCCGCTGACCTGTGATCGTTCTTCACACGTCTCGTTGTCCACATTAGACGCCTGAAACGCTCTGACCAGTTCTCCGCCGGCTTCATGACCTCCACCTGGAGCCCTCGGGCCACCATGCCCTTTGTCACCTCTTCCACTGTATTATAGAGGCACGTCTCATCCTCACAGAACACCCGGAGTTTTGCTGGAAAAGGTGTCTGGAAGTGGATATTTTGATCTCTTAGTACCTTTTTGGCCTCTGTGTATTCGTTGCGTTTTCTTAAAATCTCTGACGCATAGTTGTGGTCTAAGAACACCTTCCTCCCCTCATACATGAAACCCCTTTTCTTCCAAGCTCTCTTGATGGGAGTCCGTAGGAGGCTGCGAGACTAGAGCCCGGTGGACTCTTTCAATCTTTAACTCAAATGATGGGGGCAAATCCAGCTTCTCCCTAAGGAGGTTCTTCACAAAAGTAGCCATTGATTGCACATTTCCCTCCGCTCCCTCCTTCACCCCGTGAATCGGGACATTCTCCCTCCTCCCGCGGCCCTCCAAGTCCGTCATTCTGGTCTCGACTTGCTCCTGTAGCTCCATTAACTCTCCAGTAGCTTCCTCCAGAGGCTGAGTCCGCTCCTCTGCTTCCTCAGTCTGCTCTTCAGCATCATCTATCGTCATGTTTGTCTTTTTGATGTCGTCTTTTATGTCTTTCAGATTTCCATAGTTCTCCCGGCAGAACTCTCGTATTTCTTGTAAGACTGTTTCCAGGTCTGTCATGTTTGCAGCAGGCTGTTGTGTTTCTTCTCCCTCTTTGCTAGGTTGCGTTGCAAGCTTAGCTTCCACTCTATCACCTGTTGACTCCGTTAACTCTTGAGCTGTTTTGGCTAACTTGCCTGCTAGCTTAGCTGGCTAGTTATCTTGTTCAGTGTTCAACTCTGCGTTTTTGGGTGATTTTTTTCCTCTGGTCTTGGTCACTGCCCTTACTGCCACACTCTTGCATTTATTCTCATTTTCTCAAAGTGACAGATTTAACGGGCCTTTTTAATCTCAGTGCCAGGGAGCTCACTTTTTATGCTGCTGCCATGTAGGAGTGCAGCCGGAAGTTCTTCGTCCCAGCTTCTTTCCATAGGCCTTGATTTCTAGTGTGACGATAAAGGGGACGAAAAGATACACAATGGACCTCAGAACCTATTTCAGATGAACCAAACAGTACATATGACCCGAACCGTGACTAGCAAACCAAACGATTTGGTTTTTCAACTGAACTGTGCCCACCCCTAGTATATTCATGAATAATAGTGGACGGACAGACAGACAGCATGGTAGGTCTCAGCTCTCCTTGCACCGGCACACTAACT
>CAMQGK010000474.1:650000-655000 GCA_947000775.1 Pterois miles
TCATCATCATCATCATCATCACCATCACCATCAGCACCTTCATCACCATCATCACCACCATCATCATCATCATCATCAGCACCATCAGCACCATCATCATCATCATCACCATCATCACCACCATCATCATCATCATCATCAGCACCATCATCACCATCATCATCATCACCATCAGCACCTTCATCACCACCATCACCACCATCATCATCATCATCATCATCATCATCATCATCATCATCATCATCATCATCACCATCATCATCATCATCATCAGCCCAACTCTACTGCTCAGAGACTCAACACAAGGGTTGGGCCAGTGTAAAAAATATCAAACCGGTTATCAGACCAAACATCAGAAAACCGAATTTTACCACAAAGTGTCAGCTCCGTTCTCTTTATCCATCCATGGTCAGCTCCATCGGGGCCGTCTGAATGCATTTAACATAAATGTCAGTATATGGAGCTCTACAGTCGTAGCGTCGGCCCGTCGGACCACGGAGACGAGAGCGACGGCCGGCCGGACCGCACGTTACCGCCGTACGATGACGTTTCCCGTCCGTGACGGAGTTAGCGTGCAGCTTTAGCCGTGATGTCTAGCTCTGCTTTTCCAAAGTGTTTCCCTCCTTTACTGGATGTGTAGTGTTTACGGCTGGATTTAACATGGAGGGTGGAGGTCGGATCCACGCCCACCCTCCACCCTTTAATACTTTACTGGATGTGTAGTGTTTACCAGGCTGGATTTAACATGGAGGGTGGAGGTCGGATCCACGCCCACCCTCCACCCTTTAATACTTTCTGAGGTTTGTTCTGGTTGACGGACACTGAACGGATATGACGTCACGTTACTCAGACTACCACAATAAAAGCCATAACTTCCTTCTACCTCCACAGAGACTCAGAGGAAGCAGATATATTGATTCTGGCTTTAAAAAAATAAATAAATACATAAATAAAAGCAATACATACGTGAATCACTTTTTTCCCCCCACCACTAGTAGTGTTTACACATTACTTCGTCTGTGTTGATCAGTACTGCTTGATTCCTGTTGCATCAGCTCAGTCAAAGTTAACATAATAATGTGATTTCTTCTTTTTAGGTTGCACCCGGTTCAGCTGTACAGCTGGAGAGAAGATACTGGTATCATATGACACTAGAAAAACCTACTGAACCTGAGGTCAGACTAGCTTGTTGCAAAGGAGGAGAAATAATGCAAAATGGATGTAAATGGGTTCTCTGGGTCCCCACCAGTCTCCCCTTTACAGACATGCCCACTTTCTGATAGTCCCAGTCAGTCTGGATCAAGTCCTAGTCAAGTCAGCACTCTGACACACTGACAGCTGTTGTTGCCTGTTGGGCTGCAGTTTGCCATGTTCTGATTGGAGCAGATTGTTGATGCTAAAGTCAGAACCTGGGAGGGTTTCTGGACAATATCCGGTATTGATTAGTGTTGTTATTGATTTATAATAATAAATATATACATACATTTACATAAAGCAGCATATTAGTCCACTAACATGTTGATCAGAGGATTAAATACTGGACCGATCTCCCTTTAGAGTTCATTTTGAACAGATACAAAATGTGCACTTGATTTGCGATTAAATATTTGAATTGATTGACATCTTTAAAAGCAGAGAAGAAGGAACCAGATAACTGAATTGAAGATTACTGAAATGACTAACTGATTATCGAACTAAAATTACCGCCTCATGGTTGTATGCCTCTGCCAACATCACGTCAACATTTTATCCTTTTAGCTAGTTATGTCAAATTGCCATAATTAGCATATACATCTTGAGTTAAAAACGTGTTTTGTGAGGTCACCGTATCACTGACCTTTGACCACAATATTCTGATCAGTTCTTGAGTCCAAGTGGATGTTTGTGCCAAATTTACAGAACTTCCCTCCAGGTGTTCCTGAGATACTGCATTCAAATGAATGGACCAGACAGACAGACGGACAGCCTGAAAACATAATGCCTCCAGCCACGGCCGAGGCACAAAAAGTTGCAACTAATGGATTAATTGATTGATTAGTGTGAAACTGACTTGACTTTAAACACCACAGCTCCCTAACAGGCACTTCTCCACAGTGGAGCTGAAGTCAGCCGTTAGTCTGTCGGTTTATATGATGTGACAGTTATTTATCATAAATGACGTGTTTGTCTGAGGTGATTCAGATCAGCTCTAACACACTAAGGTGCAGAGCTGGTTATTGCCACTGATTCCCCAATTTGATTTGATTCAGTATTCATTTGACTGTAAATTTCTCCACTGCAGGACAAATAAAGGAATATCTTATCTTATCTTATCTTATTACAGTCATTCCCATTACCTATTTCGCATATTCTCAGAGAACTAAGGATCCTCTGACTTGGTGCATTATTGAAAATATTAATGCTTGCTGAATGTTGAATGTTCTGAGATTTGTGCCATTTTCACAATAATTCACATCAAATTTGTAAATATTACATTTAACTTTGCTTATGCCCCTTTTCTGTCTTCAATGTTTTTAAATCTGAAATGCAACCCGAGGATTTAGGGTCAGTGAGGTAACTTCAGCGTTAACCGTTCAGGGTTTTCTGTTCCACGAAGGTAGTCGCCATGGTAACTGCTGCTGAACACCTGATCTGCTCCAGAGCAGGTGATGTTCCAGATAGGAGATCAGCTGGTATAAAAGCACCGCCTACTGACCAATCAGAGCTCAGCGTGTATGATAATATTACACAGATATGAAGGCGTTACGGTCATAATCCAGACTGAGATCACCACAGCTGCATTTATACTGTGCTTAAAGGGCACAAAACGTGTCAGAGAAAGATAAGATAAGATAAGATGAACCTTTATTAATCCCCGTAGGGAAAAGAAAGCCTTTCAGGGCAGCCCTAATCCTCAGGGAATCCACAGGAATGTGTGAAACTGGGAGTTTATTGTGAAGGGTGGAGCTGAAGCGGTGATGTACTGTCGCTGACGAGGTTGGAGGACATCTTAGAGTAGACTACAGAGCCTCCGTGTTATTATCATGAATTATAGAAAAAACATAACGACCGTCTACAACTAAAAGAAAAGCTGTCTGTCTGTGGTCTGTCTAGCTTAGTTTGCCACATATCTAAAGACAGGAAGGGGAGACGGGATGAAGGACCGATACTGATGTCTGCGTTCTTCATTCTTTAACTTCACTCCGCATATTGATGTCAAGATTAGGATTTATTTTATTAACATGTCAGATTGTTTCCAGTCACATACTGTTGTGGATCTAGAAACAACATTTAGCCTAGTTATAGTTTAAATATTCAATCGTAATCTGGTTGTGAATTTAAAGACTATCAGGCTGACTAGCAATTAAGCACACTTCAATATTTGTTTATTTATCACAAGTCATATCGTCATCGCAATACTGAACAATAATATTGCACATGGCAAATTTAGCTCATATCGTGCAGACCTAGGCAGGACCAGGTTCAGGTGTGGTTCTATGTGAGCTGAGGAGCAGTAGAGTCCGGTTGAGAGTCTCAGAACCACAGAGGACAGACTTAGCCTCACCTTTCTGTACGGAGCCTCCAGCATCGCCTCAATGTCCAGGTCGTCCGCCATGCTGCTGCTGGTCTGCACGCACACGCACACACACACACACAGATAAACCGTTATTGATCCCCGGAGGGAAATTATACAAACATGTATCATAAATAAAACAGACAAGAGCTGATGAAGAAAAATAAGATTTAGTGACACTTTAACTCAAATCTAAAAGCAATGGTCACCATAGTAACACACATAAAGACATTACAACCAATCAGGATGGTTTGATTTGATCAAAAGGACCAAGGCTATTGATCTATTGGTTGGTTTTTGGGCCTGACGCTGGCGTCCAGCTGGGTTCAGAAACACCATCACCACCATCATCATCATCATCATCATCATCATCCACTCAGCCTCATCATTTGACATGATCTCATATTATATTAGATATCTCATCTTCTGAATCTTCTTTTAGAGAGCGGGTGGTTTCTGCTGTGTCATCAGTGTTCTGTATTTTGATTGGAGGGGACGCAGTAACCACCTGCCCTGCTGCCGTCCGCCGCCTTCTACGTTTAGACTGAGAACAGGGTTCAGTAGCATCACGTGTCTGTCTGAAGGGATCCATGTTTCAGTTGGTCCTGACGAGACGAACGCAGCTTCAGGCTTAAAGCCAAAATACTGTCATGGAGGGCAATTATTGATAAGTATCTGATCAATCATCGGCGGTACACGTGATCAGGGTCAGAGGTCAGAACAGACAGTCCAGTCAGTACTTTCCTCAAGTACTCGTACATCTATCTGACAGTTACTACATATGATGAATGAATACGTAACATGAGTTAGATAATATGAGTTATTGTCCAACATTAAAATATTCCTTATAATACTTCAATTAAGTAAATATTACTTCAATACAAACAGTTTCATATATTCTCATTACCTTGATACTCAGAGTACTTTGACTAAAGTGAATAATATTTTAGTAGTTTCATACTGTATATCCTGAGTACTTTGATACTCAGAGTACTTTGACGGAAGTAAACACAATAAAAACATTACAAATAGAGTTTTATATTCCCAGTACTTTGACAGCCCTGATACTCTGACTAAAGCAGGTTATACTAGGATAATCGCTGTACTCCTGGCAGCCAGACTACTGTGACTACAGTACTGTAGTACTATAGTACTACTGACGGAGTCTAATTAGCCGTTAGCCACGCAGCTAAGCGCACCGCTCCGTGTCCCGCTAACAGCTACCAGGCAGTCAGTCCGTCGGCCCGGTGGGTCCGTCGGCCCGGTGGATTCGGCACCCGGTGGGTCCGTCACCCGGTGCTGTGGCCTCAGCCGGCCGGGTCGATGTCAGCTGAACTCCACCTGAGTGCTCCGCGGCTAACAGCTAGCTGCTAGCTCGGGAGACTGTCGGTGTGGAGCAGCGAGCCGGAGCCGAGCAGGTGTTTCCCCGGTATCTAACGGCAGAACA